>CM014272.1:11540661-11563678 GCA_004135705.1 Alloteropsis semialata
CTGGAGCACCTCCCTGCAGGCAGGATCGACAGCTGGGCGCAGTTGCGCGATGCGTTCATCGGCAACTTCCAGGGGACCTACACCCGTCCCGGGAACCCCTGGGATCTGCGCAACTGCCTCCAGAGGGGGGATGAAAGCCTGCGTGACTACATCAAGCGCTTCTCCAAACGCTGCACCGAGCTGCCGAACACCGCCGACACCGACGTCGTCTCAGCGTTCCGGTTCGGAACCACCTGCGCGACCCTCATCCACGAATTAGGGCGCAAGAAGCCGCGAACCATCCGGGAGCTCCTCGACATCGCCACCGACTACGCTGACGGGGAAGACGCTGTCGCCGCGACCCTTGATCGGCCTCAAGGCAAGGGCAAGCAGTCGGGGGCGGCCGGCGAAGGCCCCTCCGCACAGCCCGACAAGAAAAAGAAGAAGGACAAGCGGCGGCGTGACGGCAACATGGTGGCGGCGGCTGAGCGAAAGCCTACCAAGCCCAAGGGCAACGCGCCGAGGGATCACTTCGAGAAACTCCTCGAGGCGCCTTGCACCAACCACGAGGGCACCGTCAAGCACGCCTTGAAGGATTGCAAGCTCATGAAGAACTTCCTCGCTGGCACTCTGAAGAAGAGACCCCACGAGGTCACCAAAGATGGGGCCGGGGGCCAGGACGACGATAACGGTGGATACCCCAAGGAGGACGGCGCCGTCCTGATGATCGTTGGGGGATCGGCGGCCTGCCCATCAAGGCGCGACGAGAAGCTGATCCGACGAGAGGTTTGTCACATGGAGCCCGTGGTGCCCTCCTACCTAAGGTGGTCCGAGGCCCCGATCACCTTTGATCGCTCCGATCACCCCGACCATGTCCCGCAACCGGGAAGGTACCCGCTCGTCGTCGCTCCTCTCTTCGGAACGAAGCACATCCACAAGGTGCTGATGGATGGAGGGAGCGGCCTCAACATCCTCTATGCCGAAACCCTCGATGAGATGGGGATCCCGCGATCCCGGCTTCGGCCATCCGCGGCGCCGTTCCACGGGGTCGTCCCCGGGGCAGACGCAATGCCCCTCGGGCAGGTTGACCTGCCCATCACGTTCGGGACTCCACGGAACTTCCACAGGGAGATACTCACTTTCGAAGTGGTGGGATTCCCTGGGACGTATCACTCCATCCTCGGGAGGCCAGCATACGCAAAGTTCATGGCTGTCCTGAACTATAAGTACCTTAAACTGAAGATCCCCGGACCCAAATGTGTCATCACGGTGGGGACTTCGTTTGAGCACGTGTACGCATGCGATACCGAGTGTTTCCAATTCGCGGAGGCACTCATCCGGTCCGAGAAGCTCGCCGCTGAGCCTTCACCCAGGGACCTGGATATCCCCGAGACCTCCGAGCGCGCTGCGTGCTCCTTCGAGCCAGCCAAGGACGTCAAGGAGGTTGCCGTGGCCAACGATGGTCGCACCCTCCGTGTCGGGACAGCGCTCGATCCTAAATAGGAAAGCGCGCTCGTCGACTTTCTCCGCGCAAACCTCGATGTGTTTGCATGGAAGCCCTCGGATATGCCGGGGATTCCAAGGGAGGTCCCCGTGCACAAACTTGACATTAAGCCTGGCGCTCGACCGGTCAAACAGAGGCTTCGACGATACGACACGGACAAGTGCAAAGCCATCGGCGAAGAGCTCAAAAAGCTCCTTAGCGCCGGCTTCATTAGGGAAGTGTACCACCCCGAGTGGTTAGCAAACCCTGTCCTTGTAAAAAAGAAGAATGGGAAATGGAGGATGTGCGTTGACTATACTGGCCTTAACAAGGCATGTCCAAAAGACTCCTTCCCTCTTCCGCGCATAGATCAGGTGGTCGACTCCACCGCGGGGTGCGAAACCCTTTGCTTTCTCGATGCGTACTCCGGGTACCATCAGATCGCCATGAGCCTGGCCGACCAGCTCGCAACTTCATTCATCACACCTTACGGCACTTTCTGCTATTCGTCAATGCCATTCGGGCTGAAAAACGCAGGCGCCATGTTCCAAAGATGCATGCGTCGCGTCTTTGGCGACCTTATCGGCCGACTGGTCGAGGCGTACGTTGACGACATAGTAGTGAAATCCAAGCGCATCGGCGACTTGGTCCCCGACCTCGCAGCGGTCTTTGAGAAGCTCCGGCTAAATAAGGTCAAGCTTAACCCCGAGAAATGCATTTTCGGGGTTCCGAGAGGCATGCTCCTCGGCTTCATCGTATCGGAACGAGGCATCGAGGCCAACTCCGAGAAGATCACCGCCATCACCGACATGGGGCCGATCCAGAACGTGAAGGGGGTCCAATGCGTCATGGGTTGCTTGGCCGCGCTCAGCCGTTTCATCGCCCGACTCGGGGAACGAAGCCTGCCCTTGTACCGCCTGCTCAAGAAGTCGGACCACTTCACCTGGAACGCCGAGGCGCAGGAGGCCCTCGACTCGCTTAAGGCGTCGCTCAAAAATCCGCCGATCCTGACCGCCCCGGCGGAAGGAGAACCCATGCTGCTCTACATCGCGGCAACCACCCACGTGGTAAGCACTGCCCTCGTCGTCGAGCGCAACGAGCCCGAGAAGGTCCAGAAGGTGCAACGCCCCGTCTACTTCATCAGTGAGGTCCTGTCCGACACCAAGGTACGGTACCCCCAGATCCAAAAACTGGTCTACGCTGTCCTCATCACCAAACGGAAGCTCCGACATTACTTTGACGCCCACCCCATCACGGTGGTGTCAAAGTATCCACTCGGCGAGGTCATCCAGAACCCCGAGGCCGAGGGGAGGATAGCCAAGTGGGCACTCGAGCTGATGGGAAAAAACATCACCTATGCCCCCCGGGACGCCATCAAGTCGCAAGCGCTGGTCGACTTCGTCGCCGAGTGGACCGAGGCCCAGACTCCCCCGACCTCTGTCGAGCACGAGACGTGGGTCATGTATTTCGATGGATCGCTCATGAAAGAGGGAGCAGGCGTCGGCCTTGTCTTTGTCTTGCCCTTGGGCGTGCGTATGAAGTACATGGTCCGCTGCACTTCCCGGCCTCCAACAACGCCGCCGAGTATGAAGCCCTCATCAACGGACTTCCGTATCGCCCTCGAGCTGGGAATACGGCGTCTCGAGGTCCGAGGCGATTCGGAGCTGGTCGTCGATCAAGTGATGAAGGAGTCGAGCTGCGTCAGCCCCAAGATGGCGGCCTACTGCCGGGCGGTCCGTGAGCTGGAAGACAAATTTCTCGGCCTCGAGCTCAAACACGTCCAACGACGGTACAACGAAGCGGCCAACACCCTTGCCAAGGCGGCCTCCAACCGGAAGCCCGTCCCCCATGGTGTGTTCGCTAAAGACCAGTACGTCCCATCAATCCGGCTAGACGACGAGCCGCCGGAGCCTCCGACGCAAGAGGAAACGGAAGTGATGGAGATCGACGCAGTACCGGAGCCCAACCTCGAAGATCCCGACTGGAGGATCCCGCTCCTCGAGTGGATCGTACAGGGCAAGCTCCCTTCCGACAAGACTGAGGCCCGGCGAATCGCACGCTGGGCCAAGACGTTCACGCTCATTGAAGGAGAGCTCTACAGGCGAGGCACCTTTGGCGTCCTGATGCGGTGCATTCCAACCGACCAAGGCAAAGAGTTGCTGCGGGACATCCACGCAGGAGCCTGCGGGCACCACGCTGCGCCGAAGACTCTTGTCGGGAAAGCTTTCCGACAAGGATTCTACTGGCCAACCGCGGTCGCCAATGCCAAGGACATCGTACGCAGCTGCGAAGGGTGTCAGTTCTACGCACGACAAACTCACCTCCCGGCGCAAGCCCTACAGACCATCCCCATCACCTGGCCCTTTGCCGTGTGGGGTTTGGATCTAGTCGGGCCACTGAAAAAAGCGCCCGGGGGCTTCACGCATCTCCTTGTCGCCGTTGACAAGTTCTCCAAGTGGATCGAGGCCAGGCCCATCAGGCGGGTTCGCTCACAAGAAGCTGTCCAGTTCTTCACCGACATCATCTACCGCTTCGGAGTCCCAAACGTCATCATCACCGACAACGGCACCCAATTCACGGGCAAGAAGTTTCTCAACTTCTGCGACGCCAACAACATCCTAGTGGATTGGGCTGCCGTCAGCCACCCAAAAACCAATGGGCAAGTGGAGAGAGCAAATGGCATGATCCTGCAGGGACTGAAGCCGCGAATCTTCAAACGCCTCGAGAAGTTCCGCGCAAGGTGGGTCGCAGAGCTCCCGTCGGTCCTCTGGAGCTTGCGGACTACTCCAAGTCGGGCTACCGGCTGCACGCCCTTCTTCATGGTGCACGGATCCGAGGCGGTCCTCCCGACGGATCTCGACTACGGCAGCCCAAGAGTTCGTGCCTACGACGACGAGGGGAACCAAGCCTCCTTGGAAGACGCCATCGACCAGCTGGATGAAGCACGCAGCATCGCCCTCCTCCACTCGGCCAAGTACCAGCAGGCCCTACGGCGGTACCACGACCGCAACATCCGAAGACGGGCCTTTCAAGTCGGCGACCTCGTCCTCCGACGAGTTCAGAGCAACCGTGGCCGCCACAAGTTGTCGCCGCCATGGGAAGGCCCCTACATCGTCGACCAAGTCCTCCGCCCGGGGACTTTCAAGCTCAAGGACGCTGACGGCCAAGTCCTTACAAACGCTTGGAACATAGAGCAGCTACGTCGCTTTTACCCTTAAAAGTACCTGTACTTTTCGCTTGCGATAATAAATAAAGTGCCGCTCTGTTCCGAGTACTTTATATGCGTACGGTCGTTTTCCGAAATGTACCCTGCGAGTTCCCAAAACTAAGCGGCGGGCGACCCCTTCCTTGTGCAGGATCGCCCACCGCTCGGGGGCTCCACCCACCCGGGGCCTGGTGCCCCGGTGCCCCTCCTTTTTTCGCAAAAAATCCGACAAGTGATCGCTCCCGCGCGCGATCAAGCGGTATACTT
The DNA here is from genome assembly GCA_004135705.1 of Alloteropsis semialata. Classification (NCBI taxonomy): domain Eukaryota; kingdom Viridiplantae; phylum Streptophyta; class Magnoliopsida; order Poales; family Poaceae; genus Alloteropsis; species Alloteropsis semialata. Next base: position 11,545,596 of record CM014272.1, read on the forward strand.
TTGCGCTTGCGAGAAAGAAACGTCAGCTCGAGTGGCTCTGTGATCGCGCTTGTCCAAGTTCCGGGTGCTCACGCCCCTGCGGCTACGGCGCCGACTTGCGGGCAAAATCCAAGTCCTCGGACCGACGTCTTTTTCCCGAGAGCAATAAAGGAATCGCCTCGACTAGTCGTTGCTTTCAACGTATCGGGCTGCTGTTTGTCATTGTTCGAATCTTCTGAAACTGCTCGGGGGCTGCGAGTCTGAGTGCCCAAACTCCCGAGTTCCTACGCCCCGGCGGCTACAGAACAGAGTCTGACGGGCAGGCTCCCGCGCCTTACCATCTCGACCCATGACCCCCAAAAGCATTCGGAAGAAAATGGAAATGGCAAGCAATAGATAAAAACACGAGTTTTTTAAGCAACAACGAATACCCTTCAAGGGGGAGTCAAGTTCATTACAATATAAAATGGCTAAGTCTCCTACTTTCTACTCTATTTACAGCCCGAGATCCTTCAGGGCGACGTCCACCATCTTGTCGGCAAAAGAGGAGGACTCGGCTTCGATTTCATCATACTCGTGGTCCTCATAGCCGGGGGCCCATCCACCTTGCAGACATTCCCGCTCCATGCTCGGGTAATGCGACAAGAACATGGCGACGATCTTCCGCGCCACGCTCTGCGCGAGATCTGAAGCTTGCGCCCGAGTTCTTCCCGAGACAAGGGCAAGGCGCTCCACCAGGGACGGGCCGCTGCCGACATTGAGCTCCTCGAATAGATGCTCGACGGCCTGAACCAGAGCCTGGTGGACTCCGGTCTTCTCCTCGAGGGCCTTTTGGGTTTGCTCGGCCTCCTCCCTCGACTTCCGGAGATCCTCGACCACCCCTGAAAGAATTGCCTCGGCTGAGCCACCACTAAGGAGAAACAAGTGGAAGGTCGAGGGGAAGTATGATGCTTACTTGTCATCTCCTTCTCCAGCTGATGACCGACCCGCACCAGCTCCTGGTTCGTGGCAAGGGCCCTGGCGACCTCGCGCTTCTCCGACTCCAGGTTGGCCTCCAGGCCGGCCTTTTGGTTTCGCAGGACTACGTTGGCAGACAAGGCTAAGCAAACTCGCGGCCACTCGGGAAGTACAGAAAGCAACAGCCCGACAAGAAACAAGGAAGGGTAGCTTACCGAGGATCTCCTCCTCCCTCTTCTGGACGACTTCTCCGAGGTGGGCCCCCTCATCCTCTGCGGCCTTTAGCTTCCCGGCCAGCTCGACCAACTGGTTGTTGGCCGTCTTGAGGTCAAGGTCGCGGTGCTGGACGTCTTTCTGGAGGTCCGTCACCTTCACTTTCAGCCCCTCGGCTTCCCGCACGGCGGCCTCCTTTCCCGGTCGGAGGCGTCGGCAGCCGCCAGCGCCGCCGCCACCGTCTTCTCGGCCTCCTCCACCTTCGCCTCGAGGGCGACCCTGTCCTCCTCGGCGTGGGCAAGCGCCTCTGTCCTAGCCTCTTGGACCTTGGTCAGCCGAGCCTTGAGTTGCTCTTTCTCGGCCTTCAACTGCTGGACGGCGTGCCACAGCCCGGCCTCCCGGCGAAGGAATAGGGACTTCTTGGAGCTGCGCTCCATGATTTTCTATACGAAAGCAGAAAGAAGAGCAGTAAGATACTCCCCAAAACGGCGCCACCTTAAAGACCAGAAGGAGGGAACCCGAGAACTTACCCGGGAAGGCTTAATGATCATCTCGTTGAAGATCTCCTTCATGTTGTGGAGGCCCTCCGCGAGAAGATGACACTGCTCCCTCTCCGACTTGTCGTCAAGCTCGAAGACGGGACTCCCCGGGTTCTGACGATCATACCACATCAACCGACCCTCGCACGGCAGGTTCGGGTTGTTCTCGATGGGTACGATGGTCTGGAAGCGACGATCCATCGTCATCATCCCCGGAGGGTCCCTGAAGGAGTCCAGGACCCCACTCAAGGGGCTCGAAGGCCTCGGGGGCTCCGCAGCTGGCCCCCCGCTGGGATCGCCGTCGATCCTCCGAGAGCCATCCTCTGGCGAGTCCTCGAGCACGACGACCTCTGGGGGAACTACCCCGGAGGAGGGCTCGGGGGCTACAGCAGCTGTCGCCGCCAGGATGGCGATGTTCTGGAGGGCGCCGTTCGTCCCCGCCTCCGCTTCCTCGGGGCCGGCCGCGGTCCCTGGAGGGGTAGCAACCCCGCGGCCATCTGCCCCGGCAACAATCTCCTTGGCCCCGGCCAGGGTCGCGTCACAAAGCAGGGCGACCTCCCCTGCACCAGGGTGTAACACCCTAATTTTCATCACAAGAAATTGTAGGAATATTTCTGTAATTTTTCTAGGGTTTATTGAAGGCTTGAATAAATTTCTAGGATTTAATTGGAATTATTTAGGCTTTTATTCAATTTAATAATTAATTAATAGATTCCATAAGTGTATTGTTGTTTTCATGCTGTTGCATTTTCTTTGTAATGATTTGTTCAAATTAATTTGAGTTCAACTCGTTTGGATTTAAATTGATTTGAATTTAGTTTGATCTTTAGATTAGATGTTCCTAAAGAGTTTGCTTGGCCTCCCCGAACTCTTGTTTGGCCCGGTTATCCTCCTCCATCTCTTCCTCTCTGCGCTGCAGGCCCGGCCCAGCTTCAATCCCCGCGCCGGCCCAATTCTCCTTTCGGCCCACGATCCCGTCTCCCTCCTCTCCTCTCGCTGACGCGGTGACCCCGCCTGTCATCCCCCTCCTCGGATTCGTCCCCTACCTGGACTCCGAGCCGAGCTGAGCCCGATTCGGCGCGCGCACGCCGCGGCCTGGCGTGGCCCACACGCCGAGGCCGGCCCCGTCGCCCCTTAAATAGCCGCGTCGCAGCCTCGCGCACGCGCCCAAAACCCTAGCCTCCCTGGCGCCGTTGTTCTCACAGCCGCCGCCGTGCCCGAAGCCTCGAGCGCCGCCGCAGCCTTCCTTGGCCCGCACGCCCAGACGCCCCTTCCGGCCTTTAAAACCAGTGCGCCGCCTCCCCACGTCCTCTTTGAAACCCTAGCCGAGCCTCTCACGTTTCTCGTCAAAGTTAGCGCCGCCGCGAGACCCTACCGAAGACCCGCCGCCGTTGGTCTCCCTCACCGCCGCCTTCTAGCGTACCAGAGGACATCCACAAGGTTCGCGTTGAAGTACTGAAGCTACCCATGTTGCTTGAACTCGTGGACCTTACCTCGTTACTCGGGAATTGCTCACCGGAGTTGTGTCCTGCAGACCGAGCCGCCGCTTCGCGTCGCGCCGAGCCACCGTCACCCAATCGTCGTCTCTTCCATCGCTGTTGAGTTCGCCGTTTCTCGTGGAAGCTCCTGGTCCAATCCGCGTGGGAAACTGAGGCCCCTAGCTCGAGATCGAGCGTCTCCGGCGAGGTCGCCGCCGCGGCGTCGCCACCGTCCGCCGTCGTCCTCAAGTCCGACGAGCCCGAGCTCCGTCAACCGTCCATCTACAGATCAACGCCCGAGATCGAGTCAACAGATGAGGATACCGGTCAGCTGTGCCAGTTTTCCTAAAGAGACCCTGAGTATTTGGATAATCAACCCGCCGTCCACGTGCTGTGTAAAATATTTACGAGTTGGTCCTTATCTTTCTCGGTTTAACCCCTGAGTTTTCAATTTATCTAACCCGCCGTCCATCATTCATCTTTTATGAGTTAAACCCTGAAGTTATATACATAATTATGTATATGCCCTCAGATTCTTACAATCTAACCACTGGAGTTTCCAATCTTCGCAGATAAGCCCCTAGAACACCGTTTTATCCATATCTTGGTCGTTTCAACTCCGATTCGAGTGATTCTTCAGCTCTCGTGACCGTAAGGACTTGATCTATACCTTTATACCATTCCTTTGTACTGTTGCCCATGTTTGGTGTACTGTTTCTTATTTGTTGCATTGTTTATTGTATGTGGCCCTGTGTTGCGTATAGGAAGGTGCAACGTTCTTGGTTTTCGAAGATCGTTCGTGTGATCGGGTATTCAGTTGAGAAGACCCTGAGCAGTAGCATTTATTAGCTGGATTTAAGGCAAGTGTATTCTTGATCATATTTTCAGTCCTAATAACCATATGACGTGCTCACTTTATAGTTACGCTATGCTTGCATGCTTTCATAATATTGAAGGGACCCATGTTAAGGACTTGACTAGTTTTGATTAACTTTTCCCTTGCATAACCGGGTTATTTAATTACTGTTGGGTAGCATTGCTTAGTTGCTTAACTTTGGGTTATGGATATCATTAATGCTGAACTTTATGAATTTGTGATATGCTCATTGGACGGTAAACAAGATCATTATTTAATCGGAACATGGAGTGACCACCCAAGAAAACAGTGCAACCACATAGCTAATGGGCTCTGGTCGTGACTAATTAATTAGAAGAGTTAACTTGTAATAACCTTACCGAAAGGGCAAGAGGGGAAGCATAGACGGGGTATAGCCGGATCTCTTGGGAGTATGCTTTGGTAAGAAACTCGGCGATTAGAAAAGGTTATGCTCTGCTATGGCTTGAAACCTTAGCGGGTTGTTTCATGTTAATAATTCTTTGTAAAGGTCATGTAATGGTTCTCTGGCCCCTCACCTAAGGAAGTGTTGAAGAGGCTAGCTACCTCAGGCTATATGAGAAATATTGTTTGTGGGGAAAGTGTACAACCTCTGCAGAGTGTAAAACTGATATATCAGCCGTGCTCACGGTTACGAGCGGCTTGGACCCTCTCATGATAATTAAACTTGAAGTTGAAATAAATCATGGTTACTTTGTGAGCATTTATGTATCTCAGTTCTTTAATTGGGTTGGTATATACTTTTACTTAGTAATTATGCTGCTAAATAAAATTTGACCAACTTAAGTGCTTAAAGCAATTTAATTAGAAGCCAAACTATTTCCTTGTTAAGCCTTTGCATGTCATATGCTTTTGCTCTACATTTGCTGAGTACCAACCATAAGTGTACTCAACCTTGCTTTATCTGCGGCTCAGGCTTAGACAGAAGTTTCAGTGGAGTATTTTGGAGTAGTTTCTAGGCGTACGTGTTCCCCCAGTCAGCTGCCTGTGGAGAAGTTTTGGAGGTTCCGCTGCTAGTTGTTCGCTTCACGTGAGTGTAATAATAGTATTTAATTCTATTTACGTTTTGCACTGTCTTTTATATCACTGATGAAGTCTCATATGTGTGTAAACTTGATCCTGGCGCACATATGATAGTCATTCGGTTTTGTTTACAAAATCGGGTGTGACACAGGGTGGCTCGCCGCCTCCTGAGGGGTAGGAAGGGCCGCCTCCACCAGCTGCTGCTCCAGCTCGGCTTGGAGCGCCGCGACAGCCGCCTCTGTGGGAACCGTCTGCGTGACAACCAGGCCCGCCGGGAGCACACCTCCCGGGCTGTCACCACCTCCCTGAGGCACCTCCTCCTCAACGGGGGGCGTCTTCCTCCGTGTCGCCTCCTCGGCCTGCTCCGTCGCGGTCCTCGACGTCTGTGCTGCCGAACGCAGCTTCTTCTTCGGCGCCACCTCGAGTGGCTTGTCAGCCCAACTGGTGTATCACAAGTCGAGGAGTCCGACTGAGGAAAAAGGCAACTGTGGAAACAGAAACTACTCGAGAAAGACAGAGCGTGACTCACCTCGACGAGACGGTCCGGGTCCGCTTGGCACTTGCCGGCGTCGGGCCCCGCGGGGACGAGGGTCTCTTGGACCCCGCAAGCGCCGTCGGGGCGGGGGCCGCCTGCGTGGTCTCGGCGCTCCTGCCCGAGTGGGGCGCCGCCTGGCCAGTCGAGCCTCCTCCTTCGACTGGGGACGGATCCGGCCGCCCCGCCGTGGCCCTCACCGGGGCGGAAGGGACCCGCGCCTCCACCGTGGGCGACGCGGGCGAGGCACTGCCCCCGACAGGATTTGCCCCTGCGGCAGGTGCGGGCGTCCGGGGTGCGTCCCGCCCTCCGCTCTGCGCCCGTGTTGTCTGAGGGGCTGGCGGCGGCCGCCTGTCGTCTCGCGGCGCGGACCTCTGGGGAGAGCGCGACGCCCCCGACGACGAGCCACCCCTGTGGGCGCGCTCTGACGGGTCCCGGCTCCTCTCCCGACGCGAGGAGGTCGCGTCCCGACGAGGGTCCGCCCGCTCCTCGGACGCGCGGCGGGTGACCGGAGGCGTGCGGTCGCGCCGCCCGTGCTGGCTGTCCCCGGCGGACCGGTGAGGCTGGTCCGACCGAGAACTTCTGCTCCTCCCCGCGTCCGGCGGAGGCGACCTCCCTCTCCCGCTGGACCTCGGCTGCTGCGCCGAGGGCGAAGCCGTCACCGCGGCAACTGCTCTGAGCTTCGTGGGGGGCGGCATCCTCGTCCTCATCCTCCGAGTCGTCCTCGCTCCTCGAGTCCCCCTCCGCGGGCTCCGACTCGGGGTCCTCATCCTCGGAGACTCGGTCTCCCTTCCCCCTCCTCCTGGCCCGCTCGGCGTTTCTCTCCCGCTTGGCCACCTCGCGCTTCTTCCACTTCTCCCGGCGGTCCTTCTTCTCCTTGGCCCGCTCGGCGGCAGCCCGATTCTTCGCCCGGTCCTCGGGAAGTGGCGGCAGGGAGAAGGAGCAGTCTTCGCTCTTCACCTAAAGGACTAGGGATCAAAAGACGAAAAAAGTACTCGGGATTGAATTCAAGACAGATGAAAGAATCCTTACGAGGGCCTTGGTGTTGGCGTTCGGCAGCATCGGAAGAAGGTCCCGCGGCGGGTATGCGGCATGGGCCCTCCCCACCGCTGCCGTCACCCTGCGCTCCACCTCGGTCTCCGAGGGCAGGGGGTCCATCGTCACGGTCCCCACGAAGGGGGCCTTCTCCGGGACCATCTGCCACATCTGGAGGGCGCGCCGTCTCAGCGGTACGATACCTCTCGAGAGGTACCCGCCGATGACCTCCGCCACGGACACGTTCCTGTCCCGGAGTCGCGCGAGGGCCTTCCAGACGTTCCCGAGGAGTTTCTCCTGGAGCCTCTTCTCGGGCCCGTACCCCCAGTTGTCGGGCGCCTTCTCGAACGACCTCCCGGTGTACTCCGGAAGGGGATTCTTGGGGTCGTTCTTGAGGTAGAACCACCCGGGGTGCCAACCCTTGTTCGAGCTAATCAGGGACCCCGGGATGTAGTCGCGCGACCGTCCCTGCTTCATCTTCAACACGGCACACCTGACCGTCGCGGGGCCGCCGCCTTCAGCAGCTTGCAACACGAACTTGAAAAAGTACCTGAAGAGGTCCCAATGGGCCTCCATCCCCAGGTACCCTTCACACAGTGCCACGAACACCGCCATCTGCTGCACCCCGTTGGGGTTGATGTGCTAGAGCTCCAGCCCGTACTCGTTGAGCACGGCGCGGATGAACCTTCCCGCGGGGACGGAGAACCCGCGCTCGTGGAAGGCGACAAGAGAGACGACATACCCGGCCGGCGGCCGGGGGGAGTCCTCCACGCCCGGCTGTTGACACCAGCGGTGGCAAACAGAAAGTCCGCAAGCGCACGGCTGTCGAAGTAGCTTTCACCCGTGAGTAAACCAGGTATCGAATCCACGGGGAATGTAAACGAGTATCTAATCACTAAAGCTGAGCCGGATCGATCGAGTGTATATAAAGGCTGGGTAGAGAGGATAACTTAGTATTAAGGTTCTGATGATAGTTAAGAGAATTCTCCTATGCTTGCTTTAGGCACCGGGGTATCCTAGGCCTCTAGAAAATTGCCGGCCAACAGCTCTACGTCGTACCCGTACGTGGAGGATTACAAAGGATGGACAGGGCTGTCACCACCTGCCGCCTACCTCTACTAATCCGTGGGGCTACGAGGCAAACGAGGGCAGATATACACTTAAGCACCACGCCTAAGATAATATCAGCTATCCTAACCTTGATCAGAGATTAGAATACTTTATATAAATAAAGCAACGAATCCACAAGCACAATAGAGAAATTGACTTATCTATAACTCAGTCTTAATTACTAGTTGAATCCCGGATACTTACTGAGCAGCTCGCATCCGTCGAGGTACAGGTGGAGGGTCTCCGACACGCCGGGACTCCTCCAGACTCTCCCTCACTCTCTCCCTATTTCTACTCTGGATATGAGGAGGGCTTCGCCTTGGATCTTCACTTCAGCTCGATGATGATTAGCCCTGTCCCGAGTCCAGCTATTTATAGCTTGGAGAGGCGGTTTAGAGTCGGTGTGCAGCGGTTGAGGCGGTCCGGAGGTGGGCCCAGGTCGGCCGACTAAGGGGGATCGGCCGACCATCCGATGCACCGTCCTTGATGATGCACGGCACAGATGAACTCCTGGAGACGGTTTACAGTTGCTCCTGAAGGCGGTGGCGGTTTGGACGCGCGGCCAGGTCGGCCGACCTGGCTAGGTCGGCCGACCCAGGGCTGTGGCCCCTCGGCCCCACTCTGTCAGGGTCACTTCCCAGTGGGTCCTTTGGTCGGTTTCCGGTGGGTAATGGTGAAGATGTGTCAGTTTAGTTGGGGATGTGGGCCCATGAATCCATGTGATTGCCACGTGGCCCAATCCCATCTCTTTATTCCCACCGACTTGATCTCAACGTTCTTGATCACTCCTGAGTGTGCTTCTGCTTTTGGGCTAAGGCTGGACCTCATTGGGCCTGGTCCCAGGTCGGCCGACCAAGGTAGGTCGGGCGACCTGGCCCTGGGCCCACTTTGGCTCTGCTTTTGCCACTTTATTTCTGTAAGCATATATACACCAAAACTCGTGGAATTCATTAGTAAATCACCCTATGTCTATTTGTTTTATCATATTTTATATCTTTGTTGGCAATAATAATCTGTCATTAAGAACCGCCAACACCGGCCTCTTCCACTCCTCAGCCTCCGTCAATGGCGGGAGCGAGCCGTCCCTCACGAGCCCCTCCAGCTACCTCTGCGTCACCCTGGAGCGCTCCCAGATCGACATCGCGACGTCACCCGACGAAGAGGACGCCAGCCGTGGGGGGGGATTCGGTCTCTCCTTCCTCGGAAGAGCGCGAGCGCGGCGGCGGCGGAAGATGCGAGAGGGCGAGGAAGACGAAGCGCGCGACAGAAGGCGAAAAGCCAAGGTAAAGAAAACCCTTGCGGTCGCGGCGCGAGGCTATAAAGAAGGGAAGACAAGCGAAACGGGGCGACGGCGTTAAATGCGTGGGCCCACCTTCGGCGCGTCGCGACGTGCGCACGTCGCTTCGCCTGACGGCCTGAAAAGGCGCGCCCGCCCTCCACGCGGCGAAAAAGCCAGCCAGCACCTCCACGCTCGGCCCACCAATGGCCGGGTAAAGGCCCGGCCCAACAAGCTCCGCGCCCCCGACGAGCTCCATGTCCCCGACAAGTTTCGAACCCTACACACCCCCGACGACCTCCAAGACAAACTACTCGGATTCAAAGCCTTAACAAGAGCATCTGCTCTTCTCAAGGCTCGGGGGCTACACCCGGCGGGTGCGCTCGCGCGCCCCCACCGGAAGAACCACGACTCATCACTTCTCCACCACGACTAAACCTGGGCGAGAGTCCCTTACTCTCCCCCAGGCTCGGGGGCTACTGACGAGGGTCCAGATCAGGGGTACCCGATCAAGCCTTTAAATCTACGACGCGACGACAACCAACCTTCCAAAAATCAAAAGCCGAAGACCCAAATCAAGCAGATCCCCCATACCCAGATAACTCGGAGGTCGCCCGAGGAGTCTCCGATTCGCCCGAGGAGTATCCGCCTCCGACTGGCTCCCGATTCGCCCGAGGAGTTTCCGCCTCCGACTGGCTCCCGATTCGCCCGAGGAGTATCCGCCTCCGATTGGCTCCCGATTCGCCCGAGGAGTTTCCGCCTCCGACTGGCTCCCGATTCGCCCGAGGAGTATCCGCCTCCGATTGGCTCCCGATTCGCCCGAGGAGTTTCCGCCTCCGACTGGCTCCCGATTCGCCCGAGGAGTCTCCGCCTCCGACTGGCTCCCAATTCGCCCGAGGAGTCTCCGCCTCCGAGTAGTCTCCGCCCCGCCCAACTGGACTGCTCGGCTCCGCCCCGCTTCGGCCCATCCGGTGCCGTACCAACTTGGTACCCGCCGTGTCAGGGCATGATGGGCCTCCGTCCTTCGCCACGGCAGCCACAGGAGCACCCGTCTCATCCGAACAGGAACACTACAGTTCCGGAGAGACACGCATGCAGGACACCTGCGACCCAAGGACGACACCTGGAGCCCGGCGAGGACACCTGGAGTCCAAGGCGGCACGGTACAAGTCAACCACGACCCGGCAGCCACCCGGAGACTTACCCGAGAAGCCGTCTACATCAACCACCCGGGCGAGTACGACCCCGGGTCAAGCGGGGCGCCCACTCCGTCAACACCTACTCCGTGTACGGCTCGGCATGCAGGTCGGGGTTAAAGGCCCTGGGGCAGTAACTCTCGTTGTAATTTTCCTCTTTTTACCTCCTCTCTTCCTTCTCCCCTTGAGGCTATAAAAGGGGACAAAGGGAGACCAGTGAGGGGGATTCGATTCCAGGACGCTCAGGCTACAAATCAACCGAACTCCCAACAGAAACCACACGACGCAGGGACTTGGGACCCTCTCCCTCTCCCGACTAGTTTGTAACCCCTACTACAGACTTGGGCTCGAGAACACCGTCTCTCACTGGACGTTGGGTATTACTCTCCGGAGGCCCGAACCAGTCTAAATCTCCTGTGTCTCTTGAGCCACCATCCGGTGCCCTGACACGCAATCGTAGAAATATTACTTGCCGGCGGTAAAGAACCCCGACAATATTGCAATACCATATGAAAGCAATAGACATGAAAGGTAGCACATGCAAATCTAGCAAGGTAAATAGGAAAAGAATTTGAATTGCATTACCATTGCCTCATTTACCTTTGTGTGGGGATTTGGGCAAATGATGTCCAATCTTGCAAGCTTGGCTACTTGATGTGATCTTTCTCGTCTTCTTGTGAGCCAAGCCTCCAAATCCCCCGAAGCCAATCCTTGGGTTCCAAGTATCTTTTGAAACCCAAACTTTTTGGGGCCCCTTCATGTTGGTTATGACTTCCTTAGGACCCAAATGGGTCAGTTCCAAACCCACTCCTTCATTTTGGGTTTTCCAACCGTGCTAGCAACAACCATTCCATTAGCCTTCTTTTTAAGGACATAGGTGTTGGATTTTATCTTGTTCTTGCATTTGGGATTGGTTTAGATGAGGGAGTTTTTTATGGTGGTTTTGGCCTTCTTCTTCTCAATCTTGGGCGTCCCTTGACTATAGGGCATTGATAGAACGTGTGGCCTTCTTCATAGCACTTGAAGCAAGTCACAGTTGCTCTCTTCTCAAGCTTATTCACATGTCATTATGGTTATCTTGAGAAGGTTGGACATTGCTCTTGGTGCCTTTGCCCTTCAACAACAATATTCTCAAAACATTTCTCATTGCAAGGGGGTGAGCAAGATTCACCAATCAAATCAATGCAAGAGGTAGAGACAACAACCTTGGAGATAGGGGTAACACAAGGAATAGCTCGCTCCAAGTTCAACAATAAGTCCTTAGGTTGATTGTTAAGCCTCTCAATTTGGAGTTCTTCATGCTCCTTGCTAAGCACTTGAAATTTGCATAACAATTTTTCAAAATTTTTAGCAAGGAGTTCATTAAGAATTCTTCATGCTCCTTTGGCCATGAGGCATAAGTGTGATGAGGAGGAGGAGCTCTTGTCGTTGAGTGTATCATCACTCACCCATTCTCCGAGTGTGTTGAAGGCTTTGTGCTTGGGCTCTTTCTCCTTCTTCTTGTTCTCATACTTGATCTTCTTGATCATCATGTGTTGATGATGCTTCCCATCCTTAATATGGGCCATGCACCTCATTGAGTTAATCTTCTCTATGCTCTTGACCACCTTCTTGACTTATATTTGGAGCTTGGGGAGCATCTCCTCATCTTCATCGTCACTTGAGCTCTCCTCCTTCTTTTTGCTCTTCTTCTTCTCTTGGTTGCTCGCAAGAGCAATGCTTGGCAAGGTGAAGAAGGTCTTGGCTTCGATTTGATCTCCATGCGTAGCTCATATGCCATCACCTTGTTGAGGACTTGATTTGGTGTCCATTTGTCAAGATCTTTCTCAAAGAGGATGGCCGTCATCAAATCGTAGTCCGGCTTGCGAAGTTTTTGGAGCAACAGGCAGATGATGCCCTTGTCATCAATGTTGTTGACACCTAAAGAATTTATCTCATTCACAAGCATAGTTAGGCATGAGTACAAGGTTTTTGCATCCTCAGGCTCAAGTTGCTGACCTTGAGCGCCGTATCATCCGCCCTGTATGCGCACAGTAACATCGGAACATACGCCGATGCCCTTCCTTTGAATTCTTCAAGTGTCGTATGCTTCTCAACCTGTACGCTGTGCATTGCCGTATTATATGCCGTGTAGAATCTTCATGTTCTGCTTGATCAAGTTCTACACGTCGTATGCTTCTGGTTTGTATGCCATAGGTCAGCGTATTGTACGCCGCATACAAACTCTGTGGACTATTCCAATTCAATCAACTCAAGCCCTTTTCATGGTTTTTCATGCCAATACCATGTCTTGGATACTAAAAAATAAGACTACCTATAGTTTTTTGCTATGCTTTGGAATCATCCTTGGTACGTAATCTCTTATAAATATTACTTAACAAACTTGTTAGTCCCAATGACAATGTTGTCATTCAATTACCAAAATCACAACATAAATGGCACATGGGCCATTTTCCTTACAAGTACCCATATGACTTTGTTCTGAACATACGACAGGACCTTCGACTTCATTCTGGTGGACAGGGTGGGGGGATATATGTTGAGTCCCTTCCGTAAAGCATCTGCCCATTTCACCAGAATAATGACCAATCGTGGTTCTTCCCTGCCACGGAAAGTTTTGTCACTTGGGGCGTTGGTGGTTGAGCTGTCGCTGAACGGCGCAAAGAAATGTATTGAAGCCGTCCTCTTTGTTCTTGGGCTTTATATCTCAACCGCGACATCGTTATGGCGTTTGATTATTCATGACTACGGTGCTGACGGTGGTGCAAACCTGAAGCCGGCGCTAGACGTGTTGTACTTGTTGGCAGTGGTGCAGGGCGTATTGTTTTTAGGCATGAACTGCTACGCTTTTATGGCGAGCAAAATCTTAGTGGTTTTAAAGGGAAAGAAGTATAACTTACATCCAACAAACACGCTAGTATCGGAGTACCTAGATAAAACTGTAGCAGGATGCAGGCTGGACAGCTCGTTCACTGAAGGAAGGAACTTGGTCACATATGCTCTGGACTTGCTGGTGGAACCCAAGTCAACTGAGCGTAACATAAAGGAGATTAGGGACATAAGAGAGATGCTAGAAGCATCCTTGGGGACCAATCGAGAGGCGATGGTGAAGCGGTTGTTGTTGTTGATCGATTCAGTATCCTTTAGCCACATTGTTCGTAGACTTCTACGGACAATGCATCCTAGAGGCGGATTCAGTGCAGAGACTAGGGAGCATGCCACGGGCATTGCCACCTTCCTTGCACCTGATGTGCGTTTGGAGCAGTTTCCAGGAGCGATTCAATCCATATCCTCCCTGCTCGACACGTCTGAAGAATATTCTTGGCTACCGGAGAGATATCAGCTGGACTGTGCCCTTGGTCTGGCCGATGCATCGTCTGATCAGGGAGACTGGCTCCTTCAGATACACCGGCGATACGACGTACACAAGAACTATTCAATAGGCCAGCAGCAGGAGGTGCCAAAACCTTTCAGTGAGGTCCTCTCTATGTACAGAAAGATGTTTGTTGGTGGTCTATCTGTTCTTCAGTCACTCGCCGATGACAAGGACAACTGCAGAGTTATCAGCAACAGCGAAGGTCTCATGCAAATGATTACTGCGCCTCTAATCTCCAGCCAGCTGCATCAGGACCATCATGCAGAATGGACTAGCATAGCAAAGAAATCTTTGCCCCTTATGCTCAGGTTCATGGCTACTCCTGGAGAGAGTGGAGCGAAGCTGCGACGTCAAATCACAAGCAACGGCGAAGCTATAATCAGAATGCTCCAAATTTTTCTCCAGTGTGATGAATGTTTCAATGGTAAAGTGCTGCCGGGTATCGCTGTAGAGATCCTCCTGGATTTATCTTTGAATACATCTTTTACTATGGCCAGTGAAGAATACAGTTCAAGGTTCATAATAGTACTGCTACACAATTTTCTTCAGAAATATAGCTCGGATGAGTTACAATCCTTTCGTGATCTGTACAGTAACATTCATTGGATCATGAAGCGCAACTACACCAGAAATTTGGCCGGGGAAGAACTGGTCAGGTTGTCTTCCCAAAGTGAAAGAAATGCCATGGTTATCTTACGAGCAGGTGGCGAATCTACCCCCAAACTGCGCGACCTCACTGATACACTTGTGGGTGCGAAAAACAACACATGCAGAATGAGAACAGCAGAAATCCTGGGGCATATATGTAGCAACTACACCGACGATGATATATACCTTAAGTCACTAAAGCAAGCCATACTCGATGCAATGCCAAAGGTAACCTGTGTGTCATACTTTAAAACTGAAATTTCTTATTCTCCTTAATTTCTTATTTTATTTATATTAACATAAAATACAGGCGAGGTCCGTATTACCCCTGTAAACTGAAATATGTTTGATGATTTGATGTCGCAGGTGCTCACTGAAATACTTGGTCATGGGTCGACAGAAGCACGCAGGCAAGCAGAAACAGAGGCAAACCAACCCAGGTATTCAGCAACAGATGCTGACATAGAGGAAGGTCCTGCTTTGCCTGATTATGTGCACAGGAATATCAATTCCTCTCATCAGAAAAACGATGAGGAACCAGGGGACAACAAACTTTTTGAAGCGTTGCTATCCCTTTGTGCAACGGTGTGCCAGAAATTGATCAGTACTGATCCAGATCTGGCTCGTCGGTTTGACGAGATTGCTTCTGACATCTGTTCGCGACAAGGGAAACCTGTCAAGGCTTTCACTTTGCTCGTGGAAGAAGCACGGGAGATTCTGAAAAAGAAGAATGCATAATGTCTGGATGCTACAATTGCACCATGTAGGATTGAATGCACCATGTTTCCATCTGCAATGTGTCCTGTATGTTAATTGCTATCGTTGTAAGAAAGAAGACAACTATCCTGCATTCTTGTTTATGTCGTATATCTTGTAAACATCATGTCTGGTTCTGCTTGTGCAGATGCTTCAGCGAGTGACTTTATATAATGTTGAAGTTAATCTGAAAATTCACGGAGGAGGGTGAAGATCAGATTACTGTGCTTTATTTTATTTTTCCTATTCTTTATAGAATGCCCTGGTCACGAGAAGGAAAGGTCTCCTAGGGCATTTCTAGGAACTAAATGTTTATCTTGCCAATGAAATGTAGTATTGCAGTTGCAACTTGCAAGTGTAGTTGAGTTTGGACTCTGTTGACCAAACTGAGCCGTATCTCTGCCATGTTGCGCACAAAACAGTTGATCTGGTTAGTTCCATAGCAGCGTCTGGAGATGCCTGGAGACAATGACTGCGGTTTCTCTGCACATCTTATGTTGGTGTTGAATGAGTACTGTGTGGGGAAAATGGTAGCGGGTGGTGACACGAGAACAATGTTACGATGAATGGGATTTGGCAGAGTAAACTCCGGGGCGACAAGTAGTGGCCGCACACGACTGGGGGACAGTGACGGATGCAGATTTTTTTTTTTTTGAAACGAATCAGGCCGGTGAGCTGCCGATTATACTAAAAAGTAGGAGAAACCCAGACTGGGTATTACAACAGAACAACGACAACAAAGAAGTAAGGGCCTGTTTAGTTCGGTGAGAAAGTTTGCAAAATTTACTGTAGCAATTTTAAACCAAAAATTAGGAGGACTAAACATGATCTAATTATAAAACTAATTACACGGATGGACGGGAAATCGCGAGACAAATCTATTAAGCCTAATTAATCTGTTATTAGAGATTATTTACTGTAGCACAACGTTGTCTAATCATGGCCTAATTAGACTCATTAGATTCGTCTCGCGAAGTTACCCGGGGGTTATGGAATGGGTTTTGTCATTAATCCACATTTAATACCCTTAATTAGTGTCCTAACATTTGATGTGATGGATGAATAGTGAAAAGTTGTGAAACTTTCCTCAACTAAACAGGACCTAACAATTAGTGTCCTAACATTTGATGCCACTCAACAAACTGAACCACCACCGGCACTCAACCACTCCATCACAACAACCAGTGGCCGACCATGAAGCAAATTGAGGGGGGAGGGGGGAGGGGGCAATTGATGGGCTTAGCATATTTATTTCATTGTTGTTGGAGATCATGAGCTCCTAGGCTGATATGTTCTATAGGCTATTGATGTATAGTTCAAAAATGTTTTGGGCTAGGGGGGCCGGGGCCCTGTTTCGCCACCACTGTGGTCTGCCCCTAACCACAACGCAGATCGATCGCCAAAACTGCACCGCCATCCCTCAGGTCGATACACCGTTGTCATCGTTTGCGCCATTGTTACCGACATTGTAGCCGGTGCCGAAGGAGTTGGGGTTGGTGGAGAAGATGTGCAGCCGGCACGCTTTGCCGATTTGCTACCGAGCTGGGATGCCAATATCCCCCCGGTGAGACATCTCTGCCACCGAGAATAGAATGTCCTTCACCGAGTAGGAGTGGAAGAGGAGCTCCACGACAAGGTAAAGAAGTCGGGGACTGGTTGTGGGATTTGGGGAGTGGCGGGCGAGGAGATTTGGCGCGGGAGGGGGTGGGCGAGGGGATTTCGAGCGTGAGATGGGAGGGGGAGGGTGAGGGCCAGCAGCGCGGGAGAACTGTACGCGAGCGCGGGCACTGAGGGATTGGGGATGTGCGAGCGCGGGAGGGGGAGGAGATGGGGGAGGGGGCGAGAGCGTGGAGACGGAGGTGGCGGCGCACTCGATCCCGCGATGAAATGAGGAAACCCTTAGTGTGGGTTTCATCCGACTAGGTAATCGGCCTGGAAAGTTCCGTGGTGATGAAACATTATCCTTCTCTCTCCTATTAATTACATTGCCATGTCATCAAAACTGCTGATTTGGTAGTGGTTTTAATGTCCATGAAATGCACATAAAACTGCACTTAGATGGGCCTTAAGCTCACGTAGGATTATTGGTACATCTAGACAAAAGAAACCTGTTAATTGCACTTTATTGTACACTTAATAATTTTCAAAGAGCTAGATTCTCCACGCGGGTCCCACAACTCCCACCTTGAAAGAAACTGGCTCATCTGGCCGATGCACTTTAGCACTTATCCAGACTTCTCATTCTTTTGCCTTTTGATACGCTTGCATCGTTACCGAACTGGTCGCATGCAGCTTGATCCTCCTTCGAGCTTCCTTTTCCATTTTAATTTAGTTGTCTCCTCCTCGCGGTGCAAGTAAAGGTCCTTCTCTGCCTGTGACCAGTTCCTTTATACCCTGCTGCCTGGTCATCAGCATCTTCCGATGCTCTACTGCTCAGCAACCTGAGGCTCTTCTCTGCCTTGATGTCCTTCAGACTTCACTACAGAGCACAATTTCATCCACTTGACTGCCATCGAGCAAGGAATCAAGCCCTCCTCGTGTTCTGGCGATCTAACAGAAGGTGAAACAATGCAACATGTCCCTGTAGTATAGTATCTCTGCTTCTTTTTATTTACTTCGATCTTTTTATGCGGCTCTCTAAAAAATTACCCTTTTCCTTTCATCAGTGACGACAGAGATGAGACACAATCTTGGTCTCACCTTTTAACAAAGGCACTAGCGGTAAGTGGCATCTGGCGATACCATATCGAGCTCATCATCATCATTGGTGTTTTCGAGTACTGAAATTAACCCTGTTATGTGTTCAAGGGAGCAAGCAGATCGGGGAAGAATGGCTCGCCCGGTCCACATTGACGACTCATCCTGGGAGGAAGTGTTGTTCATCAACGGGTACGCCGTGGTCATGGGGTACCTGCTGATGGGCGTCAGGGGATTGGCCTTGCGGGTGGTGACGTGGTCCACGGCCGTCTTCCTCGGAGGCTATGTCAGCGATCTGAAGAGGAACGACTTCTTGGCTCTCACATTTATCACTCTCATCCAGAGTGCCAGGTTAGACTCTTGTCACCTAATA
>CM014272.1:11564678-11587813 GCA_004135705.1 Alloteropsis semialata
GTGGCCAGCCGCAACCGCGCCGCCCCCGAACTCGCCGCCTTGAAGCCCACCCGAGTCGTTGCCGCCAAGTTTGCTCCATTTTTATAACTAGTCCATCAACCCGTGCTCCAGCATGGGCTAATATTTTTAAAAGCTATTATATTTAAAATTATTCAAAAATTAAACTCCTACCTAATAATCAAAATTGTTTACATACTACTCTTTCATTTTTGTCAATATTTCAACATAATGCTCATAAAGATGTGTACTTATTATTTTCTATTTAAAATTAATTTTTAATTAGTAATTACTCTATACACCTTTTTATCCATATTCACAATTTTTACACTTTGTATCTCGCCTCCATACATTATATTTAACATAAAAATCAATATTTTTCATTACTTCCTCACATACCTTTACCTCTTTCTAAAGAGAGGATTGCTTCTTACTTTTTTTGTCCGTCCTAATAGGTAGGACCCACCTATTGCGACGAACTATATCCACGCTTCTAACTGTCGTCATCGATTTTCTAATTAGATTAGAGTCCTAACTAAACCCATCAATCTTTATCTCCTACCTCTCTATCTCTATCTATATATATCTTTACCTATTTCTCAAGGAAGGAACGTTTCAGCGGTCAGTTATATACGTCTCACAATCGGATTAGACATGCTTCATCTTGTCCTCTGATCGGATTAGGAGTAGTCCATTTTATACCGCAATCAGATTAGGAAAAGCAAGTAATTACTTTAACTTACTTAGAAAAACGATATAGCGGTCCTCATCCAAAGCAACACACGGGCAAGGTTGCTAGTACATGTATAAATGGTATACATGGTGACACTCATGATGCGTATATACCTTAACTTATTATTTATATGTTAACAGTGATAAATTACCATAATTTAGAATCATATATCAATTTACTTTTTGACTTTTCGGTAGAATACACATGAAGATAATTATATTAAGATTTAGGTGTTTAGTTTAGATGAAGATAATTATATTAAGATTTAGGTGTTTAGTTTAGATTATCTTTAATAACAACATATGTGCGTAACTTAGATACAAATTTTGAATGTCATTTTAAGTTATCCTTTATAATGATATGCATGAGTAAATTAGATAAAAATTATGGGGTTAATTTAAATTATTTTTGATAATGGCATTGCTCGATAATTTAGATATATTTTTAGGATTTATTTTAGAATACTTTTATAATGATAGTGGTGGGTAACTTTTTAAAAAATATAATAGACCAATGACTATGGTTATTAGAGTTTACATGATTGACGTTTCTGATTTTTGTGAGAATTTCTAGGATTTGTCTTTTTTTCTAACGTGTCTCGTGATAACTAATGTGGAGTCTCAAAATAAAAAGTTAAGGCTAAATTTCTACCAAACTATTATGAGCTGTCTCTCATTTGTTTCAATATTCGAACACAATACCAATATAAATATATATTTATTATTTCATCTGATTGTGATATATCTTTGTTAGTAATTACTCTATATTGTTTTCATACATAATTATAATCTTTAAATTTTCACTTTGCATCACATTTATGCCTTGAATTTATTTAATAAACCGTAAATTTGAACTATAATTTTAACATAGAATGCTATATTGTCGTCACTTCCCCTATATATTTATAAATGACAATGCACATTATGCGTATATAACTTAATCACTATATAATATACCAAAAGTGTATGAAATACATGATTTCGAATCTTATGTTGTTGTATATTTTTAATTAAGGTGATTTGGATTCTAATGTAGGATTACCTCATGTTATTTTTAATAGTGACATATGTGGGTAATATAGATGTAAAATAGTTAATTTAAGTTATTTTTTAGGTATTCATAGTGGGTAATTTAGTTGCAAATTTATAAGGGGGTTACGTTGGTTTATTTTATATAATGGCAGAGGTGGGTAATTTTGATATAGATTTAGAGGGTCACTTTAAGCTATTTTCATAATGGAATGGGTGGGTAATTTTTTAGAAAATATAATAATAGATCTAATGGCTATAATGATTTGAGTGTTCTAATTGATTGCCAGATGTTTTTTTTTTGAGAATTTCTCGGATTTCTCTCTATTTCTAGAGTGTCCACCTAGGATCCTAGGTGGGGCTTCATCTGGAGGCTTCAAAAGAAGTCTCCAATTAATAATAGTAAGCTACTCCTACTCCTCTGCCGGTTTCTCCCCTCTGCGTTTACGTTTTGCTCATATTTGCCTATTGGTTCCTATCGTTGGCAAGGTCTAGTGGGGACGGCTGGGTGATGGGTACCAGCAGCCTTCCACTTCACTCCGCGGCCCGCGACGACAACCGGTAGTCGAATCAGTTGGTGCTGAACCTTCATTGGGCACAAGAGTTCTGATTATCGCCACATTTTGGCACCAATTCGCCAAACATCAACGAGATGGAGCAGTGCAAGAAGTTGCACTGCTCCATCTCGTTGATGTTTGGCGAATTGGCGCCACCAACTGGACACCAAGAAAATGAGGTGATAATCAGAAGCATGGCGCTTCACAATGGTTAATTAGGAAGCATGGCTAAGCTCGCTCCTGGCGAGCGCATCGTGGGCGACGCCGAGGCAGATCCCTCGGACGCTCGTCCCAGCCAACCCCGCCGCCGCCACCACCCACCCCCCACTCCCCCCCGGCCCACCTCCACCAGGCAGCGTGCTCCCCTCGCACCCTGTCCCAAGCCAGCGCCGCAAGCCAGGCCTTGACTCGACCCCCGGCGAGGCAGCGGTGCGCCGCCTTGGGCACAGGAGTTCAACACTAAGCCGGGTGAAGCGCTCCAAGATCACCTCCTCCACGACTTCCATTCCGCCGCAGTACCAGGTGCCATCGCCCCCTCCCCTTCCCTCACGCCGGTGTGGCTCACCCCTGCCCATCTCGATCCACACTTTAACCTCTCTTTCGTGCGCAATGCTCTCAACTTCCTTCTCACGGTTCACCCTAGCCGCATGCGGGTTGCAAGAGTCCGGTTAGGTGTGTTTATGTTCTGGGTTTCTGATCGCAATGTGGCAAACGCGCTCGTCGTTCGTGGTGCCCTTCTCCTCGGTTCGACCAAGCTCCTCCTGCATCCCTCGTTAGCTTCAGCCTCTGCTGCGTTAGCTCGGGTGCGCCCGGAAACGGAGACGATGACGGAACCTAACGGCGCGTTTACTGCTCAACCACCCAAGTCCCATCGCCCGACGCGGACGGCTGGCCAGAGGTTAATCCAGCGTTTGGCTCGAGACAAAAAGGCGCCAGCTGCCTTGATGTGCCAGGACCTGGAGAAGATCTCCGCGTATCCGCGCAGGGCTGCGCCCGGTCACCCCGACGTGCCTCCTCTGCAGGGGACGTGCCACACCCCTCCCCACCGACCCCCTGCTGCCGCTGTAACTCCGACATTCACTACCCCCTGCCAAC
The DNA here is from genome assembly GCA_004135705.1 of Alloteropsis semialata. Lineage (NCBI taxonomy): Eukaryota > Viridiplantae > Streptophyta > Magnoliopsida > Poales > Poaceae > Alloteropsis > Alloteropsis semialata. Next base: position 11,568,089 of record CM014272.1, read on the forward strand.
CTGCACCTGCCCCGGGCTCCTACCTCGGAGCCCTCCTCTCGCGGCCTGCACTGCCTGTTAAACCCCTTGCGCGCCGCCTCCCTCCGCTCTCCACCGCTGCTCGCTGTTTCCGCTGTCTTGCCCACGACCACAAGGTGCGCGACTGCAGAGACCCTATCTGCTGCCGCTCCTGCCGTGGCAGCGGCCACCGCACCCACCGTTGCCCCATGCCGATCGCCCGCGTGCTCACCCCGTACCCCCGATGACCAACCATCCCAATCCTGGCCTCGCGCGCCGAGGTGCACGCCGTCCCCTTCACCCCTCACTCCACCTCGCCACCACCACAAGCCTCCCCCCGCCACCGCCAACACCTCCCACTGCTCACCTGGTCCCGGAAGCCTACGCCCCGTTAAACATGATACCCTCTACTCCCCCACCCACGGTCGTCCTAGGTGCAGGAACGACCTTTCCCCGTGCGCCTGCAACCTTCGTCAATGTTCATGTTGATGCGGGGCGTGGGAAGGCCCCAGCGTCCCCATAGCCTTCCTCTAACGTCGGCTCGGATGGGCAGCGCTCCCCTCCTCCGACGGCGTCACCTCCGCCTACGGAGTCCCCCTCCCCCCTAGCGATCCCCCCACCGGTCCTCGACGGGCACGGGGGGTTTGGTGGTGTTTTCCACGACCGAAGCGACGACGAGGAGACGGTGGAGAGTGGTGACATCGCTAGCACTGATAGCGATGATTGGGAGGGCCGTGTCCACTACCTGGAAGTTTGGCTGCCTGAAGGCAGCGAGCATTACAATGACCGCCTCGCCTTCGCCTTCGTGAACCCTGCGGTCGCCTGCGCCAATGTTGTGCCTTTCCTCCATGCGGCCCTCTTGGCGACGGTCCCCGTCATCCAGGTCGAGCTGCTGCCGTCCTCCTAGGGGGCCATGCTCCTGCACTTCACCAACCACACCGATTAGGAGTTCATCTGCGACCTGAGCCCCATCCTCCCTAACGGCGTCGAGCTCGAGCTGCAGCGTCCGGAAGAAACGTCCAACCGTTTCTTCCGTGAGCCCTCGATCCTCGCCTACGTCGCCGTGCTCGACTTCCCAACTGAGCACTGGTTCGAGGACCATGTCCGGCGCAGCTTCAGCGGCTTCAGCAATGTCGCCGAAATTACGCCAGTCTGCCTGACAGGCTACGACTACTCGCCGCTGCGTGTCCTGCTGGAGCTCCACAACCGCCTCGACATCCCCACCGAGCTCTGGATCTCAGTGCCCAACGGCAAGGGTGCCGTGGCGCGGCTCATGCCTATCAGGGTGTGGCCGCGCGCGAACCAGCTGGGGCCTGATGGGGTGCTTCTCCCCTTCTTTGGGCTCTCACCATCGCTACCGAACAACAACCCGCCCCATGGGCCCAACGGGCCGAAAGATCCTAATGGGCCGCCTGCACCAGCCGCAACCGCCAACCCAGCCCAGCCGCAGCATTTGAACCTTGCCGCGCTCGTGCTCCACATCGCCGCAACGCTTGCCACCATCCAGCTCGCGCCGCCACCACCCCCAGACAGCCCCCCCGCCGTGTGCCCTGCCCTGCCCACCCTGCCACCACCCGCCACAACCGTCGCCTGCAGCCACCGATTACCCACCCGCCCCTCCACCCTCCTCTGCGGCGGCTCCGGCTCGTCGGGGCAGGCGCCCCCGTGGGTCAATCAAGCGCCCGGCTGTTCCAAAATGTCAAAGCGCGCGCCTTGCTGCTCTCGCCCCCGCTGAGTTCGTCAATATGACGGACAAGGCGGTGCAGCTCAAGACGCTCAAGAACACTCTCGCGTCCTGCTCTGCGGCGCTCAAGGCGCAAGTTCAGAAGCGCGGCCTGCTCAACCGCAAGAAGCTCCCCATCTCGGCCTCGACCTACGCAAGCTTGTGTCTGCTGCTGGGCTGGGCTGCATGTCTGCTAACGCGGTTGGTGCGGTGCCTACACGCCTCCATGCCTAGCCACTCCCGGAAAGGCGACCACGACGACGAGCTGCCCTGCCACCTCCCATCTAGCATCGGTCGTGTGTCTATGTGTGTTCTTCAGACCCCAGCCACTCTGTCCATTCAGTTTGTGTTGTCAGTCGTTGTTGTCGTAGTCGTTCGCCTGTGGCGGTGCCAAGGGGCCTGTTCCCCACTTTGGTTGTGCTCTCCTTGTTGCGCTAGGGTTCTGAGTTGTATCTAGGTGTGTTATTCTATGTTTGGTGAAAACAATGGTCCTAATGAGTAATGCTTGTGGTAGTTTAACTGTGCTTTCCTGGAATGTGCGTGGCCTGGGTGAATCGGATAAATGTGACATTGTGCGCGACACCATCTTCATCTCCAACCCCTCTATCTGTTGTCTCCAGGAAACCAAACTCTGTCACACACCTACATCCAAAGCTCGCTCCTTCTTGCCTACCTCCCTCGCCTCCTCCTACTACTGCAATAATGCTGCGGGCTCTAGGGGTGGCCTGATCACTGCCTGGAACGACAACCTCTTCACGCTCTCCTCCTTCATCACGCGCCGCCACACGCTCACCACCATCCTGTGCTCCACCACCACCGCCGGCACCTTGTCCATCACCAATGTCTATGGCCCCGCCGATCATCGCGACTCCTCCCAGTTCCTCGATGGTCTCCTTGAACTCATCCCGCACATCCAAGGAGCCTGGCTAATCCTTGGTGACTTCAACCTCACCTGCTCCTCCTCTGACAAGAACACAGGCTCGACAAACGCTTGTTCACCTGGTCTAGCAAGCGATCCGCGCCCACCCTGGCGCGTCTGGACCGCGCGTTCACCAACCCAGCCCAGGGTGCCGCATTCCCCAACACCACACTAACATCTTTAGTTCGCACCATGTCTGATCACACCCCAATCCTTGTCACCATGTCCACCTCGATTCCCCGCTGCAACCTCTTCCGCTTTGAGAATGCTTGGCTGCGAAACCCCAACTTCCTCCCTGAAGTTCTCCCGGCTTGGTCTATTTCCCCCCGCTGTGCGGACGCCGCCGGTCAACTCGCCGGGCGTCTCAAGTCGACCAGAGCGGCGGCGAAGGTTTGGGCCAGGCGTAACAGGACGCCGCCGGCCATCATCCCCAACTGTAAATTCATTATCCTGCTTTTTTATACTATGGAAGATTATCGTGCACTGTCCTTGGGCGAACAACAGGTCTGTGAGCAATGTCAACGGCGCTTGTCCCTGGCCATCCGGGAATGGACGGCGTACTGGCGCCAACGTGGGAAGCACTGCGCCGTTCGCAAAGGCCACGCGAACATGGCCTTCCACCACGCTCACGTCACGCAACGTCTTCGACGAAACAACATCCGCAGTATCGAGGTGGATGGGCTGCTCACCACCTCGCATGAGGGGAAGGTCGCGACGCTCACTATGCACTATCAGACGCTGCTCGGCGCGGCAGTGCCTGCAAGCTGGAGCTTCGACCTACCCGCAATCTATGCGGGGCACTATACGGCATCCGCCGGGCAAGTTGCGCCGTTCTCCGCCGAGGAAGCGTGGCAAGCCATCCGGGGGATGAATACAAGCAGCGCGCCGGGCCCGGACGGCTTCGGTCCAAGTTTCTACCGCGCATCCTGGGCCACGGTACAACCGCAGGTGATGCAGCTCCTACTATACTTCTACATGGGCACAGTGGAGCTGGAACGAATCAATAGATCCTACATGGTCCTCCTCTTCAAGAAAGCGGGCACGGTCGCGGTCGACAGGTTCCGGCCCATTGGCCTACAAAATTGCAGTGTCAAGCTCATCAGCAAGGCCCTGAGCACAAGGCTACAGCGGGAGATCTCCATGCTTGTTGATCCAGACCAAACCGGCTTCATCCGCGGGCGCTCAATCGCGGAGAACTTTGTCTACGCCCTAGAGCTGGTTCAAGTCTGCCACAAACGGAGTGCTCGAACGCTGGTCCTCAAGCTGGACTTCGCCAAAGCCTTCGACACGGTTAGCTGAGAGGCCCTCCTCCGGATCCTAGCTGGTCATGGCTTTGATCGCCGATCGCAAGCATGGATCCTGCAGTTGCTCTCCACCTCGAAAGCAGCGGTTCTGGTGAACGGGTGTCCCGGCCCCTGGATTACATGTCTGCACGGCCTGCGGCAGGGGGATCCACTGTCCTCGTACCTGTTCCTACTTGTGGCTGACGTGCTCCAAAGCTTGATCAAGGGAGACGCCGCAATCCGGCACCCGATCGCGGTGGAAGGGGGGGTGTGCAGGGCTGCAGTACGCCGATGACACCCTCATCGTCTGCCGCGGCGAGTTGGCCGACATCACCCGCTTGAAGGCGCAGCTCCAGAGCTTCGCCGTGGCCACGGGCCTCACCATCAACTTCACCAAAAGCACGGCGGTACCAATGCACATGGCGCCGGCTATGGTGGATCAGTGCATCGCCGTCCTAGGCTGCCGGCGAGAAGGTTTCCCGCAATCCTACTTGGGGCTTCCCCTTTCCTACGACAAGCTCCGCCAGGCAGCTTTTGATCCATACATTAGCAAGGCGGATCGGTACCTGACTGGGTGGCAGGCCACCCTACTCAACCCCATGGGGTGCTCAGTGCTCATCAATTCTGTCCTGGATAGCCAGCTTGTCTACATCATGAGTGTTCTGCAACTGCCGCCGGGCACTCGTGCAAAAGTGGACAGATGCCGGTGAGCTTTCTTGTGGGCCGGTGGTGATGAGATTGCCGGCGCTCACTGTCTGGTCGCCTAAGAGCGCAATCTGCCGAGATAAAGATAGTGGGCGGTTGGGCATCCGCGACCTCGACGCCCAGAACACCTGCCTCCTACTCCGGCTGCTCCACCGCCTTCACCAGGTTTCTGTGTCCTCATGGGGGGCACGGGTCCGACGCCATGCCTGCCTCGCCTCGATGGAAGGCGACATCTCCGGTCACCACTGCGATGCGTTGTGCGATATTCTGCCGCTCTACCGCGCCATCACGACGGTGCGGCTGGGCGACGGCCGGTCGACTTCATTCTGGCATGACGTCTGGGCGGGGGAGGAAAGCTTGGCCGATCGCTTCCCTGCGCTCCTGTCGCACTACAACCAAAGCGTCTAGGCGATGCTCACTGCCGGCGTGGGTGCGTGCCTACGGCCGCGGCTCACGCCACAGGCGCGCTGTGAACTGGGCGCGGTCACCGCCATCGCCGCGGTGACAACACTAAGCGATGACCTTGATGAGCGCTGCAGCCCGCTCCTACTCCGGCTGCTCACGTCCTCCCTCTAAAAGACGCTGAAATCGGCGTCCGGTACAGACAGCGGCGCTGCAGCAGCCGCCTGGGGGAACCGCGCCCCACCGCGAGTTCAATTCTTTGCCTGGCTGCTCCTCCAAGAGCGGATACAAAGCCGGGCGCGGCTGCACAAGAAGCGGATTGTCGATTCGGATGTCTGCGAGGTCTGCTCTGAGGCACCGGAGACGGCGGCGCACATTATGCTTGCATGCCCTTTCGCCCGCTGTTTCTGGGCTGCCATTGGTATTGACACATCTGCGGTTGACACTCCTGCTGCTCTGCTCCACCTACCGCCGCCACCGCATCGCCCATCCCGGCACTTCGCCACCTTCCTCTTGCTAGGGTGCTGGCACCTCTGGAAGCGCCGGAATGGAGTCGTTTTCGATCAGGAAATGATGCCGCTGCAAGGCGTTCTGCGTCTCGCCAAGGAATTTGCCCGGCTCTGGCACAGCCGGCTCCCGCGAGATGATGCGGCCGTAGTGCAAGTTTGGTGCGTTACCTTGTCCCTTCAAATGTACTTAGGGCCAGGAAATCAAAATGTATTTGGACATCAAACAGACCGTATTTTGGGCCATGTGCTAATGAAATCAAGTGGGGGATTCTCTCCCCTCCCCCCCCGGTCGATCCTTCAAAAAAAACAATGGTTAATTAATGTTTATTTGCGCACAAGCATTTATTGCTTAATGCCATCCTCTTTTTTACATATTGCATGTCTTTAGTTCCACGTCAATACGCAGTCATCCTATGTATGTATGTGGCGGGGCTGATTTAGATCTCCGGTGAATGAGTTTGATAGTTTATGCACCGAGAAATGAAATTTCAAGTTTTTTTTTAAAAAAATGAACTTTTAAATTTTTTCGAAAGACTATTATATACGCTCACACACACACGTACACTCACCCCTATGACTACACGCATGCAAACCCACCCCTATGAGCATCTCCGAGAGACTGGGGCGGCTGTTCCGATCTTGAGATTGACGAAGTCACCACATACACCTCGCTATCGACAGGTACGTCGCCTACCACTAAAAGAGAATAGCGCCGGTTACATCTTGAAATGAATCCAAGAAAATGCGACACCCATGCCGAGTCGGAGACTTGAACCTAGTTTCACCGTAAGGAACCTAACCAACTAAGCTACGCTTAGCTCACAAATGAACTTTCAAGTTAATGGTCCTAGATGGCATACGGGCATTTTACTCTTAAAATTTATAGTTCCGTAGCATGAGGTTAATATTACCATATTATTCTCGTAGGTATTGTTAGTCGCAGTATTTGGGGTGTTCAATTCCGGGAAAAAATTTTGGTGAAAAATTTTACGAGAGAATCTTACCATTTAGAAATACTAAATGTAGACTGATAATAAAACTAATTATAGATCTCGCATGGAAATCGCGAGACGAATCTAATGATAGTAATTAATCCATGATTAGTGAATGTTTAGCGGATGGTTACTGTAGCATCACTGTTGCAAATTATGGTCTAATTAGACTCATTAGATTCGTCTCGAAAAGTTACCTGGGATTATGGAATGGGTTTTATCATTAACACACGTTTACTACTTCATGCATGTAAGATTTCCTTGAAAAAAATTTTGGTGAATTTTTTTTTGGAGAATTGAACACCCCTTTGTGATTAGATGGAATAAACGGGTGGAATCTTTGAGCAGACGACAAAGTGACATGCGGTGGAGTTTAAGTGCAGCCCAATGACATTGATCCCCGTGTTCCTCGTCTTTACGCGCAAGTGGACAAAAAGTCTGAGAAGCAGCACCAAATAATTATGAATAGACAATGCAGTGGTTACGGTGCGGTCCCACATCTTTATTCCTTGCATGTGAAACAAAATTAGAAGCAGCACCAAATAATTATGAGTAGACAATGCGGTGGTTACGGTGCGGTCCCACATCTTTATTCCTTGCATCTGAAACAAAATTAGAAGCAGCGCCAAATAATTATGAATAGACAATGCGGTGGTTACGGTGCGGTCCCACATCTTTATTCCTTGCATGTGAAACAAAATTGGTTGGTGGTTGCTGCTGATCGAGCCTAGTCTGTCTTAGCGCTGTTTAGTTGGGTAGGTAAAATTGTGAACTTTACTTCAGTAATTTCAAATCTAAGATTCGAAAGATTAAACATGATCTAATTATAAAACTAACTACACGGATGGACGGAAAATCGCGAGACGAATCTATTAAGCCTAATTAATCCATTATTAGAGATTGTTTACTGTAGCACAACGTTGTCTAATCATGGCCTAATTAGGCTCATTAGATTCGTCTCGCAAAGTTACCCGGGATTATGGAATGGGTTTTGTCATTAACACACGTTTGCTACTTCATGCATGTAAGATTCCTTTTGATGAATAGTGAAAAATTTGATGTGACGAGAAACTAAATAGGCCCTTATTCGAATTAACATTTGAATTCGCGCTTGCTTTTGGTCAAGATCCAACCACGTCCTCCAAATGCATACATAAGCATAGAGGTTACATGAAAGGCCTTAGATGCACATGTTATGCATAGTATTTATGCATTGGGTCACGTGTACAGAGAGAAGAAATAAACTGATACGGTTCTCTAGGTGAAAACTTTTTGTGTTTTGGGGTGAACTAAACAGGGCCTATATTAGCAGCAACTAGTCCATCAACTCGTGCTCCCGCATGGGCTAATAATATTTAAAAATTATTATATTTAAAATTATTCAAAAATTAAACTCCTACCTAATAATCAAAATTGTTTACGTACTACTCTTTCATTTTTGTCAAGTATTAATCATTTTCTATTTGAAATTGATTTTTAATTAGTAATTACTCTATACACTTTTTCATCCACATTCACAATTCTTACACTTTGTATCGTACCTCCATATATTATATTTAATATAAAAATCAATATTTTTTATTACTTCCTCACATATCTTTACCTATTTCTAAAGAGAGGATTGCTTCTTCCTTTCTTTGTCCGTCCTGATATATAGGTGGGTCCCACCTATTGCGATGAACTGTAACCACGGTTCTAACTGTCGGCATCAGTTTTCTAATTGGATATTAGAGTCCTAACTGAACCCATCAATCTTTATCTCCTACCTCTCTATCTCTATCTATATATATATCTTTACCTATTTTTAAAGGAAGGAACGTTTTAGCGGTCTGTCATATACGTCTCACGATCGGATTAGACATGCTTCATCTTGTCCTATGATCGTATTAGGAGTAATCCATTATATACAGCAATCAGATTAAGAAAAGCAAGTTAATTACATTAACTTGCTTAGAAAAACGATATAACAGTCCATCCGTAGCAACACACGAGCAAGGTTACTAGTACATGTATAAATGGTCTACATGGTGACACTCCTGATGCATATATACCTTAACTTATTATTTCTATGTTAACAATGATAAATTACTGTAATTTAGAATCATATATCAGTTTATTTTTGTACTTTTCGGTAGAATACACATGAAGATAGTTAGATTCAGATTTAGGTGTTTAGTTTAGGTTATCTTTAATAACAACATACGTGGGTAACTTAGATACAAATTTCGAATGTCATTTTAAGTTATCCTTTATAATAATATGCATGAGTAAATTAGACAAAAATTATGGGGTGAATTTAAATTATTTTTTATAATGGTATTACTTGATAATTTAGATATATTTTTAGGATTTATTTTAGAATACTTTTATAATGATATTAGTAGGCAACTTTTTAAAAAATATAATAGACCAATGACTATGGTTATTAGAGTTTACATGATTGACATTTCTGATTTTTGTGAGAATTTATAGGATTTGTCTTTTTCTAGCGTGTCTCGTGATAACTAATGCGGAGTCTCCAAATAAAAAATTAAGGCTACATTTCTACCAAACTATTATGAGCTATCTCTTATTTATTTAAATATTCGAACACAATACCTATATAGATATATACTTATTATTTTTAACTGATTGTGATAAATCTTTGTTAGTAATTACTCTGTAATATTTTCATACACAATTATAATCTTTAAATTTTCACTTTGCATCACATGTATGTCTTGAATTTATTTAATGAACCATAAATTTGAACTATAATTTTAACGTAGAATTCTATATTGTCATTACTTCCCCTATATATTTATAAATATATACCTTATTCAATATATAATATACCAATAGTATATAAAATACATGATTTTTAGAATCTTATAATGGTGTATATTTTTAATTATGGTGATTTGGATTCCAATGTAGGATTAGCTCATGTTATTTTTAATAGTGACATATGTGGGTAATATAGATGTAAAACAGTTAATTTAAGTTATTTTTTAGGTATTCGTAGTGGGTAATTTAGTTGCAAATTTATGAGGTTATTTTAAATTTTGTTTATAATGGCGTAGTGGGTAATTTTGATAAATATTAGGGGGTTACTTTGGTTTATATTATATAATGGCAGAGGTGGGTAATTTTGATATATATTTAGGGGGTTACTTTAAGCTATTTTTATAATGGCATAGGTGGGTAATTTTGTAAAAAATATAATAGATCTAATGGCTATGATGATTTAAGTGTTCCAATTGATGGCTAGACGTTTTGCTTTTTTGTGAGAATTTTTAGATTTTTTTTAGAGTATCTATCTAGGAGCCTCCAATTAGTAATAGTAAGATCGGAGGAGCTAGTGAGAGCATGTATGTCAATTCTTGCCTCTCCAATGGTGGAACAACAATGGATGTCCCACAGGCGGCGAGTGACCGAGAGTGGCCTGAAGTGCGATCCATCAACACCTATGCTATAAATATGCGCATAGGGTTCCTGGGGGTGAAGGGGCTGGGTGTTCTGGTGATGACGTGGACAACCGTCGTCCTGCTCGGTGGCTTCGTCTCTGTGCTGCAGAAGAAAGACTTTTGGAGTCTTACAGCGATTACTCTCATAGAGTTGGCCGGGTTAGTCTGCTCACCATTTGTTTACGTCATGCATCAATGTTTAAAGGGTTAAGGTTGTTCTTAAATATTGTATTACTAGTGTTAGAAGTCTTAATTCGTCCATCTTGAGATGAGCGAGATTCCCATTCCAAGGGAGTCAAATGCTGAGAGGATGAGCGCAGAGCGCCGCTCTTGAGGGGCGAAGTGGCGAAACCAGAGCTTGAAGAAAGAACATATTCTCCTTCTTCATTCCTCCTCTCTCCTTTCTTTCTTTCTTTCTTCTTCCTCATCTCCACTGTGCCGCTCCCCACTCGGGTTCAGAAGGCATTCAACATTAATTATCCCGGTGAAGGCTATCCTGCTGTGCCCTGTGCGTCCGGTGAGCCGTGTCCGCCGCCATGGGTGCTTCGCTCCAGATTGTTTTAGCTAGTACTGACATGCTGGCTGGGGTCGGCACACTAACCAAACGAACGAACAGCTCGGCTCATTGGTAGCCGGAGCCATGGATCCTGTTTTGGACCGCCAGCTCGAGCTCTGCAGGTCACGGTGCAAGCCTGTAGGCTGTGCCTGTGCACCGGCCCACGATTGTTGGGAATCAGCACAGTTGATTTCATGTTCTACTCTCTCCAGCTCCGAGAAGCATCTTTTTCATATCGCAGGCGAGCGACAGCCCCACATATGGCCTCGACGTTAGAGGATCTCGTTAGAGCAGCTCCAGTGTTGCGTTTTAGGAGGTGCTAGGAAGAGAGAGAAAGAGAAATAGGAGGTGCTATACATTGGAGAGAGTAGTGCTAAGCTAAAAATGCTAGCATCCGGTGCCCAGTTTTGTACCCGGTGCTCTGAATAAAGAATAGATCTCTCTATCTCGTTTCGCGTGCTGCATTGAATTCAGCCACTCAAGTTTATGTGCAGGTATGAAACAAACTTATTTTATAGCTTCTAGACCCCACCGTTAGACATTGCAAAGAAACTTTAAACGTTGGAGCATGTTGAGCTGAAATAGCACCTTCTGACATGTTCTGTGCTAGATAGAGAGATCTATTCTTTATTCAGAGCACCGGATGCAAAACTGGGCACCGGATGCTAGCATTTTTAGTTTAGCAATACTCTCTCCGATCTTTGAGCAGACGACAAAGTGACATGCGGTGGAGTTTAAGTGCAGCCCAATGACATTGATCCCCGTGTTCCTCGTCTTTACGCGCAAGTGGACAAAAAGTCTGAGAAGCAGCACCAAATAATTATGAATAGACAATGCAGTGGTTACGGTGCGGTCCCACATCTTTATTCCTTGCATGTGAAACAAAATTGGTTGGTGGTTGCTGCTGATCGAGCCTAGTCTGTCATAGCGCTGTTTAGTTGGTAGGTAAAATTGCGAATTTTACTGTAGTAATTTTAAATCTAAGATTCGAAAGATTAAACATGATCTAATTATAAAACTAATTACACGGATGGACGGAAAATCGCGAGACGAATCTATTAAGCCTAATTAATCCATTAGAGATTGTTTACTGTAGCACGACGTTGTCTAATCATGGCCTAATTAGGCTCATTAGATTCGTCTCGCAAAGTTACCCGGGGTTATGGAATGGGTTTTGTCATTAACACACGTTTGCTACTTCATGCATGTAAGATTCTTTTTGATGAATAGTGAAAAATTTGATGTGACGAGAAACTAAATAGGCCCTTATTCGAATTAACATTTGAATTTGCGCTTGCTTTTGGTCAAGATCCAACCACGTCCTCCAAATGCATACATAAGCATAGAGGTTACATGAAAGGCCTTAGATGCACATGTTATGCATAGTATTTATGCATTGGGTCACGTGTACAGAGAGAAGAAATAAACTGATACGGTTCTCTAGGTGAAAACTTTTTGTGTTTTGGGGTGAACTAAACAGGGCCTATATTAGCAGCAACTAGTCCATCAACTCGTGCTCCCGCATGGGCTAATAATATTTAAAAATTATTATATTTCAAATTATTCAAAAATTAAACTCCTACCTAATAATCAAAATTGTTTACGTACTACTCTTTCATTTTTGTCAAGTATTAATCATTTTCTATTTGAAATTGATTTTTAATTAGTAATTACTCTATACACTTTTTCATCCACATTCACAATTCTTACACTTTGTATCGTACTTCCATATATTATATTTAACATAAAAATTAATATTTTTTATTACTTCCTCACATATCTTTACATATTTCTAAAGAGAGGATTGCTTCTTCCTTTCTTTGTCAGGATTGCTTCTTCCTTTCTTTGTCCGTCCTGATAGGTGGGTCCCACCTATTGCGATGAACTGTAACCACGGTTCTAACTGTCGGCATCAGTTTTCTAATTGGATATTAGAGTCCTAACTGAACCCATCAATCTTTATCTCCTACCTCTCTATCTCTATCTATATATATCTTTACCTATTTTTAAAGGAAGGAACGTTTTAGCGGTCTGTCATATACGTCTCACGATCGGATTAGACATGCTTCATCTTGTCCTATGATCGTATTAGGAGTAATCCATTATGAAACAAACTTATTTTATAGCTTCTAGACCCCACCGTTAGACATTGCAAAGAAACTTTAAACGTTGGAGCATGTTGAGCTGAGATAGCACCTTCTGACATGTTCTGTACTAGATAGAGAGATCTATTCTTTATTCAGAGCACCGGGTGCAAAACTGGGCACCGGATGTTAGCATTTTTAGTTTAGCAATACTCCCTCCGATGTATAGCACCTCTTATTTCTCTTTCTCTCTCTTCCTAGCACCTCCTAAAACGCAACACTGGAGCTGCTCTTACAGACTCGTCCCCAATCGATCCTGCTCCGTCGCTGCTTGGCCTCGGCAGCGCGCGCTGCAGAGCACTCGGCGACGACCTCAGTTGACCTCGAGTCTAGCTTGTGCCCGTCAAGCAGCTGCTGGGACCCTGACCACCGGCGTTATTACTCCACGTGAGCCACACGTAGGGTTGTTCCCTAGCGACTTCTGTCCTTACAGTACGATGAACATTATTTCCAGACAGTGAGAGTGGTACGAACGCACTACGAGCTTTTAGGTCGTGTTCGGTTGGAGGAATAATTTTTTTTTTTTGTCCCTCCATTAAATGCTACTTTGATCACTAATTAGAGGTATTAAATAAAGTCAGTTTACAAAACTACCTCCACAACCCCTGGCAAATTCGCGAGACGAATCTAATGAGGCCTTTGACCGTACGATTAGAGGATGGTTACTGTAGCATTACTATAGTAAATCATAGATTAATTATGCTTATTAGATTCGTCGCGCAAAATTGCACTCATCTGTGAAAAGGTTTTGTAAATAAACTTCGTTTAGGGCTCCATGCATACGACAGTATTTGGGGACAAAAAATTGTCCCCAACTGCCGAACACGGCCTTTAGGTCTCATTTGGCAGACGTTCTAGAGCTGATTCTCGGCTGAATCTAGCAGGAGCTCTGCCAAACGGTTTTTTTGAGAGAAGTGATTCTCAGCTTATTCTGTGAAGTGATTCTCTGAAATGAACTAAGAGGCTGGGAGCTGAAAAAAGTAGTTTCTCCTAATTCTGTGAAGTGATTCTCCACCCTGATTTTGATAGTTTTTGGTAGAGAATCAAAGAGAATCACTTTCAACCACAGAATCTCTTCTCTCGGAAAATCAACTCCCATAAAGAATCAGAATCAGGTGAAGCTCTACCAAACAGGCCCTTAATTTCAGATGGTCAGATTCTTGTGTAGGTACAAATGAACAATCAAACTTTTGTCTTAACAAATAAACAGCCAGACCTCCGCATACTTCAAGGATATCTGGTCTTGGCTCTTGGTTCAGCCCTGCATCACCCAAACCCAGCTGATCTGCTTGCAGGCGGTGCCATGGCAAATCACGGCAGCCGGCAACCTATTTCTCAAGAGGGCTTAGCCCCTTATAGAGGCTTAGGGCGTCTCCAATGTGAAGACACGGCCTCGGTTCTATGTAGGAGCACCCAGAACGTAATAAAATTCGCACAATAGGATCTAAAATTGGAGCCCAATGGCCACTAAACTAATAAAAAGGCCCAACAGCCCACTCCTTCAATCTCACGATCCTCTCCCCTTTCCCACGAGCGCCTCTGTTCCTTCCGCCGCCGTTCCTCTTCTCGTTCCCTCATCGGTTTCGCAGACGGAGGTCGCGAACTTCAAGGCCCCCCTCCCCAAGCTGTAGCCAGCAGCCAGTCCGCTATCCCCGGCGCAGATTGCGTTGCCGAATCGTGTCTGGAAGATGTGGGCAAAGAGGAGGCGGCCAGAGGAGTCCGAAGCTACTTCTTCGTGGCTCCAGAAGTCGCCGGGCGGAACAGCTCTGCACGGCGGGGCGGCGTGCCGTGCATCTCAGTGAAGATGCAGCCGGCATTCCAGAGCTCGACAGAGGGCTCGTTTGCCGTGGCGCCAGGAGAGCTCCGGCGGCTCCACGACGCAAGTTCTACAGGTGGCGGGAGCAGCAACAGTAGGAGAGAGAAATGTGTGTTCGTGGACGAGATAGAGTTTTTTATTTTATGAGGCTCCCTTCTATAGGTGTTTCGATTGGATAGGAGCGAGCTCATAGTGTATCGGACCAGCTCCCATGCGTATAGAACCGGGCAAGAAGCGCACATTGGAGAGGCCCTTAGGGGGTCTCCAATGTGCAGATAGGACCCGGTTCTATAGCGGTTCTTGCTGGTTCTGCATATTGGGACATCGGTCCTATAACAAGAAAATGAAGATCCGGTTTCATGTATGGGACTCGCTCCCATAGAATAAAAAACTCATTGTCTTTCACCTCCACTCTCTCTTTCTCCTATTCGTTGCCTCTCCCGCCACCCAGAAAAAGCTGCAGTGGCTCTCCTCCGCACTGTAGAAGATGTAGCAAGTGGATCTAAACCATTGTAGCAAATTGAACAGATGATATCAAATCAATGTAGGACCCATCTAAGGACCAGGCCTTGAGTCCAGACATTGGAGACGCCTTAGCGCACCCGCAACAAGAGCTGCTCTCTAGGTGTCACTTCTCGCTCAGCTTGTAGATGGCACACATGGGAACTGCTGCAACCATGGGTCCCATGTGTCAAACGTGTCAATTAAAAGAGTGACATGTCATCTGACGACTTTTGAGTTGATGAATGGTCTTCCAATACACAGTTTCATTTTGCGGTTTCATAGACTACACATGACGATATTTAATTATGATACATATAATTGGACACAAGCAAATGAAATGAAATTTTCTAGCCCCCAATGGCATGTTCAACAGGTTTTATAGTCTTCAAAACAATGTGGCCAATGTCATCATGTGTGCTGATGTGCCACCCTGTGTTAATGTGCATTAAATCTCTATGAAATTAAACCTACACAAGAATGGCCAATAATCTTGCCCTCAATAGTAATAATCTAGAAGTGAACATTGAATATCTAGGAAGCTCGGTCCCAGTTTCAAATAGGAACACTAAATCCGTGCATTTGGCATGACAACTTTGCTAGCTATCTTAAATCAAGCTTTAAATTTGTTTAGACAAATACAAACCAAATGTTTCCTAACATCAACCTAGATTTGATTATTCGTTTCTATGGCACGCTCAAGAAGATGGACTTCTGTGAGCCACAGTGCTCTTTACCGCACCACGACGGCACCGCCGGCTGCCTCGGGTGGTGCAGCCTTCAGCAGCCTCGCCGTCTTCTCCTCCACAAGCTGCCTCGCTAGGTAGGCCAGAGCTTCACCATTGGTCCGCTCCCATGGCACCTTCTCGTACTTCCCGGTCTCCACATTGACCCTCGACACTTGCTGCTTTAGCAAGTCGTTGCCGATCTGGACAAGGTTCGTCATGTTCTCAGGCGTCGCCATGTCCATCACCACAGCGGCGCCGCGGAGCTTGTTCTCCTGGATTAATTTTTTTTTTGCCTGAGCACATAGCAAGAGATATTGGGTGTTACTAATTCCTAAGAAAGTCATAAACAATTTAGTTTCTGATTGAAACAGTGAATCAAACAGCTTAAAGTTCAAACTTTGTCAACATTTTTATCTGTTAAGACTTTTATGTAATTTCTGGAACCTGATACACCATGGCATGTACTTCAATCCGTACATGTATTCTTGTGTCTCCGTTGTAATGTCCCGACCCTCGGGGCCGAGCCCGCTTACACCTGGTAGTTCTCTAGGACCACTCATGTGCCCCCGGGAAGAACTTCCCGGTCGGTCACTTTGTCCTCGCTCATGCGCACCGACCCTCGGGGCCGAGCCCGCTTACACCTGGCGGCTCTCTAGGACCTCAAGATTTCTCTCACAGATCAACACAAGTCTTTTCTGCACACTTTGTCCTCACTCATGCGCACCTGGGAAGAACTTCTCGGTCGGTCACTTTGTCCTCACTCATCATGCGCACCCGGAAGAACTTCCCGGTCAGTCATCCATTCCAAAATTACTCCAGAACAAGCACGCTTAACCTCAGAATTATTTGGAGATGAGCTTATATGGCAACCAATGATGTGTTAAAGAAAACTCAGTGTTGTGGGTGTAAGCGTGCGTATTCTCCCCTTTGTAGCAAAGTGATGTGTGGTGATAGAGTGATCGAGCAAGGAAGAATACATACCCACATATACAATCACAAGACTACCTCCAACTAATAGAAGAGACGAGACAAATAATTTGTAGACTAGAACATTATGTTATAGGCATGTCCTACACATTGGGGTGGTAATTTATCATGGCCCTTATGTCTCCTTCATAATCTAACTTGGCTCTAATTAATTTTAGTTCAAAAATATATAGTATTTTAGCCCGGCCCTTATCCAGCCCTATCCTTAAAACTAGTAGGCTAAATTTTTAGATCCTTTACCACCCCTACCTACACGGCTACACTACTGAAAAACAGGGCTAAAGGGGCCACTAGAAGCCCTTGGTGGATGTGGGATGCCCCTTTTAGTATTGGGTTAATAACTGGTACCAAAGACCGAGACTTTTAGTCTCGACTGTGTAATACCTGTTCCAAAACTGATGAGGGTTAGGAACCGGTACGAGGGGGTTTTCCAATAGTGCTATCATGAGAGAACTATGTACGGTATACCATATTGCAAGCTGTATAGATTTTAACACATGCTACATACACTGGTTAGTTCTTGGCTTCCGGACCCGTGGGCTTTGTTTTTTCTTTTGCAAAACACCTGTACAGATGAAGATGCTTATACATGCACATATACACTCACCCATACATATATATGCACGCAAATCCTATCTCTATGTGTTCTGATCTTGAGAAATGAGAATCACGAAGTCACCATAGATACTTTTTAATTTGTTGTCGACGGGCATGTGGATTACCACTAAAGGAAATAACGCTGGTTAAGAAAACCTAACCAACTAAGCTAGCTACCCTCAGTTTGCTTGCAGACGTGCAGTTCACCAACTGTTTAGGAGAAGAATAATATGGCCCGTCAAATTTCCATCCGTGACAAACATTGGCCTGAAGTTGAAATCATCAACACCTACGCTATATTCATGGCGTATCTATTGATGGGAGTGAGGGGGCTTGGTTTGCTGGTGCTTACGTGGACCACGGTCGTTCTCCTTGGTGGCTTCGTCTCCATGCTTCAGAAGAAGGACTTTTGGTGCCTCACAGTGATCACGCTAGTCCAAACTGCCGGGTAGGTTTCCTTCCAATGATTTATGTCGTTCATCTCAATTCGCTGATTAATAATTTACTTTCTATTTACTACTCTGTTCCAGATTACTACTCATTGTGGCTTTTCTAGACATATAGAATTTTCTACATGCCAAGATAAATGTTATATCTAGATAGCTACTAAAACACCTATCTAGAAAAGCAAAGTGAATAGAAATTTGGAATGGCATGAGTACATATATGGTAAGCAGCTAAACACACTTTGCTTCGTCTTTGCTAATCTACCTTGCAACACATTAACAGGGTCTTCGATTTCTTGTTAAAGGAAAAGTCAAGTGATATCGCGGACTCTTTCAAGGGTTTGATTGCTGCTCTAGGTGCGGTCATCAGACAATTCAAAAAAGACAAGGGCACGTCTGCTTCAAAAGCAACAGGAATCAAAGTCCCACAAATCGTGCTAGCATTGGTTTTACTGGATGTGCAACTGCTGGTGCTTGTTCCTGTGTTGTGCCTTGTAGCGGTTCTCTATCTTCTCGGGCTGTACATCTCTGCAGGGATTTCATTATGGCGTCTTATAGAACATGATTACGGGATTGCTGAAGGAGGCGAGAACCTGATGCCGGCACTCAACGTTTTGTACTCCTTAGCTGTGGCACAAGGTGTAGTATTTGGTTACAAGACCATATATGAATTGGTGTCAAAAGATGGGCTAGTAGAGGAAGTGGCCAACGCATATTCACTGGGTACTTCCCTAGTCTCAGACTATCTAGAGGAAACTGTGACCGGGTGTATGAAGGACCCTTCTTTTGCGAGAGGGAGGAATTTCATTACATATGCTGTGAACTTGGTGGTGGAATCTAAGTCAAGACACGGCTACCTTTCTGGGGTTATAATTCTTGGCAAAGTGATCCTTGAGCGAAAAACACCGCTGGTTCTGATAGGACACCTACTT
The DNA here is from genome assembly GCA_004135705.1 of Alloteropsis semialata. Lineage (NCBI taxonomy): Eukaryota > Viridiplantae > Streptophyta > Magnoliopsida > Poales > Poaceae > Alloteropsis > Alloteropsis semialata. The sequence goes on from CM014272.1 coordinate 11,586,772, forward strand.
ACAGGGTCAGCATCCTTTGGCCACGTGGTGCAGCAGCTGCTGGAGACATTTGGTCCCAGAAGCCAATATGGCACTGAGATCAGGGAGCATGCTGCCAGTATAGTGGCACGTGTTGCCGGTAGCATCCATTTGGAGGAGCAGTTCCCTGGAGGGACCATGATTCAGTGTGTGTCTTCCCTGCTCGGCACATTTGAGGAATACAATTGGCAGCCTGAGGAATATGAGCGACCCAAATATCTAAGGGGATGTGAAAAAGAGTGGCTGTTAGAAGCAAAGGAGATTGAATACCTAAGATTTACGGATGTGATTCCAACGCCAAGGGCCGCTGATGGTGAGACACAGAAAAGTGACAGCGTCCAGGGCTACAAAGGGCTCGTGGTGCAAGGCCTGCGTATCCTTCAGAGGCTCGCCATCAATGAGGACAACTGCAGAGTCATAAGCAATACCCAAGGTCTTCTATCCAAGATCATGGCGCCTCTAATCTCAGACCAGCAACTACACATGGACCATCATGATGAATGGTCCAGCATAGCAGAGGAATCATTGGAGGTCATGAGCCGCCTCATGGCTGCCCCTGGAGAGACTGGATCAAAGCTTCGAAGTGAAATCGCAGGAAGCAGCCAAGCAATCCTCGCCAACATTCTTGAGTGCAGCAAATGTCAAGTGTTCGTCAAGAGACAAGCCGTGAAGATTCTTCTAGATCTATCTGGGGATACGATCTCAATTACGTCGGGTGGAAGCAACAACACGATGTTCATGGGCTTAGTGCTGCATATTTTTCTTCACCCAGATTATTCCTTTAAGCCTATACAAGGTATTAATTATTACGACAAGATGCGGGGTTCCACCCATTTGGCAAAAAGGAGCGGTTACATCAGAAAATTAGCATGTGCAAAGCTGCAGTCTGTGCTACCTTTACAAAATGAAGCAAGTGCCACGAGCATGTTACAATCATCAGTTGCTGCTGTTATTGCTGACCTCACTAAAACAAGTGTAGACACCGCAAGCAATATTACCTACAGATTAAATGCAGTAAGAATCC
>CM014272.1:11596740-11641218 GCA_004135705.1 Alloteropsis semialata
AGAGTTGATGAGAGCAAGGTCTTGGTGACTTGCTCATCATCCCTCTTGGGGAGCCTTTGTGGCGAGCTCAAGGCCTTGACTGGGAACAAGACTTGGCGACCGGGAGCATATCCTTTGTGGAGCTCCAACGTGGAGTAGGCATTAGCCGAACCACGGGATAAATCTTCATGTCAAGTTTGCATCTTTCTAACGCTCTTAAGCTTCTGCATTTCATACTTGGAACTTGTGTGCCTTTACCTTTCTAGAGTAGTATCTTGATAGGATTGGCTCTAGGTTGCAAAACTCTTTGGGTGGGTGCAAACACTAGAAGAAAACCTTAGTTGCACATCTAGATAGTTTGTATTAGTTTTATATTTGTGCAATTAGAGGCAAGTGGTAGGTTAAGTTTTTAGAAAGCCTAATTTGCCCTCTCTCCCTTTTAGGCTATCACAAGCATCGACTACTTTCAGTCGAGCCGCGAACCAGTTGTGAAAATTATTTTCACGACTGGTCTACTTACAAACCGACTGCAAACATTCTTTAGCACTACTTTTTGAAAATCGGTTGTAAAAATGGAGGCTTGAAAAACAGATTTTTGTAGTAGCGTCATTTCATTGGAAACTGCTACTAAATTAACCTCCCTGCCTCCAGCGCTGATCAGCGTGCACTTTGCTTGCTTCTTGTTTGCTACCTTCCTTGTCTCTTGTGTTTATTCGTTGCTTCCTCAATGTAGCCAGATGCCAAAAGGTTCTGAATGCTGGGTAAGCTTCCGTCTTTAATCAGTTCCTTTCCGGCTGCCTAGGTTATCCGGTCCGACCCTTCTTTGAGTCTCTTCGTCAGCCCAGATTCTTGAAATGGTTGCCGTCCTAACTGCCTTCTAGTCTAGTATGTATATGTGTGTGTGTTTATGTGGCTGAGACCCTACAAGACTGCTTCAGCAAGGAATTAAGCCTCGATCATCTTGTCGCGTGCGCAGCTCCTGCAGGTGAGTCAGATCAGCGCTGGCACTTCAAGCTCTTCTTTTTTATGCCAAAATGCTACAAATTTAACATCCATGCATCCGTTAGATTCATTGGATAGGGACTCGAGGGACACCAGAATATCTAAAATCAGGATCTTAATTACGCGTTGTCATCGTCTGCATAGCATTTTCTCGAAGGGTTTGTTAGTACACAAGGCATTAGTACACAAATTAAAGAAAGGTACCATTGTCTTCATCAATCACGAACAGGAGCCAACTGCCATGGTTGGCTCAATCAAGCTTCCTTGGCCTTCGACGGATGGTAGGGATGATAAACATATAGGGTGCCAGTTGATTGTCCTCTTAAATGGCGATTTGGAGACGTATATGCTCATGCTCTTGCACCGGCTAGCAACTTTAAGAGATGCAAATATTCAGATTTTATGGACAACTTTGGGAGTTGTACGTAGTTTTCTCTTCTCTGGATCTTATTGATTCATTGTCTAACAAAATAATCATATAAATAATTAGTATGCTTAAAAAGGGAATTGCAAAAACTACCCCCGTATGTCACTTAGATTTTTTAATTTCTTCCCTATACAAGTCGTTTTATTGCAAATGCCAACCCTCCTCGATTTTATTGCAATATCCACCCCAGTACTCACATGTTTTAAGAATTCAGCCCCAAAATGCTAGTGGATGTATAATCCCAACTTTTCAGGAATTCTACCAAAAAGAATTGCTGCTGAGGACTTCAACAACATTCCTGATCAAGTTATATTCTAATTGCAAAAATATATTCATCGCGCCAAGATGAATAAGCCTAATAATATAAATCTGCGCTCCATCGTCGTCTTCTATATCTAAGTACAGCAGGTAAGCAAGAACTGCCTGTCCCTCTACTTCCTTTTTTTGCGTGGTGCAAAAACAATTGGATTATAATAGTTTTTTGCAAATATTTCTGCCCTTTTGAGCTGGCCTCTATTTTCCTTCTCACAAAGACACGCGCAACTCAGTTAAGAGATCGAGGTCGTCCAGGTTAATTCTTTGAGATCGGAGAATAAGAGATAAGCAAATTGTGAATTGCTTGTACTTGCTTTAAAACTAACTAGCGCCTTTTGGGGAGCTTGGATTTCATGAAAGATTTTGATTTTTGTCTTTTGGCTAGCGCCTAAGAGATATTGGTTGGGTAGCTTCGATTTCATGATAGATTGCGATTGATTTTTTTTTTGCATGAGCACATAGCAAGAGATATTGGGTGTTACTAATTCCTAAAAAAGTTGCGATTAAATTTTTTTTTTGCCTGAGCACATAGCAAGAGATATTGGGTGTTACTAATTCCTAAGAAAGTCATAAACGATTTAGTTGCTGATTGAAACAGTGAATCAAGCAGCTTAAAGTTCAAACTTTGTCAACATTTTTATCTGTTAAGACTTTTATGTAATTTCTGGAACCTGATACACCATGGCATGTACTTCAATCCGTACATGTATTCTTGTGTCTTCATTGTAATGTCCCGACCCTCAGGGCCGAGCCCGCTTACACCTAGTAGTTCTCTAGGACCACTCATGTGCACCTGGAAAGAACTTCCCGATCGGTTACTTTGTCCTCACTCATGCGCACCGACCCTTGGGGCCGAGCCTGCTTACACCTAACGGCTCTCTAGGACCTCAAGATTTCTCTCATAGACCAACACAAGTCTTTTCTGCGCACTTTGTCCTCACTCATGCCGTCATGCACACCCTTCCCGGTCGGTCACTTTGTCCTCACTCATCATGCACACCCAGAAGAACTTCTCGGTCAGTCATTCATTCCGAAATTACTCCAGGTCAAGTACGCTTAATCTCAGAGTTATTTGGAGATGAGCTTATATGGCAACCAATGATGTGTTAAAGAAAACTCAGTGTTGTGGGTGTAAGACAGCTCCTGGACATTTACACAGTGCATATATATATAAAACGGTCAAGTTGGTGATTACGTATACTATTAACTTTCTAGAAGCTACACTACAGACGCTTACACACACGCGCGCACTCTCATCCCCATAAAAACACGCACACAAACTCTACCCTCATGCTTTTTCCCCTCACGAAGAGTTGTGGATCATCGCATTCCATACACCTTATTGTTTGTTCACAGCTTCATTTGAGGTTCTGCACCCTGACTAGGTTGCTGATTACATATGCACCAATCACATCAACTCAGAAAGGTAGATGTGAGAGAGAACCAGCAGATCGAAGGTCAGAAGGACCGGACCCGAATTACATACAAGGTAGATGTGTTTCGTCACTGGTATCTTGTCCGTTCTGCCTTAACATCCTTTTTATTTTATTTTCTTTTCTTTTAATTTGTTTTTCTGTGTGTATTCAACGGTGGTGGTGCCAGTTTGGGTGTTTGATATAGCAAATATTCGTGCGTATTCTCCCCTTTGTAGCAAAGTGATGTGTGGTGATAGAGTGATCGAGCAAGGAAGAATACATACCCACATATACAATCACAAGACTACCTCCAACTAATAGAAGAGACGAGACAAATAATTTGTAGACTAGAACATTATGTTATAGGCATGTCCTACACATTGGGGTGGTAATTTATCATGGCCCTTATGTCTCCTTCATAATCTAACTTGGCTCTAATTAATTTTAGTTCAAAAATGTATAGTATTTTAGCCCGGCCTTTATCCAGCCCTATCCTTAAAACTAGTAGGCTAAATTTTTAGATCCTTTACCACCCCTACCTACACGGCTACACTACTGAAAAACAGGGCTAAAGGGGCCACTAGAAGCCCTTGGTGGATGTGGGATGCCCCTTTTAGTATTGGGTTAATAACTGGTACCAAAGACCGAGACTTTTAGTCTCGACTGTGTGATACCTGTTCCAAAACTGATGAGGGTTAGAACCGGTACGAGGGGGTTTTCCAGTAGTGCTATCATGAGATAACTATGTACGGTATACCATATTGCAAGCTGTATAGATTTTAACACATGCTACATACACTGGTTAGTTCTTGGCTTCCGGACCCGTGGGCTTTGTTTTTTCTTTTGCAAAACACCTGTACAGATGAAGATGCTTATACATGCACATATACACTCACCCATACATATATATGCACGCAAATCCTATCTCTATGTGTTCTGATCTTGAGAAATGAGAATCACGAAGTCACCATAGATACTTTAATTTGTTGTCGACGGGCATGTGGATTACCACTAAAGGAAATAACGCTGGTTAAGAAAACCTAACCAACTAAGCTAGCTACCCTCAGTTTGCTTGCAGACGTGCAGTTCACCAACTGTTTAGGAGAAGAATAATATGGCCCGTCAAATTTCCATCCGTGACACATTTTGGCCTGAAGTTAAAATCATCAACACCTACGCTATTTTCATGGGGTATCTATTGATGGGAGTGAGGGGGCTTGGTTTGCTGGTGCTTACGTGGACCACGGTCGTTCTCCTTGGTGGCTTCGTCTCCATGCTTCAGAAGAAGGACTTTTGGTGCCTCACAGTGATCACGCTAGTCCAAACTGCCGGGTAGGTTTCCTTCTCCAATGATTTATGTCGTTCATCTCAATTCGCTGATTAATAATTTACTTTCTATTTACTACTCTGTTCCAAATTACTATTCATTATGGCTTTTCTAGATATATAGAATTTTCTACATGCCAAGATAAATGTTATATCTAGATAGCTACTAAAACACCTATCTAGAAAAGCAAAGTGAATAGAAATTTGGAATGGCATGAGTACATATATGGTAAGCAGCTAAACACACGTTGCTTCGTCTTTGCTAATCTAGCTTGCAACACATTAACAGGGCCTTCAATTTCTTGTTAAAGGAAAAGTCAAGTGATATCGCGGACTCTTTCATGGGTTTGATGACTGCTCTAGGTGCCGCGGTCATCAGACAATTCAAAAAAGACAAGGGCACGTCTGCTTCAAAAGCAACAGGATCCAAAGACCCGATGATCGCACAAATCGTGCTAGTAGCATTGGTTTTACTGGGGGTGCAACTGCTGGTGCTTGTTCCTGTGTTGTGCCTTGTAGCGGTTCTCTATCTTCTCGGGTTGTACATCTCTGCAGGGATTTCATTATGGCGTCTTATAGAACATGATTACGGTATTGCTGAAGGAGGCGAGAACCTGAAGCCAGCACTAAACGTCTTGTACTCCTTAGCTGTGGCACAAGGTGTAGTATTTGGTTACAAGACCATATATGACTTGGTGTCAAAAGATGAGATAGTAGAGAAAGTGGCCAGCGATTATTCACTGGGTACTTCCCTAGTCTCAGACTATCTAGAGGAAACTGTGATGGGGTGTATGAAGGACCCTTCATTTGCGAGAGGGAGGAATCTAATCGCATATGCTGTGAACTTGCTGGTGGAATCTAAGACAAGACACGACTACATTTCTGGGGTTCTAATTCTGGGCACAGCTCTCCATCAGCCAGAAACATATGGGTGGTCGTTTGGACGTCAGGGTCTGATAGGACCACTACTTACAGGGTCAGCATCCTTTGGCCACGTGGTGCAGCAGCTGCTGGAGACATTTGGTCCCAGAAGCCTATATAGCACTGAGATCAGGGAGCATGCTGCCAGTATAGTGGCACATGTTGCCGGTAGCATCCATTTGGAGGAGCAGTTCCCTGGAGGGACCATGATTCAGTGTGTGTCTTCCCTGCTCGGCACATTTGAGGAATACAATTGGCGGCCTGAGGAATATGACCGACCCAGATATCTATCGGGATGTGAAAAAGAGTGGCTGTTAGAAGCCAAGGAGATTGAATACCTAAAATTTACGGATGTGATTCCAATGCCAAGGGCCGCTGATGGTGAGACACAGAAAAGTGACAGCGTCCAGGGCTACAAAGGGCTCGTGGTGCAAGGCCTGCGTATCCTTCAGAGGCTCGCCATCAATGAGGACAACTGCAGAGTCATAAGCAATACCCAAGGTCTTCTATCCAAGATCATGGCGCCTCTAATCTCAGACCAGCAACTACACATGGACCATCATGATGAATGGTCCAGCATAGCAGAGGAATCATTGGAGGTCATGAGCCGCCTCATGGCTGCCCCTGGAGAGACTGGATCAAAGCTTCGAAGTGAAATCGCAGGAAGCAGCCAAGCAATCCTCGCCAACATTCTTGAGTGCAGCAAATGTCAAGTGTTCGTCAAGAGACAAGCCGTGAAGATTCTTCTAGATCTATCTGGGGATACGATCTCAATTACGTCGGGTGGAAGCAACAACACGATGTTCATGGGCTTAGTGCTGCATATTTTTCTTCTCCCAGATTATTCCTTTAAGCCTGGACAAGGTAATTATTACGACAAGATGCGGGGTTCCACCCATTTGGCAAAAAGGAGCGGTTACATCACAAAATTAGCAGGTGCAAAGCTGCAGTCTGTGTTGCCTTTACAAAATGAAGCAAGTGCCACGAGCATGTTACAATCATCAGTTGCTGCTGTTATTTCCGACCTCACTAAAACAAGTGTAGACGCCGCAAGCAATATTACCTACAGATTAAATTCAGTAAGAATCCTAGAGGAACTATGTCGTTGGTACGTCAAGGACGATGAATATCTCAAGGAGCTGAAGAAAGCCATGGCAGACGTGATGCCCAAGGTAATTTAAACATTTATCCGTGTCAACTTTAGAGATTGAAATTATTAAAGGCCATGTATAATATGTTCTTCCTAATTTACCAACCATGTATATGTGTGTGGTGAGGCAGTCGTACCTTGTATTATTAACCTCACCAAACTGAATTTTATATATTGATTGGTTATTGCAGGTTCTTGAAGAAATACTCGGTTGTGCGTCAACTAGTGCAGAGATACATGGGAAGACAGAAGCAAACAACAGCCAGGTTTCGGCACAGGAAGCTGACATAGAAAAAGGTGTTGTTCCACAAAGTAATAATGGTCAGGAAGTGGCCTCTTCTTCTCAGCAGCAGAATGGTGAGAGGCAACACGACGGCATCAAACTGCAGGAAGCCTTTATATCCTTGTGCCTAGCGATACCCTACTACGCCTGGGGCCATGAGTTCGATGATCTCGCTGAGAAGACGTGCTTGGAACGGGGGATATCGATACCTGCTAAGACTTTCCGTTCACTTGTGCGGTATGCTCGGGATCAGGGTTTTTTTTACCGACCGTTACCGGTCCGGTTCCCGCGGTTACCGCTCTTACCGGTCCGGTTCGGTTAGGGTACTGTTCACCGGTTACCGAAAAAAACCGGTACTGTTCATCGGAAACCGGTAAAAACCGGTCCGGTTTACCGCTACCGCCGGCCGGCGGTAGCAGGTGACCGGTCGGAAAAAAAAACCCTGCTCGGGATCTTCTGAGGAGTAGAAGAAGGCTCTCAAGGATTGGTGACTGAAGACTGAAGCGGATTACCTCAAAATAAAAGAGACTGAAGCGGCAAGTTCTTCAAGTGAAACTTGATTAAATGTAGTCGACTGCAAGTCTTCATGTCCACGTAGTTGTACAACCAAGAGTGTTCCATGAGGATGCTCAATATCTGTAAGGTTGCCATAATCTCGAACACCTGTGTGTATACTATGTTGTATTTCATTTGAGTCTTCCTGGCTTCTGGGGGAGACCAGATTATATATGCTCACTCTGCCTTGTTTAATTGGTTTTTTATAGGATTTGCTCCTTATCATCAGCAAATGTACTTTAATATATGTGTTACCTTTCTACAGCTTTTGTTAAGCTGACAAATATCCCCAACCATTGCATACCAGTATATAACTTACCATTTGGTTGCTTTGCATATCTCTGTCCGGATTTCCACAGCAACATATATGCAACATATGTGTATTGTCCAATTGATGACTTTATTCAGACATGCTTTGTCCAGCTCTATCCGGATCAGGTTGCGTTGTGATCGATCTGCAGACTTTGCTGTTGCAATCCTTGTCTAGGTTGACCTCTCACCTCTTGCGCCCGTCAGCCTGGGCCCCTGCTGGCCTACGCTCTACTCCGTGGGAACCACACCGCAGCCCCTGTCAAGCCCAACGCAGACATATGTGAACCTTGGAAAAGGAAAAAAAGTTACTGGGAACCTATGGATCAAAATCACCACATCTCCCAACACAAAGCACATGCACTAGTTTTTGGTTGGCCCTACCATCTGTCACTTGTTGCTATCATTTTTATGCGCTAATTCTCTCTCGTGGGCTTTCTTTTGCTACCCAAAGCTACATGTGCTTCTGCATATCATTCTTGCCTCCTCTCTTCTCCATGTGGCATCCGAGCCTACACGGCTCTGTGTTACACCCTAGTTTTAACTTTCCTAGGATTTTATTATTTTCTAAAATCTTGTTAGAATTAACAAGGAAGTGTGTGCAATTGTTGCTTAATAAGTATTATTTTCTAAATATAAACTAATGAATATATGCTATAATAGGAGTTTGTATGTTGCACTCATGCCGGCAGCATTGTGTTTTGCATGAAAAATGAATTTAAACTGTTTTAAAATATGATTAGGTTTCTGTTCCATCTAAATCTGGTTTTTCAATCCTAATCATTTCTACACTAGGACCAACTCTACTTTCAATTCTAATTCACGTGCTTTTCACTTCCTTTTTCCTTGGCCAATCAAAGCTATTTCTTTTGTCTTCCTGCCCATCAACCATTAAGAAGCTAGCAATTACCACCTTGTCCATGTAAAAATCCATCGATTTTAATGTCTCTCTACCCATCATAGCTACATGCGTGCATGCACGTACATACTATCTGTCTGTTCACCTCCCGCATGACGATTCTTTCCTGGTAACCATATGGCCGATTGCCGTATTCCTGTGCATATCAAAGTAAACTGATTCCCGACCGACTAAACCAGCTTCCCACTTAGCTCCTCTGTCAATTTCCACCAACAGGGACCACGTTACTTAGGGGGTGTTTGAATCGGCTAAAAATTATGGAAACCATATAATAAAATTTATAATTCATCCAAACGGCCTAGATTATGGAGTGGATTATAGAATCCAACTGCCCAGATTCTTATAATCCCACAATCTCTCTTCACCTAGCTATTTTGATACTATACACACAACCAACCCTATAGCCACCCCATAATCTAGAAATCCAAACGGCTCAGCTATTTATAATCTATAATCTAGATTCTTATAATCTATAGTCATTATTTAGATTCTTGTAATCTACATGTGATCCAAACAGAACCTTAGAATAGTTGGCACAATACACGTTGGTCACTTTAAGGGACGTGCTTCGTCCCTTCGTCGGGGCAGAAGGTGTGCACGCCGTATGGGCTGTTCATGGACGTGGTACCAGTGCTCTGTTGGGCCCACCCCGACCTCTTCGGAGATAGGGGCCCCGTTTGGTTTTCCAGTGCTAGAAACTGTTCACAACTTTGACCACTAATTAAAGGTATTAAATAAAGGTATTTTACAAAACTAACTCCAGAACCCCTGCACTAGGAACGCTGAAGAATCTAATGAAGCCTTTGACCGCATGATTAGAGGATGATTAGAGGATGGTCACTGTAGCATCACTGTAGCCAATCATCAATTAATTAGGCTCATTAGATTCGTCTCGAAAAGTTACGCTCATCCGTGAAGAGGTTTTGCAAATAGACTTCATTTAGCACTCCATGCAAAAAAGATTCTCTCCGTGCTAGATGCTAGACTAGGAAACCAAACGGGGCCAGGAGACTAGCCAGCGGTGGTTGGGTCTGTCTTTGGGTCAGCTAGAGCCAGAGCGTGGTTCGTGGGCCTCCATTGGACCAGGTCGCTTTTCTGGGTCACGGCAAAAGGCCGTCTGATGTCTAGTTTAGGTGATCTTAGGGTACTGGTGGCCCAGGTATCTATCACTATGATACACCGATACACGATGCACAATACAGCGGACTTTTGTCACATCATCCAACCATTTGAAAAATGAAGTGATTGTTGGGAAAGCTACACAATGTTTGATATGTTAGTGGGGGTTTGGCACACGGCATACACAGTTTTTGTGTGGCTTTTGAGCAACGGCTAGTCCAAGACTTTGGGTTATTTGTACCACCTCCGTATGACCATTTTAAGGTGCTGGAGTCCTAGAAAAGTTCATCCACAACCACACCACAAGACATCTAAGCCACCAAAGAGCTACATTGATCATCATTATTGAGTGATTAGAGCTACAATAGGCCCAGTGAGAGAATTTGCAAGGACAGTGCCTTGTGCTTGGTTCTTTGAGTGAGCCACCCTTGTAATTTTGGTGTGCCGGCCCCTTGGAGTTTTGGTGTCTCACCGGCAAGTCTTTGACCCTCGAGCTTGGTGTGGAGCGGCGTCTACGGCTTTGTGCGGGAGACGAGGAGACCTCCTTCTAGGTGCGGAAGCTCCATAGCGAGGGCGGCATCAAGGTCCCTGGAAGAGTGGACTGATGAGAGCATTGTCTTAATGACTTCCTCATCATTATTCTTGAGGAGCCTTTGTGGTGAGCTCAAGTCCTTGACTGGGAAGCAACACTTGGCGACTGGGAGCACATCTTTTGTGGAGATCCAATGTGGAGTAGGCCTAGCTTAGTGCTAGCCGAACCACGGGATAAACATTATCGTGCCGAGGTTGCATCCTCCTAACGTACTCCTTTACATTTTCTCATTTCATATTTGCAACTTGTGTGTCTTTACCTTTTTTAAGTAGTATCTTGATAGGATTGGATTTAGGTTGCAAAACTCTTTATGGGTGGGTGCAAACACTAGTGAAAACATTAATTGCACATCTAGATAGAATGTCTTAGTTTATTTGTAAAATTAGTTTAAAAAACAGGATAAGATTTTAGAAAACCTAATTCACCCCCCTCCCTTTTTTAGGCTATCATACAAGCATCGTTTCCTTTCAAGTGCAAATTGCGGTGACAACGTTCGCGGCAATGGAGCACCTAGTGAAGATGCGTTGAGATGTTGAAGCCATCCTTCTTCCCTCTTCTTGTCATGGAACCACTATGCACTTCTTCTACAATGCACCTCATCACGTCGACTGGATTGGTCTAAATTTAGTGGAACACGAGGAGGCCTGACGGATGAGTGTGTCAGTGGGTGGGTGGGGGTGGGGAGGGGAGGGGGTGGCAGGAGAGAGTGGGAAATCGGCAGGGAGGTGTACGCTCGCCGCCAGTCCTGCATAGGATGGAGAATGAGCGGATGAAACAAATGGTCTCAGTGTGAGGTTTATTCGGTTTCTGATGTCTTGTAAACAGTATGCCCTCATCAGTTTCATATGGATGAACTCAATTCTTCTCTTCTTTTTCATTTCTTCCCATGTTATGGTTTTTGCTAATGTGTCACCTTATTAAATAGGAATGAAATTTCTTATTCAGGGCCGCCTTAGCCTAAGATCAACTCTAATGGTCGCCTCCACAACGTTATGGTTTTTACTACTGTGCCACCTCATTAAATAGGAATGAAACTCTTATTGAGGGCCGCCTTAGCCTAAGATCAACTCTAGCCGTCGCCTCTGGAACGTGTCCCGTGACAATCAAGTTTTGCTACGTCATGTCCACAAGCCAAAACTATTGACACATCAACACCACATCGGAGTAAACTTTCAGTGATTTGTGGAGTTTATTTGCATATTTTCATAGTTTTTTTTGAAGATGCTTGTTATTCTGATTTTAAAGTTGAAGGAGAAAACTACTGACAACCGTCCAAAAAAGAAACTTAAATTCGTACAGTCCAATCTCATTTAAACCCAGCCAAGCAAAGCCTTCTACAATTGGCCCAAAACCTTTTCCCTCTATGTTTAACGGCCCAGCACCAGTCCCACCAAAACACCCACAGGTGGCAGCTTGGTCTCGGCCCATTTCCGTGGGTTCATAATTACCGACCAGCAAGGTTCGGTTGGAGAGAAATTGAGGGGATTCAACAAGTCAAAATCCCTCTTAAACCCCTTCAAATCCATGGGGTTCTAGTTAACCGAACAAGACCTATGGAAGCCTTCACAATGCCAATGTGGGTAACACCGTAACATAGGCTTCCTCGATTAAGCCTTTTCACTACGCTGTCGACACTCTCGACGGCCTTCTGAGTGACCAAGGGCCCAATCATAATTAATGGCCCAGATCTGATGAGGTACTCGTAGCTGATGCCCACATATTCATTCTGTTTCCTCTCTTCTATGTTTTCGAGAAGATACGTATCCACTGCTATTGTGCCATTGCATCACTGTACAGAATTTGTATGTACCATTGGCTCACCAGTTCATTGCCTGTCAGGTTGCATGCCTGTGAAGAACACGATCCAACTCCGAATTTCCATAGCATAGCATGCGCAGACAGATGCATGCATCCCAGCTGATTCAGCCATTGCACTTCCACCATCAGCAGCAACCTTCTTTCAACTTCCCCCACAACAAAAGGAGAATTGTTTATTTTGGATTTTCGAATCTGCTACATACTCAGCATCTGAAATACAACCAAGGTCAACAAATAGCTTGGAACTTATTTGCCTGTATTTAGTACAGGACGCTTATATGCAAATGTGAGAAGAAATTTCTCCAGGACAACTGATGGCAGGTTTCAGTTGCACAGATGTTCAATATACAAAGAGAACATCCCAGTAAAAGGGTAGTATATACTGAAAATACGGACCTGATGAGCCAATTTACTAGGGGGTGTTTAGTTCCCCAGAATGCAAAACAGAATGCAAAATGGGGCGCATTGGACCACGTGCACAGAGAGAAAAAAAATGCATTGAGAATCGTGCAGAATGCAAAATGGCCACAGAATGCAAAACGGAGGGGGAACTAAACAGGGCCTAAGCCGATAGAAACTCATACACTCATAAATGGCCCCATGAATAAAGTTGAGCACAGAAACATTTAATACAGATCTCACAGCCATCAGCAGAGATTACTCTACTAGCCAAGGTGTTTGAACTGATTCCCATTCGCAAAGCTCGCCTTCTTTGAACCACAGAGCTGCAGATAGGAGAGTAACTTTAGCTTGTCATCTCATATTATCAATTATAATAGCTAGATGGCGTAAACATCCAATAGGCATGCCATATCACTACGTACAGGCCACCTTTTTTCTTAAGACAACTTAATCCTGCTAGTGATTGCCACATTAACTACTCCAATTCTCAGTGTATTCCTCAAAGTTTGAAAATAAATTTAGTTTACCATTCCATGTAGTTTGTCAATTGTTTAAAATGGTTATTGACTCGGAAAATCACCTAACAGCAACAAAGAACCATACTCAATTATTGCTGAACTTACCGATTTCACGCTTGCCGTTATCAGGACTGTCACTTCCATGGACAACATTCCTGAAATGTATATTCCATCATAATTTATTTGATATATTGGTAAAACAACTAAATACCAGGGGCCATGGTACGTGATCATATATAACAATATAAAGACATGAAAGAGGGTGGATGCTGACCTTCCTGTTTGGACTGCAAGATCACCCCTTATGGTTCCTGGTTCAGCTTGAAGGGGATTAGTAGCTCCGATTAATTTGCGAGCTGATGCAACAACACCATCACCCTCCCAGGCCTTACAGAACAGAATAACAAAAATAGTACTGCTGTGAACTATGTTTCTGGTCAAAGCATAGAGCTGCAGGTATGTCTAGTTCGTAACGAAAATATATACCATGCAAACAACAGGGCCGGAAGTTATGTAATCGATCAGAGTGGGAAAGAAAGGTTTATCCTTCAAATCCTTGTAATGTTCCTGAGAGAAAAGGAATGGCAAATAAGACAGTATATGAGCAGCATTAACAGCTAGTTGATTCAACATAAAGAAAGGTAAATTAGATTTATTTAACATTTCCACAAATGTCAAGAAAAAGGTGAATATGTGAAGCTAATGCAGAAAAGAAATGTGAGCAATGTCTTTATCAATGATAAGTACAAAAAGAACACAAGAAAAGGCACAGCCCAAAACTTAAGTTGATTTTTTGATGCAATAATGAGATGGTTGAGACAATAAATCTTTCAGTCACTTAGGCAATTGTTGTAAGAATGAGATGGTTGACTGGTTGAGGAAATAAATCTTTCTGGCAGTCAATGCGAGAGAACAACTACATACGAATAGCATAATATAAATTGGCAGTATTTCTATGCAGAAAGGATAAACATAAGGATAATAAGCACATAAGCTAAAATGTGGAGGCACTGGAAGGTATATTTGACCATAAATGATGACTATTTCAAGTAATCAAGAAATGTATATAAATGCAGATAAAGACATGTTCCTTTAGAATGGTGTCACCTAAGACAGGTTTTTCCCCTTGATGACTAACTTTGCAAGAACCACATTAGTTTTCCCAAGTTCGGATTTTGAGAAGCAAACCTGAGCCAAGTCCTTGGAGCACTGATAAAGCTTTAAACCCTTCAACAAAAAGCCTTTCTTCTCAAAGCGAGAAATGATCTCCCCGATCTATATGCAACAGATATGTGTTTTATCTGAGATCAAACTTGAAAGAAAGAAAGAAATTAACAGTTGGGAAAAGCAAAAAAAAAATAAGGCGTACCAGGCCACGCTGAACACCATCTGGTTTTACCATAATGTAGCTTTGCTCAACCTCCTACAGATAAATTTCTTGTCAAGAAAGTTTTAATTTTTTTGTTTTTGTAAGGGATTAGATGAATGTAGGGTTCTCAATTCCTCTCAATTGATGTCAAGGGGTTTGAAATAATAAAAAATTTCTGACATTGCATGAGTTCTAAACTTCATTGATCCTTGATCAAAACAATAAAGATGAAGTTTTGTAAAACGAAGGGGTGCATGTGACACCTTCAAGCCTCGGGCACAGTATGCAATCTAGATGAATACAGAAATTAAACAACGGGCAGGTTCATGATAAAGGCGCTAGCAAACATCAGTTATGACAATGGTTGTGCCATAGGGCTTGTTTGAGTGAAAATAAGCATGTTCACTGAGTTTGTTTCCCTGGGTATCTTTCTAGCTAGAGTTCAACAGCAAAACTGGATTAGTTGCCCCACATGAATTGTTGATGTTCTGAACCAGGATTTCAGGGGCTCAATGGATGATATTTATCTAGTCACATGTACCTGAGGTTTGTATAGACAAAATGGTGTTCTATTGTGCTGACAGAAATTTGTGGAAGTACTAGATTATATTTAAATCTTTAAAAGATAACTCAGTTGCCTCTGCTACACGAAGAACTGCTAAAACAACAAATTAAATAATTTCAACGTAATTCGGTACTCCAGAATGCATGCCTAAGACACATAAAACCACAGAAGCTAATAAGCTGATGTCATGCTTCAGTTGAGAAAAAAAAAAATGGAAGAGAAAAGTTGCATCCACTGAATGCAAAGTGCCGCATTTGTCCAACACATGGCTGGAAAATTTCAGCAAACCTGCAGTCACAACGCAGGTAGAGTCCCCAGAAGAAAGCAAGGTCAAACTTGAATGGAAGCAGGGTGAACATAGCGTGGATAATGAATCCTCTGGAAAGTTATGCTAGTAAAATCAAGGTGGAACTGCGGAAGGCCCATTATAAATATGTATGCACTGCAAGAAAAAGTTGAGTCCTCTTGGATAACTAACAAAATGTAGCATGTTTCAATGCCATATTATAAGCATTGACTGCTACAACAAGCTCGAAAGTTTAATTTCACCCCAATACTCTTCCTGCCACAGTAACCGCTGAAAGGACACCAAAATTTCAGGCTAGAGTAGGTGAAACAAACAAAACTGGTACCATTCCACGGTGCATTTTCTTCAGTTCAGCTGTTCTGCATAACCTACCCACTAGGCTAGCAATCAAATTACCAAAAAATTGAGAGAACTATGAATTAGTCTAACATCTCCTTTACCATTTCCAGTTTCCCCCTCAAGATTCAACCTCAGCCACTAGATCATTGAAGTATAACCGTCAAACCATAGCAAGCCCTAATACTCCAATGCAGAAAGATCAGGAGAGACAAAATAAAAAAGATTCTCCTCGCCATTTCCGCGCCACCCAAGCAAATGCAGGTAAAATTGAACAAGGCATGCAGAGGGAAGACCCACCGCGGATGCGACGATGCCGCGCGGGACGGCGCGACGCGCCCCGGCCGCCCTCCCGCTCCACGCGCTCAGCCCCACCCCGAACCTGCCGCGGGACCTCGTGGAGGCGGCGGCGGCGGCGAAGGAGAGGGACGCCGACGGCCGCACCGCGCCGGAGGTCCGGCGGCCGGTCCCGGCGAGCGTCGGCGCCGTCCTCGCGAGCACGGCCATGGTCTCCATCCTCTCCACCAGCAAGTGCGAGCAGCAGAGCACAGCACGCGGATTTTCGGATTAGGCGAAGCTATAACAACCAGCACAGCACAAGGCGCCCTCGCTTGGTTCCGCTTTGCTTACAGCTTACGTATTTAATAGTTTCCGCTTTCAGTGCTAAGATGTGGAATGCTCCTGGGGCAAAATATGTTTACGTCTTCACACACGTTTTGACTTTTGACCCACGAGGGGAGACAAGTGGGTGTGGGACCGGGGCAGCCTCCACTCCGACCGCCACACCGGACACAACACGGAGCACCGTTTCGACCAACAGAACGTCGCCACGTGCCCCATCCGCTGCTGGTCCCACGCACCGGATCCCGCATTCCCGCCCCACCTTCGTCCGCGCAGGCGCGAGCGTATCGCCGACGACGGAGACGAGCTAGCGAGCGCAGCCGCCACCGACGACCTCGCGTGAGTCCCTTCACCAGTCACCGACACACGGACCCACTTATTATTGACCCCACATGTCAGTGAAGTGCGGTGGCTCTGTCCCGCTTCCTCGTGACTACTCCTCTCACTTTTCTCCGGGGCCCACAGGATGCAGACCCCACGGGCAGAGATGATATGATATCCCCCCGCCCCCCGGGCCCGCTCGCCAGACACCCCACCAAGACAGACACCCGCGTGAGAGAGCGAGCGAAGAGAGAGAAAGAGAGACACCACCTCCTCTTCCTCCTCTCCCTCCTCTCTCTCTCCCCTCTCTTAACCTCTCCTCTCCTCCATCGCCGGTGACCTCCCCGGCGGCGCTGCGTCTCCGGCGACCCCCCCCCCACCCACCGCGACCGCTCCCCATTTTCCCGATCGCCGCCTCGCGCCCCATAGCACCTCCCACAGCAACCCCGCGCGGCTGACCAGATCCGCCCAGCCCCCTCGCGCCCCCACTACTCTCCCCGCGCGCCGATCGGCGGGCAGCGGAGGCCCCGCGGCCGCTTGCTCGAGCGCCAGATCCACCGATCCGCCTGCCGCCGGGGTCCGGAATGGATGACTTCCAGGGCCTGCTGGCCCGCGACTTCGGCCTCCGCCCGCAGGGGAAGGCCGCGCCCATGTCGGCCGCCCGGTCCTCGGGGCCCTCCGGATCCGCCTGGGCCAATACCAGATCCGCCTCGGCGTCCGCCGCCGCCGCCGCTGCCCCCTCCGCGCCCTCGTACGACGAACTCTTCGGCTCCTCCGCGGCGTCCGCCCCGCCGCCGGCCAAGCCCGCCCCGTCGCCGTCGCCCTCGTTCGACTCCTTCTTCGACTCGTACACGGAGCCCGCTTCCACCGCGCCGCCGCCCAAGCCGAAGCACCCGTCCATGCCGGTGTACGACAAGCCCGTCTACGACGACGACATCTTCGACGGTGTCCCTGGGGTTAAGAGCTCCTCGGCGCGGTACGACGATGTGTTCGGGGGTAGCCACAGCCAGAGCCAGGCGCCGCCACCGGCTTTCGATGACCTGCTTGGTGGATTTGGGAAGAAGTCGCAGGGGAGGGAAGAGGTGGAGGAGAAGAGGAAGCCCAAGCCTGCTGCTGCGTCCACTGGGTTCGATGATTTGATCCCTGGCTTTGGCGGGAGAAGCTCGCCACGTCAAAGGTGAGTGCTTTATAAGCAATCCAATCTGCATGGGATTGTTGGATGCTATATTGTCGATATGCATGGTCTACGTATGCATGTGCGGATTGGTTTGTTAGTTTGATCAACTGAAACAGAAACCATTGTTGGTATTCGGTAACAGCAGGATCATGTGAAACATTTGTCGACCTGGACAAATTGTGCAACCGCGTTTATTGGATGTGCTGTCAAGTAGATTCTAGCTTGCTACTGTGACCTAGGTTGATTTGGTAATGCATACCAGCGAGGTAGTAAAGCATTTATGATACACATGGAGTTCTTAGTTTTTAGGAAGTTCGATTCAATGATCAGTATCCCTTGATTATGATATGCATTTAAGATGGATGATATTTTTGCAAATCAATAACCTATCAGATTACTAGATGTCAATGCATCTTCTCCGACAATCCTTTTACGTTTTATGTTGTTAGTTGCTTGGACCTTGTAATACATATAATGTATGTAAGGTTTAATTGAGGTACTCGTGTTGATTCTAGATATATGTGCATAGGTTTGTTAGTTTGATCAACTGTAACGGAAACTATTGTCAGTATTCGGTAACGGCAGGATCATGTGAACGGTTGTCAAGCTGGACAAACTGTGCCACCTCATTTATTGGATGTGTTGTCAAGTAGATTCTAGCTTGCTATTGTGTCCTGGTTTGATTTGGTAATCCATACCAGTGAGATAGTTAGGCATTTATGATACATTTAGAGTTCTAAGTTGTTAGGATTTTTTATTCAATTATCAGTTTCCCTTGGTGATGATATGCATTTAGCCTATGGATCATATTTTGCAAATTAATAACCTATCAGATTACTGAATGTCGGTTCATCTTCTCAGACAATCCTCTTACGATGGTGGTTGCTTGGACCTTACTTGTACATATAATGTATGTAAGGTTTAGTTAGCTACTTGTGTTGATTCTACAACATGTGATAGGTCATGCACAAATTTGATGTGAGAATGCAATCGTACTGTCAAGAGGTTTGCAGAATTTTGATTGACTTGAGAAATTGTAGCTAATGTTGGATTGTTTGTGTCGACCTATTGAATTGGTGCCCTGAGTTAACTTGGGCGTGCCTACTGAGATGGATTAATTAGAAACTTACTACTTCCAGTCAAGTGTACTTGACTTTTCGGACAGCAAAACCAACTGACTGGAGGGATTTTCTTTGTTTATGGATTTGAAGATGAAACGAGATCTACAAAGGCTCGCACAAAATTTGAAAATGTCGAGTAGATTTCAATAATGCTATGAGGCTAGATCTATTTGTATAGTCTTTCTGGAATATTGTTGCTAGATATCTGCATGTTTAGGCAATATGAGAATAATTTTAAGCTAGTATGCTCTGTTTCACGATGAGATCGAATTTCAAGTTTGCTTTGAATTTAAGTGAGTATATATTTCTTTGCTCTGTCCCATATTCCTTGCATACATGTTCAGTAGAGGTTCAACATTCATACAAAATTAAGTTTAGTTAATGCAATACATTAGAAGTACTTCCCTGGAACAATGGACTATATTATATACGGCTCATATAATGAATTATTTTGGTTGTAATTTGCTTTGAGGTTTATGTGCCAATTTATTTAGACTTTCGTCTTTAATAAGGTACACAGACAATTGAGATGATGATCTGGGTATCTATATGTTGCTGAACAGTTAAACTCTTTGTTTTTTAATCTACAATTTCGTGAACAGAGTCACCAAACCCGATAATTGTTTTGCAAATGCAGTGGGTTCAAGTGCTTTGTAATGTCCAAATACTTTTGTTATGACTTGTTTTGATATTTTGAGTCCGAAACAATGTTTGTAGGAAGTAATGATTTGATGTAATGGCAACAGATAATGTATTTTTTATGCATGCGGGAAACAAAGGAAGTCATGACTTGCTGTGTTTATGATAGTGATTGCCCTTTGGTGCAATTTCATGTCCACTTTGCATCTAAACATGTTCACATATTAACTTTCTGTCTCTTTCTTAACTCCAGGGAGACCGTTGGTGCAAAAGATAAGAAGGTTTCCATGTCAACATCTAAGCCAACTGGTGGCATGGCAAGTGACCCCTTTGTTGTTCTTGAAACAACTTCGTCCTCTGCCCATCCTTTCACGGATACCTTGGATGAATTGGGTAAATCTGCAAAATATCAAGGGAAAAACAGTGAAAGTACTAGTGTTGACAACAGTTTGTTTGAGGATCGAAGCACCTTCAACCAGGCTTCAAAATCAGAACCTTTGTTTACCTCAGAGATGGACAATAGCTCAGAAGGTAGGAATGACTCGAGCAGAGCCCGAGACTCAAATCATGTACAAAGTTTTCCCAAAAGAAACTCCGCCCAACAACCTTCTGTAGAGGACTTTGAAAATATCTTTCCTAAGTCACAGTCTGCCAGATATTCTGATGTCCATGTTGATATTGGCTCAGAGAAATACAACGGGAATGGTATAAATGATCGGTCACCTAGATCTGATGAATCTGAAGATGAGATATGGCTTACAGTTTCTGAGATTCCCCTCTTCACACAGCCAACTAGTGCTCCTCCACCTTCAAGACCACCACCACCTCTTGCAATTAAGAAAAAACAACATGGATCAAAATCAAAAAGAAAAGATGATGAGTATCTACGGCGATCTAGGAAAAACTATGATCATCAAAGAAGTTCATCAAATCAGGCTGGTGTTTCTTCAGTAGATGAACTAGAAGATTTTGCCATGGGCAAGTCTAAGAATGCACATGCTTTTAATGAGGAAGAATTTGAGAGAAGTACAGCAGCAGCAGCATCTGCAGCTGCTATGAAAGAGGCTATGGATAAAGCTGAGGCAAAATTCAAACATGCCAAGGAAGTACGAGAGAGAGAACGTGATGCAAAGCTTAGAAATAGAGAACATCAGGAGCAAGATAATGAAACAAGGTCATATGCCCAGGATCGTGAGGACAAAGAGAGAAAGGAAAGACTAGAACAAGAAAGAGAGATGAGGCAAAAAGAGGAAAAGGAAAGAGAACAAAGAAGACTTGAAGAAGAGAGAGAACTTGAGCGACAGAGAGAAAGAGAAAGAGCTAGGCAAGCTGTGGAAAGGGCTACAAAGGAGGCACGGGAAAGAGCAGCTGCTGAAGCTCGTGCAAAAGCAGAAAGGGAGGCACGCCAACGTGCAGAGCGCGCAGCTGTGCAGAGAGCTCAACAAGAAGCACGTGAGAGGGCTGCAGTGGAGGCTAAAGAGCGAGCAGAGAGGGCTACTGCAGAAGCAAAGGAAAGGGCCACTGAGAAAGCTGCTAGTCAAGCCAGGGATAGGGCTGCAGCAGAAAGAGCTGCTGTGGAGAGAGCTCAGCAAGAAGCGAGGAAGAGAGCTGAACGAGCAGCAGTGGAAAGGGCTGCTGCTGAGGTTCGGGAAAGGCAAGCTGCTGAGGCTCGGGAAAGACAAGCTGCTGCTGCGGCGGCTGCAGCTGCAAGAGAAAAACAGAGTAAACCAGATGACCTTGAGTCATTCTTTGGTATGGGTGCCCGAGCTAATAGTGCTCCAAAGCAAAGGGCTCAAACAGTGGTGATTACTCTACCAAAATATTCATTCCTGATTTGTATTTTGTTTCAATTTTCTCGTTTTTCTGATAGTGGAATTACCAGGATTCTATGTTTGATACTCAAACGCAAAATAGAGGGAATTCCACTTCGGCATCAATGAAAAAGGCATCATCAACAACAAATATTGCTGATGACTTGTCTGCAATATTTGGAGGAGGTACTGATCAGTCCAGTAGTAGTGGTACTGATAATCTTCTGATGCCAGTGTTCCTGAACACATGAAAGTAACAGTGCCTTTGATTTATTTGTTATTTTAGCTCCAACATCATCAGATGAATTTCAAGAAATTGATGGAGAGAGTGAAGAAAGAAGACGTGCTAGATTGGAACGGCATCAAAGAACTCGTGAACGAGCGGTAATGTTGCAACTTTAATTAAAATTGTCACCAGACCCCTATTACAATCTATATTGTGGATACTTGTATGTTCCTGGTTGCTTACCCCAACTTGCTTGGGACTTTGGCTTTGTTATTGATGGTGATGTGGTTGTTGATACTTTGTATATTACTTATTTTTTGGATAAAGAAATTGCAATGCTTGGTTTTTATTAGTTTCCTATGTTCACAGGCAAAGGCTTTGGCCGAGAAGAATGAACGTGACATGCAGCAACAAAGAGAGCAGGCTGAAAGACATGTAAGTACTATGTTGTAAGTTGTAAATACATGGCATTGTTGAATCTATCTCGTAAACATAGAATTTGTCCTTTTAGATGCGCTTTATTGGCTGCTAGTGGCTAGTTTCTCACTTTATTCAAATTTGGTTGTCTGATAATTCCAGAGGATTGCGGAAACTCTTGACTTTGAGATTAAGCGATGGGCTGCTGGAAAAGAAGGCAATTTGCGTGCATTGTTATCAACTTTACAATATGTGAGTTAAAACTTCTAGATCTCATTTTTATCTATTTTCTGTTCATTACATGGGTGTTATTCTTCTTTAGTTTAAATCTGCATTTAGATCTTCCCTACTGTAATCTATGATTTTGCATCCTGTTTGTGCTTTTACAAATACAGGGCATTTCTTATAGTGTATGCATGATGATCACCATATTGTGCCTCCAGTTCAAGTTTGGCTATGAAGCTCTTTAGTTATGCGATAAGCTTTCAGATCCACTGTAGCATTTCTAGCTTCAGATTATACGTAATGTTATAGGACATTGACAGAAGTACCATTTGTCTCTGAAAATATAGGATACCATCAAATGTTTTGTTGTGTGCAATACTTGAAACAATAATTATGTGCAGTGCTATTGTTACAGGCATAACCTATTTTTAGTTTTCGAACCACTCTTGTGCACAATTAGTTGAAAGAGATGTTCAATGGCTTTCTGAATTTCATGTATTCTTTTTGAACAGGTTCTTTGGCCAGAATGTGGATGGCAGCCTGTGTCCCTTACTGATTTGATCACTGCTGCCGCTGTTAAAAAAGTGTACAGAAAAGCAACATTGTGTATCCATCCTGACAAGGTGCAACAAAAGGGTGCAAATCTCCAGCAGAAATATATTGCTGAGAAGGTTTTTGATCTCCTTAAGGTATGTACTGTCCTTAAACATTTGCAGCAGCGTACTGTCTACACACCAATATGATAGTGCTGTTCGTCCTTGTTTTTCTTGAGTCCATGGACCTTGGTGTCAAGACATTAAAAACTAGCTGCCTTTTCCTGCGAAGAAAAGTTGTGCACTTGATAGGGGTTTTTTTCCCCGAGGTGAAGAAAACCTGCACTTCATAGAGTTGTCAACTGTTTTGGTGAACACGAAAGTTAACAGTCCTTTGACATTTACTACCCACCTTCTGTTAATATTTACAATTATTACATGTGTGGTCCATGGAAACAAAGATGTGGTGTCTGGACAATCATACATGGAAAGTACTAAGCCTTTATAGTTTGATGTTATCTGTGTCACATGGCAGAACAGAATATTTATTGCAACAACGGTTTGTGTCTGCCTGGACCACCATCTGGTGCATGGGAAGTACCTGATGTGTAGTTGTGTACTCTCTGTTCTGCCTACAGCCAAATCAATGCTAATCATAAAGCCTGCTTCATAGTAGTCTTAGTCTTCGAAGTTAGCAGAAAAAATAGTAGTCTTAGAAGTTACAACACCTACTGGTTGGGCAATTTTAATGCACTGTGCTGATTACAGATAATTAAAACTTTGCAATAATCATTTTGTTTCCATTTACTCAATATGATCAACTGTTGGTTCAAAGGGTGCTGGGTAACATATTATTATTAGGAGGTATTATTTCAGTGGTTTTCAATAATTATGTTCATTTTACCAAGTTGTTTGATGGTAATTCTGAAATTTTTGGGATGATATTATTGTTCTGTGTTTCTGTAATTGGCATATCCAACTTTGTAATTCTCCTTTGTACTTGAATAAAACAGGAAGCGTGGAACAAATTCAACTCTGAAGAGCTCTTCTAACCAGGCTTGGAATGAAGATACCCGTCAGCGCCTGCACAAGGCACTCGAGAAGAAACTCCCAGGCTGGAGCGGCCTGCGGTCCATCGGGGGAACCCATGAAGTAGACCAAGCAAAACCTCAGCTATAATTATCGCTGTTGTAACCATCGTTGCTTGTTTTAGTACCCCCAGTTTTCCTTACCATTTGTATGTTGATTCAATTACATCTCATAGCGACATGCGGTGGTGGCAGTCCTAGCTGGACCTCATCCAGTAGGTGTATATTAGTGCCCTGTTTTGTACTATTTATCTTGGGCTGTATGTACCGGCGGAGCAGGTGCGGGGCGCGTGAGGCCAGTGTTGTGATTTTGGATTAGGTACAGGGTTTATTTACCATGGAGAGCTGGTTTTACTTGATGGTCATGGATGCTACTTTTCTGATGCCATGGGTTTATCTTGTTCATAGTCGATTTCTGGAACATCATAGGAGCTCAGTCCTCTGATTCCTGTGTGATTCTGTATAAAGTTGATCTGGAATTTTGGTTGGTCGGGTGTTTCTGCGATCATAGAGTAAAGTCGTGTTTTGTGTGGTTTTTGTTTTCCCTCGAGGAAGGAGTAAATGCTGTTAATTCTTGATTGATGGATCTGGTACGTTAAAAAAATTTATATTAATTAGGTTCGATTTTTCACAAGAACTGATCACATATGTACCCCGGCAGTTTGTAAGGTCCTGTTTGGTTTCTTTGGTTTGAGACCTAGGAAAGCTGTCTGGCGCAGGCAGCAACCCCAGGCGTCCGATTTTGACGGCATGGGGTCGGATGTGTTGCCTGGGCCAGGTCCGCTGCCTGGCAGATAGGAGAAGCAGGCAACATTTGGTTCCAAAGTGCACTCCCTCTATGTTTAGAAATAACTACCTTCACTCCCTTTTAAAAAAAGAAAGGGTACATTCACCGGTGAACCATCAATTACCATCTGTCTGCACCACCTCAGCCTCTTCGGTTGGCTGGCGGCTGGTGGCTAGTGCTGATTTGTTGTGAGAGAAAAGTACTGGTGGCTGATGCTGATTTGTTGTGAGAGAAAAGTACTGCTGGCTGGTGGCTGATAAGCCAAGCGAACAGGCTGATGTTATTTATGTCATTGCGACATTGTGTGCCCCTAGCCTCTCATGGGCCTTCGCAGGTTCTTTTCAATCCTTCTGCCGAGTGGGCCTCTTGTCATGTTTTGACTTGTTGGGTTGCCTGCTATGCCACCTCCTATCTTTCATAAGGCCAACAATGCCACTTTGTTATGTCTGCCATCCTCATAGGACGCCGTCACTGCTCATCTCCTTTATCATTAGTTCTGTAGTACTTAATAGCCCCCAAAATCCTCCTACAGTGAACCAACCCACCTACATATGAACATGTTCAACCCCTCTGTGAGTCTCGTCTTGGAGAGGGTGCCCTGCTCCTCCGCTCCACCTCTCTTCCCTCCTCTCATGCTTTACCTTTCGACATGCTCTCTCCTTGATCTAAACAAATCATGATCCCCTCTTGGCACCACAATCACCTCACTGCCCCAGGCACACCTCGCCAGCATCATCGATCTTCTCCCCAACTAGAACCCTCAAAACCCTAACTCCAAATCCTCTACTACACCCTCCCCACCCCCCTCTCCCCCCCACTCAAGCATCGGGGTCTCTAGGGAGCCCTCTATTTCAAAATTAAAATTAATAAGTAGGCCAACGAAAAGTAAATATTTTTTTAGGGAGTATTGAGTTTGAAGTAAAAATCAAGCTTAAAAAACTAGAGGCAGTTTCTACTCAAAGAAATAGAGGGTTTGTTTAGAAAAAATAAACAAGCCATCAGTCTATTAGGATTTTGGAACCGATTTAGGGACCAAAGATCGAGTCCTCGCTCCTGGAGGTTCATGAAGAAGGAGGTGCCTGCGTTGATCCCTCATCCCATGTTGGATTTACTTCTTCCTATTTACCTATTAAGCTTTTTATTTGATCCAGACATCCACTCTCCTTCCAAATTTAGTGGGAGCAACATAGAACACTTCCATTTAGCACTAAAATGCGAACCCATTTGTACATTATTCTAATGCATGGGCCCCACTCTCCACCTTATAGTCTTCCACCCCGACGCATCTCTCGGTCTCTTCTCCCTCCACTCGTCCACGCCGCCTCCGCACAGTCCACTCTCATGGCCGGCCAATATCTCGTCGGGGTCGCCTTCGACGCAGGTGAGGCCTCTCTCCTTTATCCCTTCCCTTTTTCTTTTCCTCCTCCCCCTCCCCCTTCATCCAGATCTGAGGAGTGGTGCCCCCTTCTCGTCTGGATCTGAGGTGTGTTGCCCCCTCTCCATTGTGGATTCATGTTCGGCGAACGCGTCCATCCTCCTCCTCGTCTTTGTATCCGGTTAGTGCCCCAGCTCGCCTTCCTACTCCATTTTCGGCGGCTTCCGCCATTGGATCCGCCTTCGTTATTTGCCTCCGCACTAATCCGGCTTCGCTAGGATGCCGCAGTGACACCCCTGCCCCAACATCGCCCACCAAGTGTCCTCTGTGGCCCTTGGCCGATAGCTTCCTTGAAACTCTCTATGGGTGGCAACATAGGTAACCTCCAAACCCTAATGTCAAAGCACCACCCTTTGACAGTCTGCAGAGCCGTGGTTGTTACTTTGTTTTTTTTTCAATTTTAGTACTTCTCTTATTCTTTCCTTTTTTTATTAAAAAACTATACCACATTTCTGTCCCACATCAATTATTTCCAAATCAAGGGCCGCGCTCTCGTGTTTGGCTTAAAACGTGAACTCTCTCGATTTAGATTTCGCGTTTACCTTATGTACATGTTAGGCTTTGAGTCCGCCACTTGTTCTACTGTACTACTTGCTCAAAAAATTTTACATTTCGAGAAAAAATATTTGAACTTATGTTCTGTTTTTTTAGATTTTAAAAGACGGAATTTATGTGTGACTGCTCCTCGAAATTTCAACGGTCCCCTCTTCCAGTCTTCTTCCCCAACGGCCCAACCTACCAACCCCAATTTCATCTCATTTCCCCACCTCAAATTTCAAAATTCCCTCCCACCTCCCCAGTCCCACCCCACCCCGATCTCGCCGCCATGGACGCCGACGACATGGACATCGACTTCGACGGCGGCGGCGCCGAGATCGACTCACCCTCCTCTGCCTCCCCCGCTTCCGCCTCCGGCTCCCTCCCCGCCGTCCTGTCCGAGCTCGCCGCCCTCCACCGCCGCGCTTCCTCCTCCTCGGCCGCCTCCCCGTCCCTGTCCCTCCCCTCCATCACCTTCCTCTCCTCCTCGCCCGCCGCCGTCGCATCCCTCTTCCCCCGCCTCGCCGCGGCCGGCATCCCGGCCTCCTCGCTGCTCCCCCCGCTCGAGGCCTCACTCTCGCGCACCAGCTCCCCGCCGCCGTCGCGTACCTCCGCCTCCTCCTCGCCCCGGCCTCCCCGCTCCTTACACTCTTCTCCCCGCTCCCGTTCCTCTCCCTTCTCCTCGCCATCCGCAAGGCCGCCTCCTCCTCCGCCGGCGCCGCCAACCCTAGCTCCGGTTCCGGCGGTGGCAACCCCCGCAAGCGCAAGAACCAGCGCAACCACCCGCCGCCGGCCCCGCGGGCGGCACCGTCGCTCCTCCCGCGGGCGCTCTCCCTGCTCGACGACGCCGCGGGGCGGCTACCGCTCGGGGCCCACCCGGACGCGCGGCGGTCGCTCGTCGACACCGCCGCGGAGCTCGCGGCGTTCGACGTCCTCGCCGCCGTCCTTGGATCCAGTTACCACGCCGAGGCGGTTCAGGATGTGGTGCGCGCGATTACGCCGGTGGTACTGTCAGCGACCAAATCTGCGGCACGGGTGGCCGCGGTGCAGTTTCTTGTGACAAAGTTGGTGCCTCTGGGTGCTGAGGAAGGGGAGGATGTGGTGAGGAAGGCTGTGGGTTACCTACCGAGGTACCTGGCTGTGAAGGCTCCGGACAAGGCAGAGGCCAGGGCGCTGGCGGTGGAGGCAATAGTCGAGGTGGTGCGGGCATTGGGGGCAGAAGAAAGGCAGGGGTTTGCTGGGTATGTAGTGGCCATGTCAAGGGGCAAGGGGAAGGCACGGCTGATCGCTGTGGATTTGGTCCTTGCAATGTTGCCAGTCCTGTTGCCATCGGATGCGGATGACTGTGATCTGGAGGAGGGCTCTTGGGGCTTCAAGTGTCTCCGGGTGTTGGTGGAGAGGTGCTCTGATAGCGTGGGAGGGGTTCGAGCTCGGGCATTAATGAATGCAGCCCAGGCGCTTGATGTTTTATCTGATAGAGGTGTGGAGGTTGATCGGTTGCAGGAGGTGATGAGGATTGGGGACATGGGGCTTGGGGAATTGCTGAGACGTCGATGCACCGATGATAAAGCTGCTGTGAGGAAGGCTGCACTTGTGCTGATCACAAAGGCCATCGGTTTGATTGGGAGACCCATTGATGAGTCTCTACTCTGTGCAATGGGTGCTGCATGCTCTGATCCATTAGTCAGCATCCGCAAGGCTGCTCTTGCTGCTATCTCAGAGGTGTTTAGGAAATTCCCTGATGAGAAAGTGATGAAAGAGTGGCTTCAGGCTGTGCCTCCTCTGGTGATTGATAGTGAGACAAGCATCCAGGAGGAATGTGAAAACCTCTTTCTCGAACTGGTGCTTAACAGGATCTGCCAAGCTGCCAATTTGAGCCTAGACGATGATTCCATCACGTTGGAGGAAGTTTTCCCTGAAGGGACACTGGATTTGCTGAAAAACATATGTGATGGAGAGGTTGCTCCATGCATAAAGAAGATATGTGCAAGCCTTGGGAAGAAGAAGAAGCTGAAACCACTGCTTGCTTGTTCACTGCAGAACATCATTACAATTTCTGAATCCCTGTGGTCGAGAACTCGTAAGCCCATTGAGGATTGGACCGCACCTATTGGGTCTTGGTGGCTTCTTTCTGAGGTCTCATCATTTGCACCAAAATCGGTTAACTGGAAGTTCCTCTCCCACCACTGGAAACTCCTTGATAATGTTGGACAAGACAACAAAGGTAAAGCTTGTTCTCAAGTGGAACCAAACTCTGCGCTCTGGGCAGTTAATCGTGTGTCACTCTTACAAACTATTTCAAATGTCTCCATGGAGCTACCTGTGGAACCTGCAGCGGAATTGGCACATAGCTTGCTCACAAGGATTGAGAATTTTGATATGAACCTGAGTGAGGTAATCAGTTGAACAATATTGACTACTGCCTATTAATGTGCTTTTGCTACAGTTAAGTTTTGAACTAGCATGGCATTATGTTTTGACAGTACCAGATCTCACTTAATCTGTCATCTGAAAACAGGACTAAATCTACTAGGCTTATGCAGTGTGCTCTAATCTTATTTCCCCATCTTTTGGGACTTGGCAACATGTACTATTCTGGAGAATTTTTGGTAAATTATGACATTTGGTATGGTCTTCAATGTAGGTCAGCATTTCATAGTTATAAAAAGACATGACTTTAGACCCATTGTGCTTGCCATTGTGGGTATTATAATAATCAATGATATTTTCTGGAAGGGATATCCTTCTAACTTGGCTGAAACCTCACTGCAATCACAATATATTGCTGTAATCCTGCTTGTTACCTGTTTGGAATCTAATAAAAAAATACAAGATTATCTAGAATCTTTGCTCTTTAGATAATTGATTATCCACTTTTTCCCTGCATATATACTGTAGTTCTGCAATGATGTTCATCATGCATTCTTATTCTCTTTTCCCAATATATAAATTTTCCTGTGTTGTGTAAATATTTACACTTTTCTGTACCAAAGTCGCTCTTAACAGGAGTAATTCATGCCCATATCTTGACTATAATTTTGTTCAAACATAAACAGGTTGATGCCCATGTAAAATCGCTGAAAACGTTATGTAAAAAGAAAGCAAAAACAGCTAAGGAGGGTGATTCGCTGATCCTGAAGTGGGCGCAACAGCTTATCCGTAGTGCTGTTGATATCCTTGACCAGTACATAAAAGAGACGTCAGAATCAGCCAGGAGTCCCAGTTATGTTACTCCTCTGAGTAGCAAACGCAGGGGAATGAAACAAGCATCTGCACCAAAGTCAGGATCACAAGCAGTTATTGCTGTGTTCACTGTTGGATCACTGATCCTGGCTTGCCCCAATGCCAATGTGAAAGACATCACTCCTTTGCTACACACAATCATAACTTCTGGAAACTCTGAGCCGAGGCCAAAAGATCTTGTTGGTGGGACCATTTCTTTCAAAGAGTTAGCCCCATCATTGTATATACAATCGTGGGATACATTGGCAAAAATATGCCTTGTAGATGACAAAGTGGCCAAACGATATATTCCAATTTTCGTTCAGGTTTGTATTCTGTGCTACTCTTATGACTACT
Organism: Alloteropsis semialata; assembly: GCA_004135705.1. Lineage (NCBI taxonomy): Eukaryota > Viridiplantae > Streptophyta > Magnoliopsida > Poales > Poaceae > Alloteropsis > Alloteropsis semialata. The sequence continues at coordinate 11,626,885 of CM014272.1, forward strand.
CTTAACAGATAGACAGTAAATGTCGCTTCTATGAATCAGGAGCTTGAGAGGAGTGATATGGCTACCCTTCGGAATAATATCATGATTGCCATGGCAGACTTCTATGTCCGTTACACCGCACTGGTTGACTGGTGAGCTTATATTTCTTTATTCAGATCACCTTCCAGAATTTGTTACTGTATCTTGCAAGCAGATAGCGTTTTTTTTAATGTCAGAATGTGTTTTTTAGAGTCTCTCTCAAGAAAAATAAAATGAAAGTTGCTAATACAGTCACCCTTTACAAAATACTATAATTTTTGAAGTGTTTCTACCTTTGCGATGTTCAGACAATCAGCTGATTCTGACGACTCTTTGGTGAATTAAACATGGCTTTTTCCCCTCTGTTTTCTTATTGTGGTATCTGGCCATCTTTAAGTTATTGGTCTCAACGAATGATCACATATTAGTTCATTTATTTATGTTTCTCCAAAGAAAGTTGAAAAATAATTTAAGATTCTAGAAACATGCTTGAATTGTTGTCAGATGGTATTGAGGCAAAGCTGTTTGTCTGTTACTGTGTTGGAAATTAAGGTTAATGATATGATACTGTCCTCATATGCTAAGAGTTGTCTGTGGTTTCCAGAAATGGTAAATAGATTTTTGTGAGGACTATCTTATCAGTTTCCAGAAATGTATGAAAAAGATATTTCATATATTAATTTCTCCTAATAGTTGAAGTCTTATTTGCACATGTGCACATTGACTGAGCTCTCTTTTATTATGTTTCTGCAGTTATATGTCAAAAATAACAAAATCACTGCGTGACCCCTGTGAAGTAGTACGGAGACAAACATTTATTCTACTCTCCAAGTTGCTGCAGGTGCTAATCACTCTTTTAATGTTCTTGTCTGAATATTGGGTCATGGTTATTGAGACTATTATTTTATCCAGAGGGACTACGTGAAATGGAGAGGGGTTCTGTTCCTTCGGTTTCTGCCATGTTTGGTTGATGATTCAGAGAAGATAAGGCATTTGGCTGACTACCTTTTTGGGAACATCTTAAAAGGTATTTACTATTTGTAGTAAGCTTTTCTTGTTTTAAGTCACTGTCTAACTTCTATGTAAATTTTGCAGCTAAAGCACCACTCCTTGCATATAATAGTTTTATTGAAGCCATATATGTCCTAAATGATTGCACTGGACATGGTGCATATAGCGAGTCTCAGGGAAGTTCGGACAGAAGACCTGCCCTTTTCGCAATTCGGTAAAACAAGTCAAACTCTCCTTGCAGGAACAACACTTCATCCCTAGCTGAATTTTATCATGCTCACTTTTGTTGCAGTGGCACTGACGAAAGATCGAGGTCAAAACGAATGCACATTTATGCCTCTTTGCTGAAACAAATGGCACCAGAGCACCTTTTAGCCACTTCTGCCAAGTTATGTGCTGAGATCTTAGCAGCTGTTTGTGATGGCTTGCTGAGTGTTGATGATGCTGGTGGAAGGGCCGTGCTTCAGGTAGGGAACCAATATCTTCACATAAATTGCCTGCAAATTTCAATTTGAACTGAGAGTATCTTGGGTACCCATGTTTCTAGCATTTAGCATTGGTACTTGCCACTTGATTGACATCCAATGTACATATGCATCCTGAGTTTTAGATTCATGCTTGTGGTACATGATTATAAATAAATAATTGGAAGAACTGGATAGCTTTATATTTGTTGCCACTTTTCCATTGTTGGGATAATTTTAGTTTTTCCCAACAGGATGCTCTGCAAATATTGGCTTGCAAGGAGATGCGCATCCACCCAAACATCTGCGCCGAGAATACCGAGATGGACGAGGAAGGTGGCGAAGGCGGAGGAACAGCCAGCGCGCTCCAGGCGGCCAAAGGGAGGGCTGTGACCCAGGTGGCGAAGAAGAACCTGATCCAGATCGCGGTGCCCATCTTCATCGAGCTGAAGCGGCTGCTGGAGAGCAAGAACAGCCCGCTGACGGGCTGCCTAATGGAGTGCCTGCGCGCCCTGCTCAAGGACTACAAGAACGAGATCGAGGAGATCCTGGTGGCGGACAAGCAGCTGCAGCGTGAGCTCCTGTACGACATGCAGAAGTACGAGGCCGGCAAGGGGAAGGGCAAGGCCCTGGCCGAGGCCGAGGCCGGCCCGAGTGGCACCACCAGGACCCCCGACGGGAAGACGCCTGCTGGTGCGGCGGCGGCGGCGGCCGATGCGTCGGCGAGAGCCACCGTCAAGTCGGTGCTGAAGGAGGTGAACCGGAACACGCCGACACCGCAGCTGCACTCCATTAGCATGCCCAAGGTGAAGTCGATTTTGGGGTCCGCCGGCCCCGGCTCTCGACGGCCAGGTCTCCTGGAGTCTGTCAGGCGGCTTCAGCCGTTTGAGTCAGACGATGAGAATTAACCTGTGAACTCATGGCTGACTGGCTGTTCGTTTCGGTTGGTGTAGGCTGGGCTGATGGTCGTTTTAGTTTGATGCTCACCTGCATACCAACCTCATTCTCTCAATGAGGTTTTTCGCCGATTGGCAGTGTACATAGTATTGTAATGCAATCATGTTAGCAAGAAACTGAAAATAAAGTTTCCCTTCTAGCGTCATGTTATTGTGATAATTTTGTTCTCTCTTGATTGATTTGCCCGTTTCACTTTAGACATTAGCATACATACTGACTTTACTGAGTAAAAAGCAGCAGAAGTTTAGCCCATTAATTAATATTTGTATTTATAAAAAATACTTAGATATATTTTTTGTGCATAATTAATAAAAATTTTCATGTATTTTACGAACCGCTAAATGAATAGCTTCCGCTATATCCCGCTATAGCGTTTTATAGCTTCTGAAAGATCTCTCCGCTAAACGGTATAGCCCGCTATTTAAAACATTGATCCATACTGACTTAGTATGAGTAAAAGCAGCAGAAGTTTAGCCCATTAACCATTAACTAGCTCTAATTAGCCCATTTAGCACACTTACGACTAAACTTTAGCCACCTACTTTTGGCCCATCCAGGCCGATTTTCAGAGAAAGAACGAGATCAAGAACTGGGGCGGGCCTTAGAGGTGCAGGCAGGCCAGGCTGCGCGCCAATCAGCCCATCTAGCTGGTGGGCTGTTGCATCTTCGCCACGCATTATGCGTCTCGTTTTTCTTTTCTTTTTGTGAGCATCTTCGCCACGCCTCCGTTCGTGTTCTGGCACAAGTTTTACCTACGCAATCTCATGACATCATCAGCAAAGTAAAGTTATATTTTTATATTACAAAAATCTTAAAAAAAATACTATGTTAGTTATATGCGCTATTTATCTGTTATGAAATATGCGCTATTTCATGGCAATCCCTTGAATCCACATCAGGGACCTTATAAGAAAGCACAAAACAAATTGTGCCTGCACATACCAGCACAAATATGCAAGGGCACAGGGAAATTAAACCATGGTGCTTGGGCACCAAGAGAGAAGAATATCTGATAAGAGGGAGCACACAAGGAGTCCATGGATCGCCTAATTTAGAGCCCGGATGAGAGATATGGTGCTCGCAAGATGTCAACGTACTGCCAAAGTTTTTGGGACCAAGTGGAAATTTCTCGCATTGGCTGGAAATTTCTGATAAATACCACAAATTTCTGAAGGAAACTGAAAATACTGGAATTTCCGTCGCATGCCAAGCGGCGCCGCTGCCTCGTTGCCCCATATTATATTGTGTCGTCCTAGTAATCTCTCTGTAACCACCGGACATGGGTAAGCTCTCCTCCCCAAACCTGAACCCGAACCAGGGATGGGAATGGGCCGGGTCGATCCATTGGGTAGTTGGCCCGACCCAAAAAGCAAGGCCAATGGGTCACGTGGGTCGGCCTCAAACAGGAAAGGAGCCATAAGAGCCGGAACCTACGACCCAGTGGGTCAAGTAGGGCCAACCCAAAACCCTAAATTTGTGTTTTAAGATACTATTAATATAATTTGTATCTCTTATATATCTAAAAGTGCTTATATAAGTATAGTCTAAAAATGTATTAGGCCGACCCATGCGGCCCAGTAGGCCATCGAGGCCATAGTTAACCATCAAAATTGGGTCGACTCGTGGCCCTTAAAATTGGCCTTGAGGCCATGGGGGGCGGGTCCAAGGCCGGGGCTGGGCCGACCCATTCCCATCCCTAACCCGAACCCTAAAAGGTTGCCTTGCAGAGACTCATGGGAGTTGAGAAAAAGGGCGTGAGATATGGATGAAAAAAAATTTCCGGCGTGAGAAAGGGAATCAATACGTAGGTATGATTTAGCATTCCCCAAATGTAAATAAAAAAATGAAAAGAAAATATTTAATAAACTTTTCATTCATACGAAAATTGATTACAAATCTTGGAAAATATAAAAACTAGAGATAGGCAAGGGTACATTGTACATTTGAACTTCATTCATTTCTAAAACACTCGATAATTATTCATTTCTAAAACACTCGATAATCCATTTCCCAAAAGTTTTTCCAACAAAAGGAGCCATAGTTAGAAAAAGCTGAGAAGCCAAAACCAGATCCATTTTCGCAAAAACCAGAGCCTGCCAAATAGACCTGATTAATCATCACCACAATTTGCTCACATCATCCACTTGGTTCTAATCTTGTCGGTATGCCTGAACTCACAGGTGAGTGCCACGCTGCCATCCATCCTCCTCAGCACAAACCTCTCCACCAGCAAATAGCACCCAAACTTGTGCCACTGGCCCACGCCGCCGTCACGCCTCTCCACCCTCTCGATCCTCTCCTCGTCGGCGCCATTGCCGGGCGCGACCCACCCTCCCCTCGCGAGCTCCCACTTCATCCTCTCCCACACCACCATGTCCAGCCCCACGGTGCCCGCCGCCGCCGCCCGGAACCACACCGTCCCATCTTCCACCACCACACCCTCCTGCACCGCGTGGGTGCCGCCCAGCAGCGCCGTCGACCGGCGCACCGTCGCGGCCACCGCTACCTCCGCCGCCGCCGGCGGGTGGTTGCTACCGTCGCGGGTGTATATCAGCTCCCAGCTCTGCTCCAGCGTCATCTGGTAGAACGAGCACTTGCGGAACTGGTCCTTGAGGCGGCGCTCCCCGTCGGCCTTGACGATGAACGGGACGTACCACCTGCCGACGACCACGGGGCCGACGCCGTCGAGGTCCGGCATCCGGCGGCGGAGGGCAGCGTCCACCCCCTGCGCGTCGCCGGCGAGGTCGTATCTGCAGCCCCGGGACGCCATGGTGTTCACCTTCCACCCTTTCTTCCTCAGGTACTGCGGCGGGATGCCGTCCGCGGCCACCGCCACCGCCCTGAATCCCTTGCCCCCCGACGGGAACTGCTGCACCTCCACCTGCTGGTACACGTCGCCGCGGTCGAACGCCCTCGGCTTCACGTCGTTGACGCAGGAGCCGAAGCAGCACGCGGTCTTGTCCTCCTCCCTGGAGCACGCCGACACCTTCCTGCATGCCATGTCATGTCAGTATGTAACTCGACGACGGTGAGTCAGTCGCCGGCGAGAAAGATCACACCCGCCGTACGTACCCGGTGTGTTTGCCGTCGGTCTGGACGGCGTAGTATCGGCCGGAGGAGAGCGGGTGGCCGACGACGGGCACCAGCAAGACATAGTCGGGGATCTTGGCCGCTCTGCTGGTGGGAGCCACGCTGAAGGCGCCGCTCGCGGCGGAGGAGCAGTGGCGGACGAGGTCGACCACGGCGGAGAGAAAATCGACGGAGGTTTTACACATCTCGAGAGGATGAGGGGTGCTGCTCTCCCGCAGCGCGAGCTGCCGGTTCTGCGGGAACGGGAGGCCGCACAGCTCCGGGTCCAGGCACAGGCCCCAGCACCGCGTGCTGGCTCGCTCCGCCGCCTCGTCCACCACCACCAGGAACCCGGAGCCCGGGCCCTCCGGCGGCGCCTCCGCCGCGGCCCGGGGATCCTGCAGGTACCGCGACAGTGGCCTCGTCACGTACATCTCGCCGGCCCTGCCCCTCTTTGATCGCCGCCGCCCTGTGTGTCTGTGTGCCGTCTGGAGAAGGGCAGCTGGGGATAGATGTGCATGGCAAGTTGGCAACAAGTGTAGACGCCTTTATATAGACTAAAGAGCCATGGCTTGGTGTGGATTGTTTTGACTGGTCGTCCACGCAGGAGAGTGGGTTCATGCATGCCAACCTTGCGAAGCAACTTGCTGACGTGGACATGTCAGCTGCCTAGTGAGTAGTGACCACTGCATGCCATGCAAGCAGCCAGCGCGAATGATTCTTTGGCTTTGGCCTTGGAAGCAGGGGGAGATGTATCTTCCGTACCGACGTGGAGCATAGCACCAAAATTTTTTTTTTAAAGGAGCCACCCTTGTTGGCCCTATACTTCAATTTAGATGTTTTTCTTGTTTTTTTTACACTGGATAAAGTTCTCCGTACAAAAATTCTCAAGAAAGCGCACTATGACATCATATCGAGTGTCACTATGACGTCTTTTTTCCCTTTTTTTTAGCTAAAAAACGAATTTGTGATAGAAAGTACCCCTCGTGAAGCTTGGCAGCTAGCTTGCCTTTGCAAAGCTTTCACGTAGAAAACTTCTTTAAGCAGGACAAGCCCAACAAATAAAAAAAGTTAGTCAGGAGTAAATGATTATTACGGGCGCATTAGCAACAACTGCTCCATCATTACGAGCTTGGCCGCAGCCGGGGTGCTCCATGCATGCTCATGCTAGTCTTAGTACATAGTTTCATCGTACTGTTATCAAGACTGCAAACTAGGTAACTATGCAAGTTCAGTTTTATGAGGATGAAACTCCTCTCATATATATGATGAAAGTGTCACATCAGCAAAATTGGTGATGCAACATGAAATTTAATGTACATGAAACTCTATGAAACTCCCATTGACACTAGCCTTAGGACAGCCATGTTATCACGTTCAGAGCCAAAGCAACAAGCTAGCTAGTCCATCATCACGTTCAACTATGGGTGGTTATTGCGTCTGTGTTCGTGCCATGAATTCGACAAGAATATGCCAGTTTGTGGTAGTGGTGGTCAAGAGTGGCTCTATATATGCTACAGTACTACGAGTTGGATGAAATGGTCGAGTGATCTTGTGTGACTGTGCCATCTTAGAGTGCAGCTGGGATAGATGTGCATGGCAACAAGTGTGAACGTCTTAGGCCAGTCTCAAATGAAAGTTTTATGCATGGATAGTTTCATATGCATTAAATTACATACCACATCACTATTTTGCCTGACGTGGCAAGATCTTTATGAGGAGAGAAGAGGGAGTTTCATCGTATGTGAGAGGAGTATCATCTCATGAAACTCAATAACACAACATTTTCATATTGGGTGTACATAGTCACCGAGAAATTATTGTAGAAAAAAGTTAAAGTTCCAAAAAAGCAAAAATGATAAACTATAAATAGTTCCTAAAGTTGTACACGTCAACCATTTTTGAGCTTGGACATGAAGTAATGAAGTTTTAAGAAACTTATTTGTCCAAGTTAGTCGAAATCTTGGACAAAACTGTATAAAAATTGAGAAAAACTAAACAAATAGCCAAGTAATATTACACATTTTGTTATTCAAAAAATATGAATGAAAATCAAGATTTAAGTCAACATTATACAATAGAAATTTGCGAGATTGATGGTTTTTCTTAAGATCTTTGTTTCTAACATTATCGTTGTACGCTCAAAGTTGGCATACATGATACATTGTAATGCGCAATAATATACATCGGCATAATACACAAGTAATACATTTCCAAAAACGACCAAAACAACGTCGTACGCTATCTAAAGTTATTCATCCAAGCATGTGCCTCATGACTGCTTAAAGAGTAAGACGCTAGATTTGCACTGAACGCATGAAAATTCCAAATCTGTTATCGGCTCCGATCCAAATGCTCACGAAAGCAGGCCGAGTGCTAGTAACATGGTGTCACAGCCTATGGACACCGAAGTCCAAAAGCAGGCCGGCCCATCACAGGAAGGAAGGAAGGAAGGTGAGGAGAATGGGCTTGGATAAGATTTTTTTTTCACGTATTTGAGCTCTGACATGTACAGTCTAACGCAACTAACATATACTGGCATTCTACTTATGATTTTTCTCCCAAAATTATTGGGTGTACATATGTATACCCATGTCCCGATACTGGGACCGCTCCTGGTTCTCAGTCCTGGTAACGGTATAATAAAACTGTGCACACTGAGACTGGCCTTGTTACAGGTGGGATGACCTGGGCATGCATGCCAACCTGGCAAATGCAACTTGCTGATGTGGACATGCAAGCAGCAGCGACGTACTGTTTGGCTTTGGCCCTGGCAGCCGGGGGAGAGGTGCATCGTCCGTACCGACTTGGAGCAAACCCCACGTTTTCCTTGTTTTTGTAGCACTGCCGTATAGAAATTCAAAAGAAAGCGTCCTATGACGTCATCTCGAGAATAACACTCTGACGTCTTTTTTCCTCTTTTTAGGGGAAAAAAAGAACTTGTGATAGAAAAAGTACCCCATGCATGTAGTAAAGTTGCCTTTGCAAAGCTTTCACGTAGAAAATTTTCTATAAGCAGGACAAGCCCAACAAATAAAAAAAAGTTAGTCAGGACTAAACGGCGCATTAGCAACACCTACTCCATCATTACAAGCTCGCCAATAGTAATCCAAGCAAAATTAAGTGTATCAATGCTAAAAGATACCATCATATCTCATATATATGCAAGTAAATGAAGGCTATTTTTAGCCGTTCCAAAAAAAGAAACATAGCCAGCACAGACAACACACTACTGCACAGCCATTACGGCATATCAAATGAAATCCTCCAGGACTTCAGCTTTGCCAGCTCGATCGTCCACCAGCTCCAAGCACATCTCCAAGCCCTTCCCTGTACATAAGCTCTCTACTACCCACACGGCATTTCAGCACAGATGAATCAGAAGGGAAAACTATTCCAGCCAAGAACCATGGCCACCGGACAAAAGAACACCGGCGCTTCTACCGTCGCGGCGGCCCTTCTCCTTGTCCTTCTGCTCCCCACAGCACTCCCGGCGGCGGCGGCGGCGGCGCACCCATTGTGTGGAGATGTACTCGTCCCCGGACCCCAACCCCAGCTCCTGGGAGTTTATCCTCCAATCAAGGGTCATCTTCCTCCAGCAAGAAGAGCACGCACCTCCTCCGATCCTCAGAATGTCTGAGTGTACCGTTTACTCATCATCAGGTTAACCGTTTCCGACTGGATCGGAGAACGAGCACAGGTGTTCATCATCAGAATAATTAAGATTAATGCTTCTTTTTCTTTCTGGGATATTGGTTTAATTTTGCGCATTGCATATGCATGTCGCACATGTTTTTTGTATTTATTTTAACGAGATATAGTAATTCTAGAAAGAGGCGATTTTGTCTCTGCTAATTAAGAGAGAGAGTTTGTTAACAATTCTATGCACTGTTACGTTTGATTTAGTAATGAGATTGTTGTAAATTAGGTGAGAGTTAAAGATTCTTTCACAATTCCTATATACATGTTAGGGATTCCATCAGTTAGTTGTGCCATTCTCCTTGTCAAAAAGAAGTTGTGCCACTCTAGTAAGTTTGACGCATGAAACAAAACCATGGCTTGGGTTTAGACATGATCATGGACCACTGAAAGAGATCGATGCTCGTGATAGCCTAAGAGGGGGAGGGGGTGAATTAGGCTTTCTAAAACTTTGGCCTACCACATGAAAGCTAATTGCACAAACATAAATTAAGACATGCTACCTAGATGTGCAACTAAGGTTTTCTTCTAGTGTTTGCACCCTCCCAAAGAGTTTTGCAACCTAGAGCCAATCCTATCAAGAAACTACTCTAGAAAGGTAAAGGCACTCAAATTGCAAGTATGAAATGCGGAAGCTTAAGGGTTAGAGAGATGCAAACTTGACACGAAGATTTATCCCGTGGTTCGGCTTACGCCTACTCCACGTTGGAGCTCCACAAAGGATATGCTCCCGGTCGCCAAGTCTTGCTTCCCGGTCAAGGCCTTGAGCTCGCCACAAAGGCTCCTCAAGAGGATGATGAGCAAGTCACCAAGACCTTGCTCTCATCAACCTACTCTCCCGGAGATCTTGACGCCGCCTCCACTACGGAGTTTCTCCACCAAGGAAGGGGTCTTCTCTTCCCCCGCACAAAGTCGTCGTCGCCGCTCCACACCAAGCCGGAGGGTCGAAGACTTGCCGGCGAGTCACCAAGACTCCAAGGGGCCGGCACACCAAGATTACAGCAGTTGGTTCACTCTAGAACCAAGGCACAAGGCACAACACCTTGCAATTCACTCACTAGGCCTATCCTAGCTCTCTCACTCACTATGGATGATCTATGTAGCACAAATGGTGGCTTGGATGTCTTGTAGGTGTAGGTGAACTTCTCTGGACTCCAGCAACCTCAAATGACCGAATGGGGTGGGTATTTATAGCCCAAGGAGCTCAACTAGCCGTTACCCAAATTCTGCACAAAAACCGTGAGCGCCGTATAATACGCCGTGTGCAGAAACCCCATCGGCGTATAATACGCCGCCTGCTTTTCCAACGGTCGAAATCACTTTTTCAACGGTCATCTGTGCACCACGTATGCTTCTGAACATGTACGCCGTGACCGCCGTATCATACGCCGTGGCTCTTCTTCCAACTCCACTTGACATCGCCTCTGCGTAGCTTGTACGCCGATACTACGCCGTGACCGCCGTATAATACGGCGTGTAGAATCTTGCCGACCTTGACTTGAGCTTGATCAATCCATGCACGCCGTATGATCCGCCCTGTATACGCACAGTACCGGCGTATCATACGCCGTGGGCTTCCTTCGAGATCCTTTGAACGCCGTAGGCTTTGAACTTGTACGCCGTTGACGCCGGAATATACGCCGTGTGGAATATTCCCTTTCAGCTTGATCTGCTTCCACACGCCGTAGCCTTCTCTGATTGTACGCCGTGCCCGGCGTTTCATACGCCGTTTGCTTAACTCTGCAGGCTTTGGAATCATTCTTGGGATGTAATGTCCTAAGTGTGACACTTAACAAACATATTAGTCCCAAAGACTATGTTGTCATTCAATCACCAAAATCACAATATAAATGGCACAAAGGCCATTTTCGTTACAACCACCTGATCCAGCCCGCTCGAAAAATACCCGATCCGACCCGACCAAACGACGGGCAGGGCACACAGGCCAATTTTTTTTACCCAAAATCCAAAAAAACTCGACCCAACCTGAAAATCACACATAAAAATACCGGGTTGACCTGACCCAACCCGAACCATGCCATAGGTCGGGCACATGCCAAGCTTTTTGACCCAAAAATCCACAACGACTCAATCCGAACTCGACCCGACCCGACCGACAAATCATCAGGTCTACTTGGGTTACGTCCATCTGTCTGCTGAAAGATGAGTGATCCCAAACCCATGACTCAACTACAAATGTTCTCCCTGATTAGTCTCATGCGCTTAGGGTCTGCAGTCTACCGCGAACCCCAGAGTTGAACGTGAGTGACGGTCCATACTGACCCGATGTGTACTCCCTCAGGCCAGTGCTCACATCAATGGCCCTACATGTCAGCTACAAGAGGTGGACGAAGCGATCGATGCCCCCGACTAGGCCACGTGGACGCTGCTGTCTGCCGAGGCTGGCTAGCCATCTCGCCTCCACGGACCGAGTCACCTTCTAATTCGCCTGCATTGCAAGTATGTAACAAATAGGAGAAATTTAACTTCCAGCGACAATCCAACTTCTCTATTCAATAGTAGCATTTGTGTGGTACCCAAATAAGGATCGGTACGTAGAACGAATGGCAAAACCACATTTTTGGTTTTGTGAAGCCAAGATGTGGTGTCTGTATCCCACTAGAATATTACATCCACCTTTGTCAGAGTTGTCTCTCACCATTTCAATTTCAGCTTCCGAATCAATTGCTCAACTACAATTCATCTTTCTCATCTAAAATTTTAACTTTGGCATCCATACCACGGTTCCCATGTCAGAAACAACAGTGAAAAAAGTATACACAGGCAAGCAGCAGCTATGAATTACAACAAATGGTATTATAAGCTTGGCTGTAATCACGGCGATAATCAATCAAATTGACACCAATCGGCGGTCACCTTTTATTCCCATCATCTCTGTTCTTTACATGTACAGTGCCTATGCCAATTCGCACAATATACCAGTAAAAGAGGTGTAAAAAGAAGGAAAAAGGGAAATGCAGGGCAATGACTACAAATCTCGGTTAGAACAGCATCGTGTCAATCCTGATTCTCAGATAAGAGTACTTCAGTTGGCGATCAAGCTAATTACAGGGGAGCGTCAGAGGCAGCTGCTGCTGGATGTTGGAGCAGAGAAAAACCCTGACTGATTCGGGCATGTCGACTTGTGAGGACATCGCCCAATTTGGGAAGTATAGCAACTGTACACATGCTGTTGGTTCTCTATGTTTAACTACATGAAGTAGGATGGTGTTTCCTTCTTTCTCAACCCGCTGTCTCCAAACTCATTGTTCCACTTGACGATTCGGTTCATGATTGCTGCATCAGTCGATAAGCTAGCACGTACCTGCAGTAAAACATTCAACAGGACATCATGTGCCCAACATGCAGTTAAGGGAAATGGAATCTTCACAGGTAACAGAAGTGTTCATTAGAATGGCAGCAAACAAGTACTCAATATTCCTTCACCTGGCCAAGCGCATATGTAAAGTCATCCATTCTAAGTGGGCGAACATCCCCCCTTCCATACGACTGAGGCTCAGGCCCACCACTAGCTATTGCCGAACTCTTCTCCTGCATAAAACAAATGGAATTTTCGTGCCCTCAGGAGGGATGGAGGGGGAGACATGCATAGAAAAGGCTTAACCACACATGGAGATTCTGTTTGCACCTTCTTCTCCTTCTCAATAACTTTACGAATGAGGCAACATGATGCAGTTGCATAGAGATTCTGCAGGGAAGGGAAACACGATAGTAAGTTTCCAATTCCTTCACACTGCTGAAGACTAAAGGATACAAGGCACAACAACATACCTTCAAGTCACTCCCTGAAAATCATTTAGTCTTATTGGCAACTGATTCAAGAGCCACATCTGGTGCTAACATTGCTTTGGATAGCAGGACTTTCAAAACCTTTTCTCTATCCGATGGATCAGGAAGGCTTACCATTATTCTGCCAGTAAGAATCAGCGCCAAACGTTAAGCAGGGGACACAAACCTGTCTAGTTCAGGGGATCATAGAAGCTTACCTGCGAGGAAATCTTCGAATAACAGCAACATCAAGATCATATGGCCTATTTGTGGCTCCAACAATGATTACCTGTTCTTGATCTTTAGTATGCAAACCATCCCAATTCTCCAAAAATTCAGTTTTCAACTTGCGCATTGCTTTGTTCTGTCCTAGTGTTTCTGTGTTTCCTAGCAAACTGTCAATCTGTCAAAGAAAAGTCACAAATGTAACAGTAAATGCACAACACGTTCAAACAGTATAAAACAATGAACAACCTATTTGCTTGCACACCTCATCAACAAATATTACTGCAGGAGATATTTTACTAGCAACAGAGAAAATGGTCTTCACATAATTCTCTCCTCCAAAGAACTGAAGGAAAAATGAAACAAATTTCATCAGAGTTAATCGCACACCTGATAAAGTTGTGAATACTGAATACCAACTGTTGTTTTTGTTGAACAGTACCCTAAACCCTAAACCTATTCCAGGAGGTCCAAAGAGCAGTATTCCCTTCACAAGCTGCAAGAAAGAAATGTGTTGGTAGTACTTTCGAAGTGTAAATGATGGCTAGCAGGAAATTAGGCCCTTTTTGAAATTAAGCAAGCACCTTTCTTAGAAGCCCTTCAGGGAACAATTCAGGTCTTTGTAGAGGGAACACCGCCATTTCGTTCAGTGTCTCTTTCACATTATCCAGGGCTCCAATGTCCTCAAAGGTTACTCCAGAGTCATTAGGTAAGATAACATTTGAAAGAACATTTTCCTCAAACATGTTTTCTGTGATCACGTCCTGACAAAAGCCACTTGCATTAATTTGTGTACCAGGTATTTTTAACCAGCTAGAGAGAGGATGGACGGGTCACCTTTAGTGCATTCTTTGAGCTCTTATTTCCACTCTGTGTGTTCTGTACCATACTGAATACATGCTTTAGGCTGTAACAATAACACTAACTTAGAGCTTACATCAAGGTCTGATACAACATTAACATTGCATTTTTACCTTTCAATTGGAAGTACCATTTTAGCACCCTTGGAGGTTTAGTGTGCCCAAGGTGATGGCTAATAGCATATCCAACAATCTTATCCACATCTGAAATAAAATGGAACAATATAAATGTTCAAAAAAAA
>CM014272.1:11649088-11684124 GCA_004135705.1 Alloteropsis semialata
AGCAAACTGTCAATCTGTCAAAGAAAAGGTCACAGATGTAACAATAAGTGCACAACACGCTCGAACAGTATAAAAGAATGAACAGCCGATTTGCTCACACACCTCATCAACAAATATTACTGCAGGAGACATTTTACTAGCCAAAGAAAAAATAGCCTTCACATATTTCTCTCCTTCTCCAAAGAACTGAAGGAAAAATGAAACAAATTGCATCAGAGTTAATCACACATCTGACAAAGGTGTGAATACTGAATACCAACTGTTTTTTTTTTGTTGACGGTACCTTTGAGGTATTGCTTGACATTGGTACATTGATAAATATTTCACCTGCCTCATTAGCTAGCGCTTTTGCAAGCATTGTTTTACCTGCTCCAGGAGGTCCAAAGAGCAGTACTCCCTTCACAAGCTGCAAGAAAGAAATGTTTTGGTAGTACTTTCGAAATGTAAATGATGGCTAGCAGGAAAATATGTTGGGATCAATTTTCCATTTTGAAATTAGGCAAGCACCTTTCTTAGCAGCCCATCAGTGAACAATTCAGGTCTTTGTAGAGGGAGCAGCACCAATTCCTTCAGTGTCTCTTTCACATTATCCAGGGCACCAATGTCATCAAAGGTTACTCCAGAGTCATTAGGTGGGATAACATTTGAAATAACATTTTCCTCGTTTTCTGTGATCACATTCTGAAAAAAGCAACTTGTATTAACTAGTGTACCAGGGATTTTTAACCAGCTAGAGAGAGGGATGTACGGGTCACCTTTAGTGCATTCTTTAAGCTCTTATTTCTGTATGTGCTCTGTACCAAACTGAATGCATGCTTGAGGCTGTAATGTAACACATAACTTAGAGCTTATACCAAGGATTGATGCAACACTAGTATTGAATTTTTACCTTTCCATTGGAAGTACCATTTTGCCACCCTTTCGAAGTTTAATGTGTCGAAGGTGATGGCTAACTGCGTATCCAACAATGTTATCCACATCTGAAATAAATTCTAACAATATAAATATTCAATAAATTTGTTATTAAAAGGGAGAAAATAATAAAAATTGGTCCATGCGCAACAACGGAAGCAACAGCTTACTTTCCATAGTCAGCAATTGATCATTGATGTATAATTGTTCAAGATCATTGCATTCGATTTCTCTGCTGATCAGAAACTGCAATGAAACATAGAATCATGTCCTTGGAAAAAAATTCTTACAAGGTCCAAATCTCTGACCAGGGATGGAATGAACAGCAGAAGACATTACAATAAAGTATTGCTTCAGAGTTTGAGGTCACTTCCATTATGAGATTATAGAACATTGCTTACAAGGAAATAAATCTCAAGTACCACATTAATAAAAGGGCTATATTAATTGAATAAAGCATCACCGAATTGTATTTCAGAACAAAATGAAGTATGATGGTCATGAGCAACATAATTGGTCCTCCAATAAATGTTCATGTTGATATGTTTAAAGGAATGCTCTTATTGCAGCTTACCTTACGAATATTATTAATATTGGCTTTAGCTTTAAGGTTTTCAGTATCCTGTTCTAGTTGTTTCTTCAAATCTGATAGTTGTGCTTCATTCTGCCAAACAAAAAATATATATTTAAGTCTCCAGGTTAGACAGAGTACTATCTACAAGCAGTGTATAGCAGAAGTGCTTAGTGATGACAATACCGGGGGAAGTTCAATGGGAATGATATTAGGGAAAAGATCATTTAGATGCTTTTTTTTCTCTGTAGCACTTCCCATGGCTGGCTGCATTTTTAAAAACAAACCTTCAAAAGATGGATCAAATATAAAGTGATATTAACAGTACTACTGACACATAAGACTACAACGGCCCGAATAATGCAAAAGAGTGAAAATGTTAAGTAGAGCCTGTTGCCATTAGGAAGCCACACATCCAGCATGAGACTACAAAACAGTCCAGAACACTCTATTAACACTTTTGACACAAAAACGGGAAGCGTAGGAACACTGCTTCATGCCAACTGGTAAATTCAAAGAGTCGTCAAAAGTCCAAATAATCTCTTAGAGTACAACCTGTATTCTCTACAAATCTATCTCTCAAGCATTCTTTGCTGCCCATTGTATTAAAAACACGCGTTTGAAATTTAGTTTTCTATAAAAGGTACACAGGTATACCTCATCCTTACAGCTCTCTCCCTGAGTGTGAGCCCCAATTATCAGAACACCAGGTGGAAGTTCACTTCTCAGTGATGCATGAGATTCTGTACATACAGCAAATGACTTTTCTACATCCTTCAGTAACACAATCAAATTATTGACTTTGCTTTCTTCTGTAATGACCTGAAAGACAATGAAAACCAAAAACCATATTGTTGCAGGCAGCAAGACAATTTGTTTTAGTGATGCTGATCACATATAACAGCCCTTACCTCAATTAACTTGCCTAAAGCAAGGCTATCAACTTCTTGACAACCAGAAGAGTCTGGCTGAAGTTCAACAGCTGCAGAAATTTCAAACAATAAATCGCACATAAGACCAAAAGAACATCATTAGGTCACCAAAATAGACATTGCTTAAAAAGTTACTAACCACTACAAAAGTAGCCACAGTTTCGCTCACATAAGCCTCCAAGATTATTGCCATTGTCGATAGGATTGTCAAATCTAACTCCAACTTTAGAGAACTGATTTTCTTCAAAAGCAAGCACCACTTTGCCTCGACAACCACAAGCACTGTAGAACAATCAAATGATTTATCAGGATTTGAAGCAAATGTGTCTCAATAACAATATAATAGTATAATCAAATAACCATCAATGTCTAAATCATATCAAGTCCACTTTGTATTGATTTAAGTTGATGCAATGAAACCATATAATCTTAAAAAGATATTTAGTCAGCTGAAATTCTATTTATGATGAGTTTGCAAATGTTGTTGCTCTATTATGTGTTTCTCTCACTGATATTAGAAGAAGGTTCAGATGTATCTTGGTTTTGACCTTATTAAAGCTAAAGGATATAAGCACTTCCAACATTGATTGTACCTTATACAAATTAACCCCCACTTCAGAACACATAACAGCGGACAAAAAATTGACAGAGGCCAAAAACACAGCAAGTACTAGGTTAAAATGAAACAAGGACATATTTCTATCAATAAAAATACCTGGAACCATCGAGAATATACTCTACCCTATCTCCTGCATAAGGCAAAAAATGTGAAGGTCATTTCAGGTCATTAAAAATGTGAAGGTTCAATTATAGTGTGAGTATTTTGACAAATAAAAGAAAGGGAGCACAAAAACCTTCTCTGAAAATGTTTTTGTTGGATATTCCCACAATATCAGCTCCTGAACTAGAAGTCGGTGCATCATTGCTCTTGCTATCCATTAGGGACTCTTGGAACTTTGAAGACGTCTGCATAGAATTATGTAACGATCCAAAACTTACATATTTCTGTTGACATATTAAGCAGTTCAAAGGTACAGTAAAAGTTTTATTTGTGCATATAAGGAAACTTATGTGGAACTTACACCACAAAGCATAAGAGAATCAAGTACGAGAAGTCTAGCATCAAAATGCTTTGCAAGTGCCTTTGTCAATGCTTCCTGATACATTTCGGACCCTAGAAGCATGAATGTGCAAAATAGAGATGTACAGAAAAGCAAACACCAAAAAATTGTCAGGGCAACATAACAATGTAGCACAACTCCAGGGCAATAGACTCTCACCATTGCTATAAAAAAAATGCTAAGAAATACCTGATGGACCAGATAATAGAATTCGCTGATTTGGAGATGAATTTATTTGTAAACATGTATTGAACTCCTTTTCCATGTGTATGAATGCAGATAACAAGAGTATCTCCTTTGTAATCTCACTGTAACAAATGAATAAATATTAATTGGAAAGAAGGTGATAAAGTACAAATTGCTAGTCCCTAGTATTTTGGGGAAAAATATCAAGATCTGATCAACAATCTAAATAGGAAAAGTATCCAAATGTACAGCATGAAGAAAGACTGCCAGAAAATAATAGGATAGCTGTTAAAGTGAATCCACAAAACATTAAGTCAGAACTAGCATATGACCTGAGATAATATGGGAAATTATCAAAGGTTACATCAATATCCTTTGGGCTAACAATTCCTTGTTTCAGCTCATCCTTAAAGGTTTGCAATGCTCTCAGAGATGAAGTTGCTGATGGATTAGGATCGCTCTGAATTTCAAGGGCTTCAAAATTGCACAAGTCATGTCAGACCTTATATAAGATTGGTCCTACAGTACCAGAACTAATCTTACCTTAGCTGTAAACTTACCACGTTCTGCTCTAGTAAATTTAGTATCCCTCAGAGGATGCTGAAAAATCTGCCAGCAGGTTATGGATCACTCTAGGATAGCAAGTCAAACTAACAATCTGGCTCATTCTACTATTGCTGAAGTACATATCAGCAACCAAATATACGGACAAAGGACAGACGAATGAAACAGACATGTCAGGTGCAAAATCTGAAAATAAGGATACATAGGCATGATTGGTGCTTTGACCGAAAATAACCTCATCTCCTCCTCTGAGAGGAACTTTGGAACCTTGGGTGATGCTTGTTCCATTTACTACAACCAGACCACTTTGGCCTGGGACCTCTAACTCACATGGACCTCCTTGCTGGAATAAGAAGCAACACACTGTTTATGCAAGAAGCCAAATAAATTTAACAACATAACTGCATTCTAACAATGCAGAAACATTGAAAGACCTCAAGATGTCGCAACAGGCATAGAATTCCGCCAACAGATTGGTCATCCAATTTTATGTGGCAGTAGTGACCACTGCCAACATAAATTGTACTGGCAGTGATAAGAACATGAGGAGTCTGCAATCACAGATGTTTGATACTCAATATCAGTTAAAAACAATTTGAGCATTATGAGCAGATGAAAATAAGGAACAAGTGCATAAGTTACCAACTGGAGGAGGAACTTTTAAGGAGCAGATTTTGGCTGATTAACCAGAAAAAGAGTAGCTTAAGATTTCTGAACATGATGACGAACTTACAGTACAGGTTCATTCACACTTGAAATGCAAGAAGACCCATGAAGATATTTTTGTCCATTTTTCAAGGAAAAACAGACAACTGCTTGCGGTCTTGACACCGAAAAGGTTCTTTCAGAATTTCACCAACACTCGACTTCTACTGGTGCTTTTATGACGAATTAGATATACAACTTTCAGCATGATACAAATTCTTTTTTTTTTTGCGAAAATCATGATACAAATTCTTGAGTGATGTACATTGTACAGAGAGAAACTATCAATCAACACTTGCAAACTAAACAGCAAGCATCAAGGAAAAGGAGTTCTCTAATTATACTCTTCTATCTACTATCTTCAGCTTAGAGTTGCATCTCTTCTTAGAATAATAGAAACAGGGATATTTACATATTTGCCATTGTTACGGTTGTCACTCCTTCAATTGCCACTTTTACAATGGCTTCTACGTTTTTGCCACTGCATCTCAAACGTTGCTACATATTTGCCATTTTTGAGGATGTGGCACGCCACGGCAGCAGTCCAGCTTCTCAGTGACGTGGCACGAGCGGTAAAATGACCACAATACCCCTTCCTCCTTCAAGTTAGACATTACTTCTCTCCTATCACTTACGTGTGGGACCCATATCTTTAAGTCATCTTCAACCTTGTCTTCTTCCTCCGAAGCACGGGCAAGGAGCCGGCGTTTCCATTCCTGACAGCGGAGGCAGAGGACCACACGCGACCCTTGTTCGCCCGCGGTGGACCTCGCGCCGCCGCTCACCTGAGAGTCCGCCGCCGCCCCTTGCTGGCCTCGTTGCCTCGCTTGCCGTCGGAGTCTGCGCTGCCGGAGTGCTCAACTGTGCCGCGGCGGCGCTTCCACACTGCTCTGCCCACGGGCGTCGTTGGGGGTTGGGCTCGTGGAACTGCCGGACGGGCTCGTGGATGTCGCAGAAGACGTAGGTCTCGGTGACGTCCAGGCCGCTGTCCTTGGCCTTCTGGATCAGCCCCGGCCACATCTGCAAGCATCACAGCCACCGCCGACGACGACACGCCGGCGTCGGTATTAGTCAGCACAGCTCGCTTACCAAGAACGCAGCTGCGTGCGCGTGTGCTGCGAAGCTAGAGGCGAGTGCGCACGTCGGGGGGTGCTCCGCGTCCGCGGGTAGTGGATGGAGCCCGAGACGATGACGCGATGCACGCCGTCGATGACGAGCGCGCGGTGGTCGTGCGTCACGTTGGTCGCCCGCGAGGCAGAGCAGCAGCACCGCCTTCTCCGACGAGACGTATGGCTTGGCTGATGCTCATATTTGCTCGGTGCTATGGTCAAAACCGATCAAAATCATCTTTTCCTGATTACTAAAAGCCTCGCATGATCCATGAAAGGTTGTTGTGGCACTTGTTTTCTTGCATGAATCATCTTGCTTTGGACCGATCTGGCCACATTTAGTACTAACAGCAGCTGGAGGTGGAGCGAGCGCAGCGCAGCAGGTGGGAGAAGGGGGCAGCGAGAGGTTGAAGATGAATCTGAATCGTGGGTCCCACGCGTCACTGGCAGGGAGAGGGGAGCAAATGGCTAAGCTGAGAGAGGCAAGGGCAACAAGGTCTTTTTACATTCATGTGCCACGTTGGAGAGGAGCTCGACAGCAGGCGTGGCGTGCCACATCAGCGAAAATGGCAAATATATAGCAACGTTTAAAAGAGAATGGCAAAAATGTAGAAGCCATTATAAGAGTGGCAACTGAAGAAGTGTCATCCGTAAGAGTGGCAAATATATAAAACATGTCAAAGTATTAAGCATATCATCAACCGAAAGAGACAATGTCACAAATAGGCTAACATCTACTGCTACTGCAGAAATTCCAAAAGAGTGTACAAATAGGCCAATAGCCCAATACAAATAGTACTGCAGGCGAGCTCTGAAATGGCAGAGCGCGCAAACCACCGCGCGGCTAGAACCGTCAAGAAACCGCCCGAAGAACCACCGAGAAGCTCGAGAAGAACCAGGAAGAAGTCCCGACGAGCACCTCCGAGTTCTGGGACAGCAACTTCGCCCACGACCTCCGCGGCGGTGGCGACTCCGCCCGCGCATGCGCCTCGTCCTGCGAATCCAATCGGCATCAGCCCCAATCGAGATGAGCTGCCCGCCCGCCGTGGTGGTTGTGTGTGTGGAGTTCACCTTGCTTCGCTTGGTCCGCGGAGGTGGCGGCGGGGCGGAGGATGTCGCCGCCGGGCGCTTCCTCCCGTCACGGCCGACCTCCCCTCCGTCGCTTCCTCCACCGCCCGGGTTTGCCGCGGCGGCGGCGCTCCGGCGAGTGTCCACCATGGCAGGCGGCGCTCCGAAA
Source organism: Alloteropsis semialata (assembly GCA_004135705.1). Taxonomy (NCBI): domain Eukaryota; kingdom Viridiplantae; phylum Streptophyta; class Magnoliopsida; order Poales; family Poaceae; genus Alloteropsis; species Alloteropsis semialata. The sequence continues at coordinate 11,656,426 of CM014272.1, forward strand.
GAAATGGAAGCCGAAGCTGACGTGGATTTTTTCCCCCCGAGAGGAATTTTTTTGCCGAAAAAGGAAGATGGGAAATCTGGAAGGGGGAGAGGAGGTTTTATTGGCCGCAGGGTGGACCCATCTGTCAGAAGTTAGTTTTGTTGGGTTGGGTTTTTTTTAAAAAGAAAACTGGAAACGGCATATTAGGGCTTGTTTAGTTGGGGAAACTTTTCAAACTTTTTTGAATCCGTAATTTTATACCCAAGATTAGGAGGACCAAACATGATCTAATTATAAAACTAATTACACGGATGGACGGGATATCGCGAGACGAATCTATTAAGTCTAATTAATCCATCATTAGAGATTGTTTACTGTAGCACAACGTTGTCTAATCATGGCCTAATTAGGCTCATTAGATTCGTCTCGAAGTTACCGGGGGTTATGGAATGGGTTTTGTCATTAACACACGTTTACTACTCCATGCATGTAAGATTCCCTTTGATGAATAGTGAAGTTTGAAGTTTGGGGTGGGAACTAAACATGGCCTTAGAATGGTGAAAAATTATCTCTACAATTACTCGGCTTATCACCTTTGCTTTTTAGCGTGTTTGTTTTCGGTTCTCTCGATTATTGTAGTTCATATATCTGAAATATATTATCGAATCAAGAATAAACGAAAATAATCAAGATGTTTGGTGAATTCTCGCTTATTTTGACCGATAAGCTGATTATAAGCGGAAACAAATAGAGCTATTATATATACATAAAAATCCTCCATCAATCTAGACACATTACAATGACATGCGGGCCCATCTTTTTATCGCATTTGCATATGTGACAAACTTGCAGTGCTTCAGTTCAGACATGAAATGAAACCAACCATCCAACAGAAGAATATGGCATTCATAATTTTAACTCCAACTTTATTTTTTTAAAAAAATCTAGGGGGAAACAAAACAGTTAAGCAAGCTCTGTGTGTCCTTCATAAGCTCAACTTTGTCAGTTCCAACTTTGGCATCCATACAGTGGTTACAAAGAAAACCTAGTGGGAGACAAGCTCCGTTCCCATATCCAAAATTACAGAAAAAGTATATGCAGCCTACAGCTAAAAAAATTTACAACAAAACCTTTACAGTTTGGCTACAGAACATTATGTTACACCAATCAATCAAATCAGCACCAATTCACGGTGATTTTGTTATTCCCATATCTCTGTACAAGGCTTTTACCCACTTCCACAGAATGGTGGGAGAATGGAAAAAGAGAGAATAGGGTGAAGGGCAATGACAACTTGACAAGGGATCTCAGAACAGCGAAACATGTTGATCCACAATATCACATCCTTCAGTAGACAATCTAGCTAATTACAGGGTAGTCAGGAGGCAGCTGCTCCTGAATGTTGGAGCAGAGAAAAACCCAGGCACATCGACTTCCGAGAACATGCCCTGGGGGGGTAGTATAGCAACTGTACAAATGTTGTTATTTTTCTATGTTCACCTAGATGATGTAGGCTGGAGTTTCCTTCTGTCTTGATCCGCCATCTCCAAACTTGTTGTTCCACTCTACAAGCTCATCCATGGTTCTTGAATCAGCCGAACTGCTAACAGACACCTACACAGTACATTATTCAGCTGGTTATTCTGTGTTCAACAGGCAGTTAAAAGGAAAGTGATATTAAACAAGCATTCAACAGGAACGGCTGAAACAAGTAATACACTATTCCTTCACCTGGCCAAGCGCAAATTTGAAGTCATCCATTCCAAGTGGCCGAACAGCCTCACTTCCATACAACGGACGCTCAGGCCTATATTCAGCTATTGCCAATTTCTTCTCCTGTATAAAGAAAAATGGAACTTTAGCGTCACTAGGAAGGATAGAGGGGGGCAGATGCCTCAAATGTCTTAACAATAGATTAGACATTCTGTGCACACCTTTTTCTCCTTCTCAATGATTTCACAAATGGGGCAAAATGCCGCAGTTACACAGAGATTCTGAAGGGAAAGAAAACATGACGTTAAGTTGCCAGTTCCCTCTCAGTGCTGAAAAGTATTTAACAAGATCAACATACCTTCAAGTCACTGCTTGAATATCCATCAGTCATATTGGAAACTAACTTGAGGTCCACATCTAGTGCCAACAATTCTTCGGATAGTATTGCTTTTAAAATCTTTTCTCTACTTGATGCTTCTGGAAGGCTTACCATTAGTCCGCCAATAAGAATCAGTGCCAAGAGTTAGCTAGGGAGTGGACATAAATCAGTCTTCATTCGGGGGACAAAAGAAGCTTACCTGCGAGGAAACCTTCGGATAACAGCATCATCAAGGTCAAATGGCCTATTTGTGGCTCCAAGAACAATTACACGTTCAAGCTCTTTAGTACGCAAACCATCCCAGTTTACCATAAATTCATTTTTTATCTTGCGCATTTCTCCGCAATCTTCTGGACTTTCTCTCTTTCCTAGCAAACTGTCAACCTATCAAAGAAAAAGTCACAAATGTAAGGACACATTCAAAAAGAATAAAACAATGAAATGAATAACCCATTTCCTCACTCACCTCATCAACAAATATTACTGAAGGTGATATTTTACTTGCCAAAGAGAAAATGGCCTTCACATATTTCTCTGTTTCTCCAAACCACTGAAAACAAAACGGAAAATTGCATCAAATTTAACAGTTAAACAGAGAAGTAGCACGTGAAAGAAACTTTATTTTCATTGAGTAGTACCATTGATGTAATGCTTGACATTGATATGTTGATAAAGTTTGCACCTGCCTCAGTAGCTACCGCTTTTGCGAGCATTGTTTTACCTGTTCCAGGAGGTCCAAAGAGCAGAATTCGCTTCACAGACTGCCAGAAAGAAATGTGTTGGTACTTGGTAGTACTTCCAAAATGTAACTGATAAGGCAAATACGTCAGGGCCACTGTGCCTTCGTGAAATTAGGCAAGCACCTTTCTTAGCTGCCCTTTGCTGAAAAACTCAGGCCTTTGTAGAGGGAGCATCACCAATTCCGTCAGTGTCTCTTTCACATTGTCCAGGGCTCCGATGTCCTCAAAGGTAACTCCAGTGTCATTAGGTGAGACAACATTCGAAAGAATTGTTTGCTCATATATATTCTGTGTAACCACTTCCTGAAAAGAGAGACTTGCATGAATTGGAGTATCAGAGACATTAAACCAACTAGATAGACAGATGGAGGGTCACCTTTAGTGCATTATTCCCACTGTGTATGCTCTGTACCACACCAAATCCATGTTTGAGGCTATAATAACAACACTAACTTAGCAGCCTACAGAAGGAACCTATTGAAGTTTATATCATTGCGTGATAACAGCTGCATCAGCATTGCATTTTTACCTATCAATTGGAAGAACAATTTTGGCATCCTTTGGTGGATTATTGTTCTGAATGTGATGACTAATAGCAGATCCGACAATCTTATCCACATCTGAAATAAATTGGATCAATAAATATGTTTCAGTGGCCATTATTGAAAGGAAAACTAAAGATAGAAAATGTTGTCCTTGAGAAATAATGGAAGAAACATCTTACTTTCATTAGTCAGTAATTGATCTTTGATAGATAACTCTTGAAGATCATTGCATTCAATTCCTCTGGTGGTTAGAAACTACAATGAAGAAACATTGTATGGTTCATATCACTAGCAAATGTTTGCTCATGAGTCATGAGGCCCACACTTCTGATCAGTGACAGAAAGAAGAGCTAAGATGTGACGATAAAAGGCATCAGAGACAGACTAGCATTCTAGCGAGTATTGCTTCAAATTTCGAGGTCATTTCCATAATGATATTATAGAACAAGGCTTACAAGGAAATAAATTTCAAGGACATATGGCATCAAGAAATTGAATCTATTACTCAAATAAAGTACGAAGTATCACAAAATTCTAAATTGAGCCACCTAAGTGTGATAGCCATCACCTGCATAGGTTACACTCCAATAAAATATGTTATTATCCATATATTTAAGGAAATGATCTAATTGCATCTTACCTTATCAATATTAAGAACATTGGCTTTAGCTTTAAGGATTTCAGAATCATGTTTTAGTTGTTTCTTCAAATCTGATAGCTGTGCTTCATTCTGCAAAAAAAAAAAAAACAAACGAACATATATATAAAAAAACCCTCCAGGTTAGACAATATACTATCTACAAGCACAATGTAACAGAAATGCTTTGGTATGAGAATACCTGTGGAAGTTCAATGGAAATCTTATTAGGGAAAATATTATTGAGATGCGTTGTTGACTCTGTACCACTTCTGCTTTTTTCAGGTATACTTCGAGAGGCTTCCTGGATTTTTGAAACAACAAGAAATGGATCAAACATAAAGTGATATTAACAGTACTAATGGCATATAAGACTATAAGAGCCCTAAAAGCCTTAATTGTTGCATGTTATAAAACTTTATAAACCTAAAAAAATATGCAAAAGGGTGCCAATATTACCTGGGAATAGTAAAGTAGTGTCTGGTTGCCACTAGGAAGCCACAAAACATCATATCCTCCAGGATGTGACTACAAATAAGTCCAGAGCACTACATTAATATCTTTAACTGGTGAGTCAAGAATCATCCAAGGCCAAATAACCTTTCAGAGGACAACTATATAAGAATTTTCTCCAGACCTAAATTTCACTTTGTTTCAATGTGTGTGCATAACAATACCTGATCCTTGTCGCTCTCTACCTGAGTTTGAGACCCAATTATCAGAACACCAGGTGGAAGTTCGCTTCTCAGTGATGCATGCAACCCTCTATATTCGGTAAATGATCTCTCTACATCCTTTAACACAATCAATTTACTGCTTTTACTTTCTTCTGAAATGACCTGAAAAGCAATGAAAACCGAAAAAACATAGAAAGAAAATAAACTGTAGTGATGCTGACCACCTATATCAGCCATTACCTCAATTAACTTGCCTAAAGCAAGGCAATCAACTTCTTCACCACCAGAAGTGTCATGAAGAAGTTCAACAGCTGAAGAAATGTGAAACAATAAATCGCACATAAGACCAATAGAACATCAATAGGTCACCAAAATAGACATTGCTTAAGAAGCTCAGACTAACCACGACAAAAGAAACCACGAGTTCCCTCACATGAACCTCCAAGATCATTGCCACATATGATAGGATTGTCAAATCTAACTCCAACTTTCGAGAACTGATTTTTTTCAAAAACCAGCACCACTTTGCCTCGAGAACCATAAGCAGGGGCCCTGTAAATCAATCAAGCGATTCATCAGAATGCGAAATAAAACCATATGAGGTCCATTATGATGTCGACTTAAGTTCATCCTCAGAAAGATATTTTGTCAGCAGAAAATTCAATTTATCCAAATGATACTGATCTATTATGTGTTTCTTTTGCTGATATTAGGAGATATTCAAAAGTATCCTGATTTTGAGTTCATCAAAGCTCAAGAACACAAGGGATTCCACAGCAAAATCACTGTCTACATGATAGAAATTAACACCGCTTCAGAAAATATAGCAAAATGATGAAATAATAAAGAATCAATAGATATCTAAGATGCATCAGTGCTAGGAGGCAATTTTTTTTCTACAAAATCAGTACTAGGTTCAGATGAAACAAGAACACATAGCTCTCAACAAAAATACCTCGGCATCGAGTTTAAGAAACCACGGCCAATATACTCTACCCTATCTCCTGCATAAGGAAAAGATGTAAATAAGTGGGAGTGAAATTTTGATAGCAAAACAAAGGGGAGGATGGGGGCGCTACAAAATGAAAAAAACCTTCTCTTAAAGTGTTTCGGTTGGATATTCGCAAAACATCAGCTCCTGAATTAGAAGTTGGTGCATCATCCCTCCTGACATCCTTCAGGGACTCCTGAAACTTTGAAGACACAATGAGCAGCGGAAAAGTATTGTAAAATTTCTGATTGTGTAATATCAGTCAGGGAACTCAAGTATAACTTACACCACAAAGCATAAGAGAATCAAGTATGAGAAGTCTAGCATCAAAATGCTTTGCAAGCGCCTTTATCAATGCTTCCAGATACATTTCGGAACCTAGAAGCATGTTTGTGCAAAACAGTTAAAGAAAACAAAATGTCAGGCATGCATAATAGTTTAAAACAATCTCAGGACACTAGTTTATCACAATATCATAATAAAACAAACAAATCATAAAAGAATACCTAATGGGCCGGATAATAGAATTCGCTGATTTAGAGATGAAATTTCTTGTAAGCATTTCCTGAACTCCTTTTCCATGTGTATGAATGCAGATGACAAGAGTATTTCCTTTGTAGGCTCACTGCAAGATCAATAAGAAAGAAATTGATATAATAAAAAGATAAAAGGAAACAATGCAAGCTGAACTATTTAATACCAAAGCCATAAAAAAATTATCAAGATAATAGGATAGATGTTAAAGCAAATCCAAGAATCATTATACGGAACTAGAATATTACCTGACATAATATGGAAAATTAGCAAGGGTTACATTAATATCATCAGTGCTAGATTGGAATATTCTCTGTATTCCTCCAAACCCTAGAAGGGTGGGTAATATAGTAGCTGTACATGGGCCTCTAGATGGACCTTACTACATGGGCCATATATACACCAACACCCCCCCGCAGTCTGAACTACCGGCGCAGCGGAGTTCAGGACTGGACAGGAACCTGCAATCTGAACTTACCGGCGCAGCGGAGTTCAAGACTGGACAGGAAAAGAAGTACACACAAAGAAGTACACCCCCCCCCCCCGCAGTCACAACTAGCCACCGGCTATGTTGAGACTGGAGCGAAACTCCGAAAATGTCGAGGAGGGGAGACCCTTGGTGAAGATGTCCGCGAACTGGGAGGTGGTCGGGACGTGGAGAACCCGAACGTCGCCGATAGCAACCTTGTCGCGAACGAAGTGCAGGTCGATCTCCACGTGCTTCGTCCGCTGATGCTGAACTGGGTTGGTGGAGAGGTACACGGCGCTGACGTTGTCGCAGTAGACGAGAGTGCTCTTGGCGAGTGGGCTGTAAAGCTCCGCCAAGAGCTGTCGTAGCCAGGACACCTCAGCTACGCCGTTAGCAACGGCTCGGTACTCCGCCTCGGCACTGGAGCGGGAGACAACCGGCTGTCGCTTGGACGACCAGGAGACCAGGTTGCCGCCGAAGAAGACGGCGTAGCCTGAAGTGGAGCGACGAGTGTCAGGGCAGCCAGCCCAGTCAGCGTCGGTGTAGACGACGAGCTCAGTGTCAGGAGACCGGTGGAGTAGCAGGCCGTAGTCAACTGTGCCACGGATGTAGCGAAGGAGACGCTTCAGAGCCGTGAGATGTGACTCCCGTGGATCATGCATATAGAGACAGACCTGCTGAACGGCATATGCGATGTCCGGCCTGGTGAAGGTGAGGTACTGCAAAGCACCGGCAAGACTCCGGTAGGCAGTCGGGTCAGCAACAGGATCACCCATATCTGCAGAGAGCTTGGTCTGAGTGTCAACCGGAGTGGAACACGGCTTGCAGTCAGTCATCCCGGCCCGCTCCAGAATATCAAGGGCATACTGCCGCTGGTGAAGGAAGAGGCCAGAAGGACGAGGCTCAACAGTGACACCCAAGAAGTGGTGGAGCACACCCAGATCCTTCATGGCAAACTCCTGCTGCAGTGACTCAACGATGCGCTGAAGCAAGGCCTGACTGGAAGCAGTGAGAATGATGTCATCAACATACAGGAGCAGATATGCAGTCTCAGAGCCCCGACGGTAGACAAACAGAGAGGTGTCAGACTTGCACTCTGTGAATCCCAACGTGACCAAGAACGTGGCAAACCGAGAGTACCAAGCCCGAGGAGCCTGCTTCAGACCATAGAGGGACTTGTTGAGGCGGCAGACCAGATCCGGACGACTGGAATCCACAAATCCCGCTGGCTGACTGCAGTAGACTGTCTCTGACAGAGTGCCATGAAGAAAGGCATTCTTCACATCCAGCTGATGCACGGGCCACGAGCGAGAGAGAGCAATGGAGAGGACCGTGCGCGCTGTAGCAGGCTTCACCACTGGACTGAAGGTCTCATCATAGTCCACACCAGGCCGCTGCGTGAAACCTCGGAGAACCCAGCGAGCCTTGTAGCGATCCAGTGAGCCGTCAGCATGACGCTTATGCGTCCAGATCCACTTGCCCGTGACCACATTGCCACCAGACGGACGCGGCACGAGGTCCCACGTCTGGTTGGCAAGAAGGGCCGTGTACTCCTCCTCCATCGCCCGACGCCAGTGAGGATCAGCCAGAGCCTCACGGACGGAGGAGGGTAGCGGAGAGACCCCCGGCTCAGAGGAGGGTGGCGGAGAGACCCCCGGCTCAGAGGAGGGTGGCGGAGAGACCCCCGGCTCAGGCTCGGTGGCGGCGAGAGCCGCCGGTCGGAGAACGCCCGCCGCCCGCCGTGTCACCATGGGATGAGTGTGGCCAGGATCCCGATGGATGACAGGCGGGTGGTAGACAGCCGGGTCCAGGCGAGAGAGAGCCCGGGGCTGGACCGACGGCGCTGGTGACGGCTCTGGTGGAGACGGGGGCGCCGGTTCCGGTGCCGGCTCCGGCGCCGGTACCGAACGGCGCCGGTAGACCTGCAGGGGAGGACGGGGCACCGGCTCCGGCGCCGGCTCCGGTGCCGGCACCGAACGGCGCCGGTAGACCTGCAGTGGCGCGCCCATGGCCGCGCTTGGCGCAGGCAGGGGCACCGGGGCCACGCGTGGCGCGGCAGGAGGCTCCGGGGCCGCGCGTGGCGCGGCAGGAGGCTCCGGGGCCGCGCGAGGCGCGACAGAAGGTGTCGGGGCCTCGCGTGGCGCTGCGGTAGGCTCCAGGGCGGCGCGAGGCGCGACAGCGGGCGCCGGGGCCGCGCGTGGCGCGGCGGAGACCGCCGGGAGCGGTGTCAGCGCACCGGGAAAACCTGCTGGAAAAGGAGAAACAGGTACAGGTGGCTGAACCACCGGGTCAGTCGGAACCAGAGAATCCAACTCAGGGTCGGAAGACGGTGTGGAAGAGGTGGAGAAGGGGAAATCCGACTCGTCAAACACAACGTGTCGGGAGACGAGGACGCGGCGAGAAGTGAGGTCGAAGCAGCGGTACCCCTTGTGATCAGGGGAGTAGCCAAGAAACACACAACGAGTCGAACGAGGCGCTAGCTTGTGAGGAGCGGTGGCGGTGGTGTTGGGATAGCAAGCGCACCCGAAGACACGGAGGTGATCGTAGCGAGGTGGGGTACCGAAGAGAGCGTGGTGTGGGGTGGGAGCTGGGGAAGCAGTGGAAGGCAGGCGGTTGAGAAGGTAGGTGGCGGTGTGGAGCCCCTCAGCCCAGAACCGGGCAGGGAGGGAGGCCTGGAGAAGAAGGGTGCGCACGACATCGTTCGTGGTCCGAATCATCCGCTCAGCCTTGCCGTTCTGTGGAGAGGTATACGGACAAGACATGCGCAGATGAACACCCCGAGAGAGAAAGAAGGCACGGGAGGTGTTGTTATCGAACTCACGACCGTTGTCACACTGGACGGCCTTAATGGTGAGGCCGAACTGGGTGGAGACCCAGGCAAAGAAGTGGAGGAGGGTGGGGAATGTCTCGGACTTAGCACGAAGAGGAAAAGTCCAGGAGTAGTGAGAGAAATCATCAACAACCACCAGATAGTACTTATAGCCAGAAATGCTTAGTACAGGAGACGTCCACAGGTCACAGTGAACAAGATCAAACGCATGGCTCGCATGCGAAGAAGAAGAAGAAAAAGGAAGTCTAACATGACGACCTAACTGGCACGCATGACAGAGGTGCTCATCAGAAGTCCTAGTACAAGGAAGATCTGCACTACGACTGAGCTGAGCCAAAACGTCGCGGCCGGGATGACCAAGACGGCGGTGCCAAGTAGTGGAAGAAGAGGTGGTCGCGAAAGCAGCTGACGAAGTGGAAGTCGAAGGCGAAGCAGCGGAAGAAGGAAGGCGAAGAGTGTAAAGGGGCCCCGTGCTGTCACATCGGAGGAGTGGACGCCGGGAAGCCGAATCCTTCACAGTAAGACCAGAAGAGTCAAATTCGACAGAACAAGAATTGTCAGCTGTAAATTGGCGAATGGAAAGAAGGTTATGAACCATCTGTGGGGCAACCAGAACATTGAGAAGACGAAAGGAACCAGGAGCAGTGCCCACAGAGGTGACAGGAAGGCAAAAACCATTGCCAACCATGATAGAGGAAGGACAGGAAGGAGGTGGTGGGTGGACAGAAGAAAGAATACCAGAATCGGGCGTGGTGTGGAAGGAGGCGCCCGAGTCGGCGATCCACTCGGTGCTGAGCGGCGGCGTCAGTCCCATGGTGCTGAAGGACTGAGCAAGCGCGGCCTGGTCCCACCCCCCAGGCCAGGTCGGAGGCTGGCTGGTCTGAGCGGGTGGAGTCCAGGACGCCAGACCCGAGGAGGCAGGCCCGGCGACCATGGCCGCGGGCTGGTGCTGAGGGCGAGGCCCCCCTCCCTGAGCCTGGAACGGCCACATGGAGATACGCCCTGACCATGGGTTGGTGAAGGATGGCCAGGGTGCACCTCCAGGGGCGGTAGAGGGAGCAGGAGCTGGTGTACCCCGGCGGCCCCCACCGGAGCCGCCACCGGAGGCACCGGAGCCCACGACCCCCCCGGCGACGACGTCCACCTCGGCCCCCTCCACCCCCGCTCGGCCCGGGGGAAGGAGGCGGGGCAGGAGAGGTCGGTGGAGCAGTCACGAGCGCGGTGGAGGACGACGACGAGGACGAGCCGGGCGTGAGACCCCGGGTGATCTCATCCAGGACGAGGTCGTCCCAGACCCGCAGGAAGGTGGGGAAGGGCCGCTGGCGAGGGATCCATGTCCGCAGGAGGTCGTAGTTGTCGTTGAGACCCCGCAGGACATTGAGCACCAGGATCCGGTCGGCCACCGGGCAGCCCAGGTCGTGAAGAGCATCCGCCATGCCCTTCATCTTCCGGCAGTACTCCCCGACGGAGAGGTCGCCCTGCTGGAAGGTGCGGAAGGCCGCGTCAAGCCGAAGAGCGCGGGCCTCGGCGTTGCCCAGGAACTGGCCCTCGAGGGCCAGCCAGGCCTGGCGCGCGGTGCCGCCGGGAGTCCTGACGATGTCCTGGAGATCTAGGGAGATGGTCCCAAAGATCCAGGACATGGCGACGCTGTCGAGGCGCAGCCAGACCCCGTCCTGCGCCGCGACAGGTGTGTCGATGAGGACGTGGTCGTCGAGGGCGTAGCGGCGGAGGGCGAGGAGGACCTGGTCACGCCAGCGTCCGTAGGAGGTAGACATGGGGTCGAGGACGACGGAGACCAGGGACCGGATGTTCTGAACACCGGCAGCCTGGAGGTGGAGCTGAGCGACTATCGGATCGGTCGCGTGGAGCTGTGGGCGAGGACCAGCTGGCGGAGCCTGGTAGGACGAAGAGGCGCCCGTGTCGGTGGAGAGGACGACGGGCGGCTGCTGGCCGGCGGCGGCGAGGAGGTAGTGCTCGACCTCGGCGACCCGGCGAGCGAGGGCATCCGCGCGCTCCTGGGCCGCGAAGACCTCGGCCTGCGCCACGCGGAGGGCGGCAGCCAGAGCACCGGGATCCGCGGCGGGAGGGGCCTGCAAGAGCCTCGGCTGAGGGTCCTGCAGGTACGGCGGCGGCGGCGGGAAGCTCGGCGGCGGCGGGAACCTCGGGAGGACCAGGTCGGCGAGAGGATCCCCGGCGGCAGGGCCCGAGGCTTGAGGAGCTCGGACCAGAGGACCCGAGGCCGGCAGCCCTGCGAGGCCCAGGGGGCCNCTAATTGGGTCACTCATGCCCCATGCATGTGGATGCCCTTGCCCCACCTATCCACATTAGTGCTGAAAAAGATGGGAGATTAGTAGCTGATGCTGCTGGTTGCTTGCTCTCGTGGGGTTCCTTCCACTCGTTAGGATTTGCTGGGGCCTAGCTGACATCCTCCCTACCCCCTCCCTAGGTAGCTCCTCCCAAAGCTGTGGCATGCGGTGCTTCGTCCTAATTAAAAGCGAAGCAATAGAAACACGACAGGTAAGAACCACCATAATGAGCAATTGAGTTGGGGGATTTTGTTATGGTAGTGAGCACCATTGTTTGGGGGTACCAAATCAATTCACCAAATTATGTTGCCACATAAACATGTTAATCTTGGGCTATTATCATGTCGGAAATCTGTCTGAAACATTCCGTAGAACTGAACCTGAACCATACAAATATGAGTCATGTCAATCCCAAAAATCATAGAACAGCTAGCTTTTCATATGGTCCATGTTATTTGAGACTGGATGAGTACTTTCAACCTTCCGATCAAGTGGCGCTTAGCTTGTTCAAAAAATACATACATACATGACCACTTTGGGAATCGTATAAGCAAGTTTCAGACAAAATCGACTGCATCTGAACGACAACGACTCCTCTCTCCGTTTCCAAACTAAGGCCTTGTTTAGATTGGGTGAATTCGATTGAATTCAATGATTAGAGATGCATTGGAAATTGAAAAAGTAGAGAGGGGGCACGTAGTTCAATACGTTGGGCTTAGAATTCCTTGTTTCACCCTATCCTTAAAGCCTTTGCCATCCGCTCAGAGGTATAATGTCCGATAGATTAGGATCGCTCTGGTTTTTAAGAGCTTCAAAATTAACCAGACAAGTAAATATCAGATAAAGTTGATTCTACAATACGAGAATTAGCCACACCTTATAAATGACAAACTTACCAGATTCTATTACTAGGTTATTCTCTCCAGCTGGTGATGCTAATATGTTGCGACCAGTGTCAGCTGAACTGTCAGCAGAAACCCACACTTTATACTTTAAAGGATGCTGAAAAATCTGCCAGCAGGTTATGGATCACTCCAGGATAGGAAGCCAAAATAAAAAATCTAACTCATTTTAATATGCTGAAACTGACATGTATGCTGTATTAACAAAATCTGATAATAAGGATACATAGGAATGCTTGCCACTTTGACCGAAAACAACTTCGTCCCCTCCTCTGAGGATAACTCTGTCGCCTTGGCTGAAGTTTGTTCCATTTACTTCAACCCGATCAGTTTGGCCTGTGACCTCTAACTCACATGGACCTCCTTCCTGGAATAAGAAACAAACACACTGTTTATGACAGACGGCAAGAAACATAACTAAATTGTAACAGTGCGGAAGCATAAAAGACCTCAAGATGCCGCAACAGGCATAGATCTCCGCTAACAGCTTGGTCATCCAAACACATGTGACGGTTGTCACCTCTACCAACAGAAATTTCATTGCCACAGATAGGAACATGAGGAGTCTGCAATCACAGGTGGTTGATATTCAATATCAGTTCAAGCAATTTGAGCGTTATGATTGCCTGGTATTAAGGAACAAACACAAAAGTTACCAAACGGGTGAGAAACTTTGAAGGAGCAGATTTTGGCCTTTTAACCACAAAAAGGGTAGCTCAAGATTTTTGAACCATGATCACCAACTTAAAGGTTCATTCACACTTCAAATGCAGAGAAGTGCCATGAAGACATTTTGTCCAATTACATTAAATAACAGAAAATTACTTGCGGTCTTCACACCAAGAAATCTTGAGCTACCAACACTTGACTTTCTACGGGCACCTTATGATGAATCAGGATTGATTATCTTTAAGAACTCTATTTGGCCATGATCTAAGAATCACTATGACCACACAGAAGTCAGTGTAAACAGGAATTTTCACATCGAAATCATTAAGGCCGTGTTTAGTTCCGGCCGTTCTGCAGAATGAGGCCGCCTCGGTCTGCGTGCACAGAGAGAAAAAGTGCATTGGAAAGCGTGTGTTATGCAAAATTTTGGAGAATGGGGGAACTAAACACCCCCTAAGTGATGTGCGCAGAGAAACTATCGATGAACAGAACAGATACAAGCTAAACATCATACCCACAATAAAAAACACTATGAGCACTATGCAAGAGTAATCTACATTTACACCTGTACTATTTTCAGCCGAGAGTTACAGCACAAATTTCAGAACTGAGCCACATCAGAACAGATGGGTCGATTCCCCACTCCCAACTCCCAAGTACAAATTCCTAACTCCCAAGAACCATCAGGAAATCTCTAGCCCAATACAGAGACCCTAGAGCCATATTCCCCAAAACATCAAGGAATTCCTGATAAACGAACGCCAAGAACATTCAAGAAACTGCACAGAACGCCACACCGTTCAGTTATCTACACAGCTCAACTCATCAAGAACACGTGCAGTTGACCGCAAGCAAGCTCCAACGCGGTGCAAGAACCGCAAATGCCGCACTATTTAGAGACTGAAACACTTCCCAGAACCAATGCAGCAAGATCTGAGATGGCGGAAACGCAAAGAACCACCAAGAAGTCCCCCGACGAGCATTCTAACCATCGAGAAGCAAAAGAACCAGCAAGAAGTCCCCCGACAAGCATCCTTTGGGCCACGCACCTGCGGGTTCTGCGACAGCAACCTCGCCCACGGCGGCCGCCTCTTCTGCAGCGACGGCTCCTCCGTCACATTCGCCTCCGCGGGCCCCGAACTCCTCCCCGCCGCCTCGGCTGGCGCGCTCTCCTTCGGCTCGTCGGAAGCCTCCCCCTCCGCCTCCGCCTCCGCCTGCGTTACCCAACCAATCCACATCAGTCCCAATCGATACAGTATTCCCGCTGCGGGGAGCAGGAGCAGGAGGAGGCGGCGGAGCTCGAGCTCACCTTTCCGCGCTTGCTCGGCGACTCCGCGGCCACCGGGGAGGCCGACGGGCGCTTGCCCCTGCCGCGGCCGTCCTTCCCTCCGCCTCCCCCTCCTCCGTCGCTCCCGCCGCTGCCCGGGCTCGCCGCTCCAGCCGGACTCCACCATTGCCGGCGGTTGCCGGGGTCCATTGCGCTTTCCGGGAAAGGAAAGGAAATGGAAGCCGAACCTGAGGTGGATTTTTGGGGTTTCTCTGCGAGAGGAAAAATAGAAAATGGAGGAGTTGAGACTTGAGAGGGGAGAGAGAGGTTTTTATTGGTCGCGGTGCTGGGCCCACATGCCATACGTCGGTGTCATGCGGGCAGCACGTGTTGGGTTCTGTGTTTCTCACCTGGTGGTTTTTGAGGTTTATCTTTCCAGTTTTGACTAATTCGATGACTGCATTGGTCAATACAATTGAATTTTTCTTGTGCAATATAAAAGAAACTTGAGTTTAAAACGTCGGTGGTTTAACAAATTCGTAGACACATTGTCGTATAAGGTCCGATGATAGGCCTGTCTAATAATTATAAAATTTATGAGATCATGGAAGGGTAGATTCAGATTGATCTGAACATACGGTTTTCATATTTTCAAACCCGCCAGTCTTGCATAAGCTATTGATAGACAGGCATTTGTTTTTTATAAAAATGATTTTACTGGGAGCTAGATGACAACCGTTCGTTCTGAAGTCTCATCAAAATTATAAAAGACATGAAGGAGCTTAGCAAGAATTTTTAACATGTTTAATTTTGACTTTGCTAGTATATATTCCAATAAAATGGCTCATGTTCTTTTAAGTTTGGAGAAAGTTTCTATGTCACTGAACTTGAAATTTTGAATCTAACTGGAATCGAGTTGACGGTTTTTGTCATCCGCCACGCTCACGTAAGGCTGGAGCACGTTAGGCCTTTAGGCTCTTTGGGCCCATGCGCACAAGGCCGCCGTTTTAGTGGCTGGGGGCGCTGAGCCAATTCGGCCATTTAGGGGTACAGCCAGCGTAGGGAATTTTTTTTAAATTTTTTTTACGATTTTACAAAAACAATGCTTGGTGATCGCCATATGAAACGGCGGCAAGGTCTGGTAACCGCCAAATCATATGGCGGTTACAAAGACTGCTATATGAATCAGCTGTTTAATTTTAAAATATATTTCTGCATCGTATACCCAACATTACCGCCAAATGATTCGGCACTAGGTGTCGGCATCTGGGCCCGACCCACCTAACCGCCGGATCATTTGGCGGTAGGGAGAGGTAAGGCCTTCCCGCGCCGTTTGATCCGACGGGAAAGCTACCTACCGCCGTTTCATACGGCGGTTAGGTCGCTGTCGCCTACATAAGCCCAAAATCAGTTGGAAATCTCATTCTAAATCAGAAAAAAGAAAAATTAGGGTTAGAGTGGGAGAGGGAGAGGGAGAATCCGCGGTGAAGCCCTACCGGTTCTGCGTGTCGGTTTCAGGTAAAATCCGAACTCGTAGTTGTAACTTCAAATTCATAGATGTATTACTTTGTAGTTATTTTAGAATTTAGTTTAGACATTATGATATTGTAGTAATATTTTTGAGTTTCTGATATTAGACGTAGCTACTGGAATTAGTTTTAGAGGTAGTTACTGATATTAGATTTAGTGATATTAGTTTGATTGACCTTAGATTTAGTGACATTAGAGATAGTTACAGTCATTAGTTTTAGTGATATTAAGTTTACTGATATGCTTATATTAGAGTTAGTAATATATCTTTTTATATTAGAGTTTTATGCATATATCTTTTTATGAGTAGAAACTCGTATTAATTCTTCTTATTGTCCTGGTTTGGTTTTATGCATGTATCGTACTGGATGTTGTATTATACTTTTCATGTTGACTTGTTTATTGTTTGTGATATTTTGCCGTTCGGTGTTATAATTTCCCTTCAGTCACGATTAAGAATAAATGAATGGTTGCAAATACAAATTACATCACTTTTTCAATGTAAAAATAAAAAAAAACAAATTAAAAAATAGATATTGCCATTTCATTTGGCGGCTTTAAAAACCGCCATTTGATTTGGCGGTTTCAAAAACCGCCAAATGCAGACCAGCGGTTCCTCCCAAAGAGTGAACCACTGGTTAAAATGGCGGTTTTTATTAAACCACCAAATGAACCGGCGGTTAGATTTAACCGCCGTTTTATTTGGCGGCTAGGTCTAACCGCCGTTTCAATTGGCGGTTTAAACTCCTGCCGCCGTTTCATACGCAGCCATATGAAACGACGGTTGGGTGACAGATTTAGAAATCTGTTACCCAACCATTGTTTTTGTAAAATCGTAAAAAAAATTCCAGCGTAGGGGCCGGACCGCCGGAGCACGGTGTCCATTTGGGCTACCTGGATGGGCCACAGGCTCGGAGCCGAGCGGGCCAGGGGCCCAGTTGGTTGCAGACCGGCAGTGTTGCGGTCTTACGAGTTGTCCATTCTATTTTTTTTTTTTTTTTTACATTCTGTGGAGCAGTTAGCCTTCACCCCACCCCCACGGACATTCTGGCATTCTGCTGGCCGGTCAGTTTTCAAAAAAGGAGTTTATTGCGATTCTTCCGAGTTCACCTTGGAATGTACTTATTATATTGTATTTTATTCCTGCTAGCCTATTTAGGGCTTGTTTAGTTTCCACCGAAACTTTTGAAACTTTGAAACTTCACTATTCATCAAAGGGAATCTTACATGCATGAAGTATTAAACGTGTGTTAATGACAAAACCCATTCCATAACCCCCGGTAACTTTGTGAGACAAATCTAATGAGCCTAATTTGGCCATGATTAGACAACGTCGTGCTACAGTAAACAATCTCTAATGACGGATTAATTAGGCTTAATAGATTCGTCTCGCGATTTCCCGTCCATCCGTGTATTTAGTTTTATAATTAGATCATTTTAGTCCTCCTAATCTTCGGTTTAGAATTGAAAACTTTCTTTCCAATCTAAACAGGCTCTTATTTAGCCCTGAATTTATACTACATTGGTAGTGATATCCTTTCACTAGCCGTACGTGCACGTTTGACGTCAGCAGACATAAGCTTCCCATCCCATCAGTTCGCTCAGTCTCTCTCTCGGGAATCATACAGGAAAGCTCAGATACGGACAGCATGGATATACACGGGGGAACAACCTACGAACCTTCCTAGCTGGCAGTTTAGTTATAGTTAGGCCCTGTTTAGTTCCCACCCTCAATTTCACTATTCATCAAATTTTACTATTTATCAAAGGAAATCTTACATGCATGAAGTATTAAACGTGAGTTAATGATAAAACCCATTCCATAACCCCCCCTAACTTTGCGAGACGAATCTAATGAGCCTAATTAGGCCATGATTAGACAACGTCGTGCTACAGTAAACAATCTCTAATGATGGATTAATTAGGCTTAATAGATTCGTCTCGTGATTTCCCGTCCATCCGTGTATTTAGTTTTATAATTAGATCATGTTTAGTCCTCCTAATCTTTGATTTACAATTGCTACAGTAAACGGATTCAAAAAAGTTTGAATAGTTGGCCGATCTAAACAAGCCCTTAGGACAGTTTCGATTCTTCTGAGAAAACTCGCATCGTAAGACTACCCGCACTCGTCATCCTCTATTTTTATCCTCTAAAAAGAATATTTTGTCCTAGTCATCGAGATTCTTTCCTCTATTTACAGTTCTTCCGCGCCCATCATCCTCTATATCTCATACTCTATATCAACTACCACATATTTTAATCATTCATCTTCAACTACCATCTTCTCTCTCTACTTTTTTTCTTTCTTTTTTTCTATCCTTATCTCTTTTCCCCACCCACCTCGCCTCCCTCTCGCAGACCCGCACCCAACTTCTCTCTCCCTCCGTCCGACCCTCTCTCTTCCTTTCCTCTCTCGCCGAGTTGGCGCCACCGGCCGCCGGACTGCCTCCCCCGCGCCGGCCGCCGGCCTCCCTCCCCCTCTCTCTCTCTCCTCTCCGCCCTCTCCCTCTCCGCCTGTGCGAGCGCGCATTGGCGGGCCGGCATGGAGCAGCTGTGGTGGCGCGGGCTGACGTGGGGAAGCGGCGGCGGCGGGCTTGCAGAGCATGACGAGCAAAGGGCCCCTTGCCCTCCCTGCCTCGTCCTCCGTCCTCTCCCTCTCCCTCTCCGCCCTCTCTTTCTCTCCTCTCTGCCGGCAGAGAAGCTTGGGCGGCGGAGAAGCTTGGGCCGGTGTGCATCCCGTCCTCCTCCAGCACGTCGGGGCCCTCTCCCTCTCCCCGACCTCCACCCCTTCCTCTCGGCACGGAAGAGAAGGGGCGTTGACCTCCGGCGGCGGCGACCGGATCCGGCGCCTTCCGGGCTCCTCAAGCTCGTCCACCGCCCCTGCAGCCTCTCTCCTTTCTGCTGCGGCCAGATCCGGCGAGCCCTTCAGCGGTGAGGTCCTCGGCCGCCAGGCTTGCGGGCTCCTGGCAGCGCGGCGGAGGAGAGCGGTGCGGCGGGGTCCGGCACGGGGCGGTGCAGGAGCGCTCGGGGCTGGGCAGGCAAGCGGGCGGCCAAGCAAGGGCCCACGGTGGCCGGATCCGGCGCCGGCCACGGCCTCCTCCACCGGCGGCGCCTCCCTCTGCTCCCTCCCTTTTCCCTCTCCAGGCGCGAACAAGCCGGCGGTTGGGGCGAGCGTGCGGGCCCCGTGCCACCTCCGCCGATGGCGGACGCACGCTATTCCGCTGAGAATAGCGGATCTCCCTTCTTCCTCTATTTTACCGTATCGTTTACAGGCTCCCGGTGCAGCTTGATTTACGCTATTCTCGTACTGGAGGATCGGGTACCGGATGGTTTCCAGTACCTGGTGCGGACAGCCTAAGCTTAAAAACAGCTGAGCCGCTGATGCCACTGAGGTCACCGACCACCACTGACTTCTGCGGTGTTAACTCTCGCTCAGATTCTTCCGAGAGAATTCCATGGCCTGGATGACGTGGGGGCTGAGCTCACCACGCTGACCCTGCATCGCTACGTGCTCATCTATTTCACATTTTCACAAAGTTTGCTACAATTTGATTCAAGTTAAGCAAGTTTATTTGGCATAGGACTTACGTGGGTATATCATCTTATTAGGCCATCCATCCATAAACTAAGACGATATTTTTGTAAACCTAAATGTCAGAGAAAGGAAAAACTTATTAGATCGCCTCCTAGTGGCTAGTTCATCTAGCAGTTTAGCCCTGTCCCCATGGCCGGGGCATCCTGTTGTTGTTTTGTTAAGCTTTTATCAATGTCGACAATCCTTGAACATTACTGAAAAGGAAACACGTACGCGAACCAATCCTCGGGGTTAAACCGATGTCATCATGCATCCATCATCCGGCTGCACCGGTCCAACAATATATTTGGCCGGGTCAAGTTCATTACTTAATCCATGGATGTGCACCAGAAACATTCACCGCAGAATGCAAGAAGAAGCTTCCTCTCTCTTTCCCTGCATCAGATTTAGGAATTGAGACATACATTCTGTCTTTATCTGTTTAATATAAATAGTAATGACACTAAAAACAGCTAGTACCTCTGACTAATCTGGATGACAGTGATACAAGCTTAGTTTTTCGTCCCTAAATGTAAATGTTAACTATAAATACTATCTAATACATGGCATGGCATAAATTTATGAACTGAAATCACTACACAGCTGGTGATTTCCGACGAGTTAAGCTACTAATGACACTAAAAAACTGACTTGTTCCGGTGAACCCAATGCTCGAGTGAATGACAACGACACCAAGCTTATGTTTGTGGTTCTACATGTAAATGTTTATTAATACTTTCTAATACCCCGCATAAATTAATGCAAGTGTGGTAACAAACATATAAATGTTCTCTGGAGAACTGCATGCATAATCTGAAACTCTTCATTCAGGAACTCAACCTCTAGTACTTGGGCCGGCGTCATCCAAAGTCTAACCCCCACGTCCCGTTTGACAGCTCAACCCCAAAGCAAAGACTAAGCGCCGAAAACCAAAGAACAGAGGAACAGACAAACCTTTGACGCTTCCCAGGTCTCGTGTGTCAGAGCGCAGAAAATTTCAAACGCGCCACTGGCAGCCGGCGGTAACAGTGTGAGAGGCAGGAACGTTCCCTGCTTGTTCCTGCCGCTTTCCCGCCATCTTCCCGCCCCCTTCGTGCCCCGGCCTCCTCCTATATGAGCTCCCCCTCCCTCGGACTCTCCCCCTGCTTTGTCCATCGTCGTCTTCCCCAATGGCTCCTTCTTCCTCCAGCAGGCGCCTCCCATGGTCCTCCGACGACGACGGCGCTGGTGCCGGCGCCGGCGCCGAGCTGTCCCGGCCTCGCAGGCGCTGGCAGTCGGTTGTGCTGTGAGTTTTTGGCTTTGGTTATTGAAAGATTGATTCGTTCTGTGTGCGTTTGCTTGGTCCTGAGCTGATTAGGAGGCCATGGTTGTTTTGGGTGCAGGCAGATTAGGGGAACGAGGAGGAAGACGAGGGAGGGGTTGTTTGGGTTCAGGCAGGTCATGGAGGCGGAGTTCATGGGCATGTTCCTCCCGGTCTTCGGGTCAATGCTGCGGAGAGTGGTGAGGACTTGGTCAGACTCTTACTTTTCTTCAGATCTGGTTGACTGACTGGTCCTTGGTTCTGATTCCAGATCTCTGGCTGTTTTAGTCACTGCTGGTTTGCTTGATTTTGAGAAGTTTCAAGTAGACACTGTAAAATCTATGATGGGATTTTTTTTTTTGGAAAAACATCTTTTTGTGCATCTTTTTCAGCCCAAAGAAAAGTTCAGTTTCTTACTATTTATTACCTATGATATTCTGCTGTGCTCAAAGGAGGATACACCATGGTTTACTCTTGTAAAAGATCATGCGACGTGAATATCATCTGAGTAGTATTCTTGTTTCTGTTCTAGATACTTTTTTTTAGAGAACGTGCTTGGCACGTATTTCATTAAGAGAAACAGGAGGTTTTCAAACACGAACCACACACAACAAAGAAAACACAACAGCAACGCCAACAGCGACAACAACACAACACATCACGTTAAGACAATGCTAGAACGCTTCCCCTGTTCTGACCTCTGCATATTTCAGCTTCCCCTCTTCTGACCTCTGCATATTTCAGGTTTCAGAGGAGGTAGAGAAAGTAATGTTCAGACAGTTCGGTGCACCTCCAGCACCTCCAAGGTGAGACATTTAATTTACTCGTTTATGAATAATCCGTTCAACAAAACTCTGAATGATATCTGATGATCAGAGACGCCTCACATATCAAAGAGCACATTTCACTACCACAATCAGCTCAACAATAATTTTGTTCATTTGTAGATTGCTAGTAGACTGGAATCAGCACCCAAGGTACCACCTTGTGTTTCTGAATGGTCTAAAACCAGTTTACACAATGACAAAACTAGAACCAGAGGATGGAACTGCAATTAAGGTGGCTATAGTTGAAAGACTCGAAAACAACCGGATGGACATCGTCAGGTTTGTCCCTCTTTCTTCTGTTAGGGTTGAGGTTGTGGCCCTCCATGGCAATTTCAACTCTAAGAATGAGGAATCCTGGAGCCAAGAAGAGTTTAACAAGCATATAGTATCTGGTCGAGAAAAGAGCGCGCAGCTTCTCACTGGCAATCTGATTCTGAAGCTCAATGGTGGGGAGGCTCTGCTTGAAAATGCAGTTTTCACTGATAACTCCAGCTTCACCAGCACTAAGATGTTCAGGCTGGGTTTGAGGCTTGTGAACCCTTCTGGAGAGAGAGTTCTTGAAGGAGTCACCAAGCCTTTTCGCGTGAAGGAGCGAAGGGTAGAAGGTATGCCCTTTGGTTTTTTTTTCATTTTCAGAAACTACAATCTTTGGTTTGAAGCTTAGAGTTGACACCAATCATGTTCGTCTGATCGCTCTTGTAGGATTTGAAAAGCACTATCCTCCGATGCTGGATGATGAAGTATGGCGTTTGAAAAAGATTGGTAAAATTGGTGCTTACCACCAGGCCTTGTCAGATAATGGAATCGACTCAGTGAAAAAGTTCTTACAGGCTTATATGAAGGATGAACAAAATCTTATAAAGGTAAAAGGCTCTATAAATCTCTTCTGTTAACAAATACCACTTGATATTCACCTAGCAGACATGTAAGTTCATGATGATGGGCTAATACAAGATCTTTGGCTTTTCTACTTCTAGATTTTCAAAAAGATGCCACAATCAACATGGAAATCTATCATAGATCACGCCATGACGTGCACATTTGGTGACAGTCTTTATCTTTACGAAGTCAAGGACAACGACACAGGTCTCTTCTTTGATGAGATATATCAACTTGTTGGGGTGAAGTTTGGTGATTGTTACAAGCCCATTGATCAGCTTGACCAAATAGAGAAGGTGCTGTCTCCTCACTTGCTTTGAAATAGGAGTATTCCCCATTGATGTTCTAATAATTTTGGTATTTTTTCATAATCAGAACTTAGTGGACTCCCTGAAGAAAATGGCCTATCAGAATATAGATTGCATTCAGCCTGACTACAAGATGGTGAACAACTACCCTGTACCACACAGGTTCCCTGCTCAGGGTACTTCCCTGTTGAATCCAAATCAGCATATACTGAGATATGGTAAATTCTGTTCTGTGAATTTCATTCATAGCTGTACCAAATATTGGCATCTTTGGTCATTGATAATGTTTTTGGCAGGTCAACATGATTCACATTTGGGAGATACTTCAAGTAGTCAAGGATTTACGCCAACTTATTCAAGAGAAAATTTTAGAATGTCAGGATCCAGTAATGTAAGTAGTTCTTCAAATGTGCAAAACAATACATGATAAATAATGTATAGATGTTAGTCCGAGCCTCTAATATACTATTGTCAATTTGCAAGCAGGTTCCAGTTGATATCTCTCAATTTGTTCAAGGTCAAGCTTCTAATGATGCATATTTGATACATGACCCAGCAACAAACAGAGTTGTACAATACAGTTCGAGTCAGGGAACCTTATTACCTGTACCAAGGATTACTCAGCTGCAGATACCAAACAATGAAATAACATATTTTGGCCAAGATGCTAATCCATCCGCTGTTGTTCCTAATGACATTCTGGTCAGTCAGTTTGCTGCAAGATTTAATCAGGGCAGACAGAGCGAGCGATCTCATTTCTCTGAAGAGTCATACAATGTAAGGCATCATTTTCATCATAACAAAATGTTGTATTTTTTCCCCTTCAGAACTAGAAGCTACTATAAAAGCGGACCTAAACCTAAGTTAGAACAATTCACTTGCAACACTGCACATGCTTGACTGAGCCAAATCCAATTCTTTTTGTTCCTGCAGTTTCTTCCCGTCGATAGTTTGTCATCTACAGATGCGGTCATGCCTTTGATGCAACCTGAATTCCACCTTCAAAGCAATGGTAAGTACTCTAAAACCTTCTGCTATGGCTAATTTGCTCATCTTGATGCTCAGCCTCTTGACATACTTTGACGGCATCTGCAGGTGAGAGTTTCAGCAACCATTGGAACCAACGATACAACGGTGAACCAATTGTGCAGCCACAACAAGTTGTCACTGGATTTCAGACATCACGAACAAACAGTTTTGACTCGAGCTCATGTGAGGACCTCATACAGACCTTCATCTCTCGGATCCCTAACAGTGATGGAGAAGCGATGCCACTTTCTCCACGCAAGTGGTTCAAGATCAAGGTGGCATTCAAGCTAGCATCTGTTGGGAGGCTTTCCAGGGCCTCAAGGAGGGGTCTGAATTGCCCCGCACCAAGGCCAAGGCTTGTACAAACAATATGAGCCTTCTGCGTAGTTTGAACAGAGGCTGTAAAATTGCTAACATCAGATCAAAGATCAATCTGAATGCTGCACTCTATGATAGTGTTAAGTAGATGATCTAGAGAAGTATGTTGAACTGATAGTAGAGTTGATGTCAAACAATTAGCCAATTACGTATCTGTACTCTGTACATAAAGTAGCTAGTACTTCATTTTAGTCAGTAAGAGTAGTTGCAGATTTCAAGTTTCTGCTGTCTATGAATTCAGGCCAATGTAAAATCCACATGGTTTCTTCATCTCATGCAAAGCACATTTTTCTGAAAAATGGTGACACTATTATTCATCGGAAGGGTGACTCTATTAGATTCAAGCAGCGCAAATGCTGCAGTTAGTCTGTAACTGACAATTCAATGTGAGATAGGACAACATACATGTCACTGCAGAAAACTGTAAGCCTGGTACATGCCTATTACTTTATGCTGTCATGGCTAATGGACACATGATACAACAGTAGTTTCTAAGTATAGAAGATGTAAATAAGTCTCAAATTTGAAACTTCCCTCATTTAACATCTTTCTGTCATCTTGGGTGTCTTCTTTCCAACTTTAATGTAATAAAATGGTTTACCTATTGAAACATGAACCAATTTACAACTTTGATCCTTCTGGAGGGTTTAAAAAACACACTCCTTTTAGGCTTGCTGCTATCTCACCTTGGCCCAGAATCAGTCTTCACATTAATTGATTACTTTGCAATGTTAATTTTTCCATTTGGAGTTCTTCTTCCACCTATGCTGCTCATAATTAGCTGGTTCCTATTCCTGGTAGGTGTTTGCAATTTTTTCTGTTGTAGTGGTGACTTGCTTGCAGGATTTGTATTCCTACGTAATTCAGGTACAGTGGAACAAGTTAATCATTTGCACAAAATACTTACATTTATAAGTACAAAATAGACTGAACTCACACTCACCTCATTGGTGTAACTTCAGGTTTCTTTAGAGTTGAGACACCTTTATTGGCAATGCCTGAAGTTTTTAGGCCCATGGTTGACATGGCCATTTCTTGGTTGGAACAGCTAGTAGCAGAATCAAAGCTGTGCAGGCCCTCTGATAGTACTGATTCAGCTCTACAACTTTGCTGCACAGGACTGTATCTTTGATAGAAAGAAGTCGGAAGCTGTGCTGTGTTAGAATTCTCAAAGTGGTTCTCAACAATAGCCACCTTGTCAACCCAACCTCCTAATCCTCTATCCTTCTGAAGATCAGTGCAATTCTCAACCAAGTTAGATGAGTTGTTCTCAGTGAGGATGCCAGATAGATGCAATTTTGACCTCTTGTGGGTTGGAGTGAAAATATCCCGGACCTTTTACAAGCAGAAAGAGAATATTGATCAAATATATAATACAGTTTGGCATGTCAACAAGATTAAAAGCAACTAGTTGTAATATTTTCCAATTTTCGAGACCTTTTTTGTTCAGATCATCTAACATGGAGTTTTCAACTTAGTAGTGACTTAATAGATACTTCTTTGTTAGAACTAAGTTTCCATTGTCAAATTGTGGAACTGCAGATATTTGACTTTCTTCAAAATATTTGACACATTTTCTTCCTAATGAACTAAAATAGCGATTTACAAGAAAAAGAACTAAATGGAATGAAAAAGAATCACCTCTAGGTTACCAAGTTCTTCCATTAGGTGCCTATCTTTAGGAATTACAGGTGTTGCATTGCCTTTTCTTATTCTATACATGCTTGGGCTTGACTGTGTGCTGGGAATATTTTCTGGTTCTCCTTCCTTCTTAGCCAATGCAGCCTTGAGGCAAGCAATCTGAAATGACCAAAAATAACATCATTTCCTTATAAATCTCAATGTCAGCTCATAAATAGCCTTTTTTACAGAAATAAGCAATAAGGAGTAAGTAGACACCTGTTCTTTGAGCTCTCTAACCTCGCTGCTTTCTTTATTTGCTTTTGCTTGACCAAGCTCAACAGAGGCAACTCGTTCAGCAAATTTCAAGGTGCTTATTGTCTCACCAACAGCATCTAGTTCAGGGCTTATGTGAACAAACATAAGCGTTTTTGCTTGTCCTCCTGAACATTACAGCAAATATTCATGACACAGATTCGAGTATGAACAAAGTGGTGATTAAGGATACTGACTTTTGTACAGTACCTAGTGAATCTTGCAAAAGCTGAGTGAGCTTGCTGTTTCGATAAGGGACATGTGAGTTCTTTTGGGAAAGGGATGCAATAACATCTCCCAGTGCTGAAAGTGACTTGTTTATGTATTGAGCCTCCTTTAGCCTATCCCCGACAACCTCAGATTTTTCAACCCTTTCACTACCTGCTAGATCCACCAGATGCATGCAACCTCTTAAGATTGTCCCAGATGTCAAATCTCTTCCTTGAACATGAACAGTCAAGCAACTGCATGTGGATTCCCCAGTCATAAGAAAAATATTAACTGAAGAACTTCTATGTGTGAAGCAATTATGCCAAATCAAACCTGTGGGAGCGGCTACTTCGGTCATTTATGGCTGTTGAACCAACTGCACGATTTTTTTGACCTTGATTCATCAATTCAACAACATCAGGAGTAGATGTGACAGGAACTATGCTCGCATCTGGAACCGCGAGCCCTTTCTGTGAAGTGTTTTTGATTTCTAATGTATCATAGTGTTAAGGATGTTCAAAATGTCTCTAAAATAAACTAAGATAATAAAGTATATAAAAACAGAGAAATTTCTATGAATTCCTCTAAGAGAACCCAAGAAGTGTAAACATTATTGTTCAGATTTTGTACTGGAAAGAAAAACAAACAGTCCAATAGAAAAAGGATATCTTCTATTTCCACTATCCTGAAGGAGATCTCTCACTTGCTCATTGTATATCTCAATCATCTGTACAGAGATATCATAATTGATTGTCCCCTTTCTCTGTGCTTGAAGACTAAATAAGTCATTTAGTGCTCTATAGTTAACACCTAGGCTTTCCTCTGTTAGAACTTTAGGTCCACTCTGCACAACATCCACACAGTGATAAGAATTTTGGGGAAAAGATTACTCCAAGCATACTCGATTTGTTAGCACAGCTTGTACCATTGTATATGTCTTCCCCGATCCTGTTTGGCCATATGCAAATATGCAGACATTGAAACCATCAAGAACTGAACGTATCAATGGTTGCATATCCGAAAAGACCTCGTCTGCATTAGCAAAAGAGAAGCACTAAGTTCAATGCTAAAGTCATGCCAAGTTTTTTTT
>CM014272.1:11684378-11703572 GCA_004135705.1 Alloteropsis semialata
ACCTTTAAGATCCTGAATCTGGTTGTATAACTTGCGGTTTTCCTCAAGAACTTTGTGGTATCCAGAAGCAGCATTGGATAGACTGTACAGATGCTTCCCTGTTACAACATGGAGACAGAAACCCTATTGAAAAATAGTTCAACATTTCGAGCAAATAATTTAGATAAATGCAAAAAGATCAATTATAAGTTACCAAGTTTAGTGAAATCTTCAGAGTACTGCAATTTCAATTGCTCCATACCAGACTTGATAGAAGAAACAGTACCTCTCAACTCCTGTACAGAGCATAAATTGTCAAAGAAAGGCTGACGGGCATGCCAGTTAGTCAAGATCAAATTAAGAACGTGGAAAAAGAAATACCCTGATCTGTTTGTGCTGTAGATCAAAATTCATTTCTTCCTCTGGTTGGAATTGTTGAGCTGATTTAGTACCATTTACTACAAAACCGACCTCCTCCTTCATCTTCAAGATATTTTGCTTATCTTCATCCATCTTCATTTAGTCATCAAGCAGTGACAAATATTAGTATATGTGTTTTCTCACATCGAAAAACTAATTAAATTCCAACACATAGCTGGCTATGTCTATGCGGCTTCTGCAGATTGACGAAAACAACAATATACCTTCACTTGACCACT
Organism: Alloteropsis semialata; assembly: GCA_004135705.1. Classification (NCBI taxonomy): domain Eukaryota; kingdom Viridiplantae; phylum Streptophyta; class Magnoliopsida; order Poales; family Poaceae; genus Alloteropsis; species Alloteropsis semialata. Next base: position 11,685,017 of record CM014272.1, read on the forward strand.
GGTGGAAGTATGGTCTGATTCCAATAGCATGTCTGGTCCGGATAGTGGCTCAGTCCCTTTAAGATTGCCTGTGTATTCCAACTGCTGTTTCCCCCCAAATTAGTACATTAGTAGTCTTTGTGGTTAGTAGCTAGTCTTTATATTTTTTACTACCCAAGATATTTGTACAGTATATATTTTCTGAATACTAATGAAGAGCATATTCATGTCAGTATTCGTACAAGACATACCAAGTTCTGGTTTGCAAAGTGATGCTTGCATTCCTGAATAACTTTGCCTAGCAATGACTCAACAATCTGCAAATTAGCAAAGCCTTAATTCCATTCTTAATGTCCATCCACCATACTGAAGAAGTGCTCAGCTATCTACTCAAGAAAAGTAGGCTCACCAATGGAATTTCTTCTGGTTTCTTATCTAAGAGAATTGTCCGGACAAGCATGCTAAGGGAATTTGAAGTAGTCTACAAAAATAGATAAGAGTCATCACTGAGTGCGAAATAAGAAACTGTGCTACATTACAGTATACTTACCAAATCATTGGATTCAGAAAAACAATCCGTAGATGCATTTTGCTCCCCTGAAAAACCATTCTGGATTGCTTCTGCTGAGTTGCTTCTCTTATTCTTATTCATGAAGGCATCAGAATTCTTCAGTATGAAATAATTTCCGGGAGTCAAAGGATTCAAAATGCCACCATATTTACATGAAGCTTGTCGCCCTGTTTTCTTACTTTCACTGAATGACTTCAGAGCAAGAATACAGTCTACAACCCGTACGCTTTTTCCACCCTATATTCAATTGCCAGATAACAAACACTGAGTTTTGTCCAGAAGAAAGTAAAGCAGATAGTAAACTTTGTACAGGAATCATTCATTTCAAGTGCAATGTAAACCTTGAGATACATGAAAAGAATTATGACCACAGCTCTCTTAAATCAGCATGATATTAATACCTTCTCCAAATCAGAAACCTCAAATGTTGGGAGGCCAAAACCTTGTACAGCTACAACAAAATTTCGCAGATTCTCAAAGTACTGATATGCACACAAAGCTGAGCCATCCTCAGGGACAGTAGATTCTGACAGGACTCCAACAACCTGGAAGTATTATGACATTGACAAAAGAATTGGCCTCTTCAAATCTTTACCATGCGCGACAGCTAGCAAAACAAACTAATAAATTGAAGGTGAGAAGCGTAACCTTAGGTATGGCACCTGGCTGGACCTTATTCAGTGCGTTGCAGAGGACAATGCCATTTCTCAGTCCAAGTTGGAATTCCTCCTCTGAGGGCTCATCTGGCAGGTCCTTTGCACACACTACTCCTACCGTTTTTCGCAACCAACTGGCTGCATCATGCCTTCTTATAGCTGCATTAAACGACAAGGTAATAAGTTCACCTATCCCTGACATATTTTAATAATAACACGGCAATGCCCTTGAAACTGAAACAATTTCAGCACAATAATAAAGCCAAACTTAATAGCCTTCCAGGAATAGAAATCCAACTTAAAGGAACAGTCGATCCTGTTCCATTTTAAGCTATTTTAGTATGCTATAGGTGTTACGTTATCGCAAAGTCATGCTAGCATGGTCTGAACAAGGATTGTGTCTCATCATCAATAAATAACAGCAAAGCATATCACCGAAATGGAGAAAAAGAATAGCAGCAGCAAAGTTCACACAGCAACACAATTTATGCAGCACTACATGGCCCATAAATATACAACTACAGGGAACAGGACAGCTCGTACATCTTAATCCAAACCAATAATAGCAGGGAGAAAAAAAGAACACAGAACCTTTCTTTAGTAATAAACAGAGCATGGATCACACGGTGAACAAACTGTACACGACTTTGAGCTCAACTGAAGCTCAAACAGAATCAAACAAAGGAACCACCAGATAAACCGTTGAATCACTGCATCCAAACAGGATCACGACCCAGACCAGACCTAGAAATTCGAAAGCTGAACCCGTACTCAGCCGAATTTGATCGCTCACTCAGACGCCCGTTCCCTGAACGAAACTTCAGTATCAAACCAAACCACCCGCAACAACAAGCCGACACTCTCCGCGCCCAATCGCTCAATCTTTCACCCCGAACGCACCCAGGTTAAGCGAACAACACCTAAGAACAAACACTAATTAATCCCCCGACCCCCGATTCAGCGCGATCCGCGCAGATGCACCCCCAGGAACCGCACTCACCGGCCTCCTCCGCCCTTCGCGCGGCCACGTCGTCGTCCCTCACGCCTCCGACGCCCCGCCGCAGCACCTCCTCCACCACCGACGCCACCTCCGACATTCCGGATGCAGCACAGTCCAAGACACCTCCCCTGAACCAGCACCGATTCAGACCGACCGACCGATCGACCGTCGCCGCGCGCGGCCTAAGGAAGGCGGAGAAACCGGGGAGATCCGGTCGGCGAAGAGGAGAGAGAGTGGAGTGGAGTGGACTGGTCTGCTGGGGATGGGAGCTGCAGCGCCAGCGAGGAGAGGAGGAGGTGGTGGAGGTGGAGGTGGTGGTGGGCTTTCTCTCGGGATCGGGCGGCGCTGGTTTCGAATGGCGATGGCGCTCGATCGGCGTGGAGTGGAGGAGAGAGCGGTTGGGTTGATGTGGACGTTGGGAAGGGGGGACGAAGTTGGAATAGGGACTTCTTCCAAGGGGCGATCTGCAGAACTCTCTGTATCATTGCGCAATATTTCATTTATTGTTTCTTTTCTTTCTTTTTCTGATGATTTGGGTTGCATTTCTTTGATCTGATTCAAACAGAGCTCTCCCTCGTGTAATCTATCGATGTGTAGCACTCCAAACATTATGAAAGCTCTTCCTCTCTTATCTCTCTAAGCTCGTTACCTTTCGGATATTGCTATCAAGCTGGGCCCTAAAACCCTATCCACCCCTGTGCGCTACGACAACGTCACGACAAGGCGCACGCGCGGAGAATTAGGATTACGATTTTAATTGTTGGACGCGTGCGAGCTGTTACTGTAGATATCATTCAAGATATATAGCAAAGGAGGGTATAAGCGCAATTTTATTCCTACTAAATTATTGGGTCATGGAGCTTTTTTTTTCTGTGACAGCATGAAGTTTTTTGTGAGATCTTTTCTATATACTGTAGGTGAAGAGATGTGGTATGTTTGTATCCCTAATAATAATTAATACATGTGCAATAATGAGCTTTATGCTTTTCAAAAATAACTAGGCTGTATGGCATTTTGTTTTTTACAGTGAGGATGGCCTGCCTGATATCTTACTATGCATTCATTCAAATTTTGCCTACTTGGTTTAATTATGGTGGACCAATGTGTTGCAGTTGAGATTTTTAAAGGAAAGAAATGTATATTTTCCATCAAAGGATAAGCAAAAAAAATATTTGCAAAATCAACACAGATGTCAAATTTTCTATTAACTACAATATCAACGTACAGTTATTACCACAATATCATTTTTTCTATTATTATGTCCTTGTTTCTGTTTCCCAAAGTTATCACCATGATTGAAAGAAGGGTACACATGCATATATGCATGTAAAAGTTAGGTGTCACCTGATTAGGCTGGCGAAGGTAAGGAAGGCACTACATCAACATAAAAAATGGTGGCTAACAACACACCATAGAAACTATTAATAACTACAATGTTTTCCTTTTTTTATGGTGCACTTTCCTCATCATCATGCACATCTATCAAAATTATTATGATTGTTTGTATGCTTCGTTGGCTTACATTTGTCTCCATGCCCTAAATCTCATGGCGAAACAATTTTTGCAACACTTTATTATATGGTTTGTAAATAAATCTTCAAAAAGCATCAGATGCCCAATATTTTCTAGCTCTTTGGAGTAGTCAAATGCAAGGTGAACGGAGATTTAAGAAGCGTGAATTTTTTTTCTGATTGAAGCACAAATGGCAGAAACCAAAATGATGGATTAATTCTATATATCACTAGTTACAATTTGTTCCCTTTTTTGGCAGTAGGGTTGCTTGAGTGTTTCTTTTTTCAAATATATATTTCTCATCACGGATGAATTTGGGGCCTTTGGAGGAGAGAATTTCTTATCGGATCCAGTCAGGCGAGAACCCGAGCCCGTAAAGAGAGCGGAGGCGCTCAGGACAGGAGGCGTCACGAGTTCAGGACCATCCCAACGGTCGGGAAGGTTAAAAGTTGACTTTGGCTCCAACTTTTGAGATAAGCCCCTGACGATGGACATAATTACGAAGTGATTAATAATTTCTGTCACTTTTGCAGATTTTTGTTCTCTTTCCGACAGCAAAAGCGGGAAAACATAGGCAGTAGCATAAAAAATAAAGAAAGAGGGACGAGGACGGCATCTTCCTTGGCTCCATGTGGTGAAACGACAAGTCAACGGAATCAGACACAACTCATTTTGTCCATCCCTCGTAGAAAATAAAAGCTCAGTATGTTATTCATTTATGCTATAATTTATATATTTAATAATAAATAGTGAAGTATATTTTTCCATGATTTTATACTCGATTAGAGGAATTTGTCCATAAACCCTAACACCTAAACCTACACACACCTACCCCCACACAAATCCAATACATTTAGTTTGGGTATTCAAATTTAATCAAAGTGATTTAGTGCTGATGTGGCAGCAATTTAATCAAAGCATTTTTTTTGAACAAATCACAAAAAATTCTGCAAGATTCAAACAAAAGATTAAATAGATAGATCCATATAGATCCTGTCATCAATGACCACAATTCCACAAATCTATTCATCATCAGGAATATCTGAATGGCCACAATCATTAATTATAAGGTCTACACTAATATATCTGAGATTTTAATATAGAGCCGTTTTATTTTTTACTTATTGAATTTTTTAAAGTGTAGACATACAGCCGTCACTACTGTCGTGTTGGGCAAACCGGAATTAAATTAAAATACTGATTAAAGGATCAGAGAATATTTTGGTTGGATCTCTTGTCCACCCTACCGCTAAAAAGGGTAGAACTTTTGGTCAGTACTTGTTTGGAATATTGAGTTCTAGATACTTACCCTCGAATGGCTACAAAAATATACTGAATTGAATATACTCTCCCTATATGGTTTTTGTATGTATGTACAAGTAGCAAACGTATTAAGAAAACGTATTATGTATGTACCAGTACCACGCTATATGGTTTTTGTTGAGCCATCATCACGGGGAGCAAGTAGCAATGCCGCAACGGAAAAAGCCGTACAGGCATTTGTCACCAGCCCTCTCTGCCACGCATGGCCCACGTCACGACCTGCTCTGCGTTCGATGTTCATTTGTGTAATATTCTGCTAGTTCCAGTTGTGATATGTTGTCGGCACGTCAATATTGTTCCACTGGAATGTGGTTACCTGCAATAGTTTTATTTGGGGCCTGTTTAGATGCATGGAAATGCAAAAAATTTTCCACCTAGAGAACCGTGTCAGTTCATTTCTTCTCTCTGTGCACGCAACCAAACCAAAAAAAATTTTGCGTTTCGCGTGAACTAAACACGGCCTTGATCGTTGGTGCTGTTCCATTGGTACACGAGGGTGTTTGGTTTCATGTACCATTTGATTAATGTATGAAATGGTCCAAGTCTGATGATGAGGCTGGGGCGTTGGTTGGGTGAATTGTGCCAACTTATCTAGAATGAAACCATCTTACTTCAGTAAAATTATTGCTAAGAGTGATGAGCTATATGGTTCAGACAATTTGGTTGAACCATCCGATCATCCATTCATGCACCATTCGGTGTACACCATATTTAGTAGAATAAATTGACAAAAACAAAGAAACTATTCAAAGACTGACAATATATTTACATCAAAGAAATCGCTTCAGCCCCGTAATTTTATAAAATAAATATAAATCAAAAACTAATAATTATAAATCATCAAGGGAGGAAAAACCAAAGAAAAAATAATAGGCAACGCAAAATAACAAATAAAGAAAAGAAACTTGAATGGAACGGCCAGATATGATAATTGGGCCATGCAAGTGGACTCATATCGATCGACCACCAACGGGGTGTTTGTTTCCTAATCTAACTTATGGACCAAATGTAGCGTGGCAAAAATCACCATGGACCACCAAAATGATAAAAATTACTTAACTGAGAACAACTGATATATTAATAAATTGTTTTTCTGCAGGTGCTTTATTTTGATGCTTACATCTGATTCCATGAACACCTAGTTTACAGTTGCACATGTTTTATTGAGCAACTTTGTGTTTGCCATGACTGGATCTTGGTATAACGGTATGTAGAACTAATTATCCATTTTCACTGTAACTTCCATTCTTACTAATATATTCAAATTTGTGCTATATGATGTCTATCTTAACTGTCTAATATGTTCCATTGCAGTTTCAAAAGGTCGATCGAATATTTCTTATGTTAACCTGAAGCAAGAAGACACAATTTTAGTGGATCGGTAGCAGTAGCAAGAATTATACTTTAGAGTTTGCTGACGCTTTTTGTATTGTTTAACAATCAGCTGTACATTAGCATTCCGTGTATTACACTTGTACACATTTTTCTTCAATATACTGGAAATGATAATGAAATGGATTGGAATATATATCTTTTATTGTATCTTCTATATTTTGAAATGTGTGAATTCTATGGTCCATGAATCTGAAAAAATAATAAGGCAATGCATCCTTGCAGCCTTGACAAATGTGTTTTCCTCTAAGGACTTGCAACGCATAGAAGTGTTGTTACATGCTAATTATATCCGTTGCTGTGTTGCAACACTTATGTGTACTACTTACCAACGCATAAGTATCCGTTGGGATAGAACTTTGCAACGCCACTTCTAGCAACACATACTAAATGCGTTGGTATAGAACCTTGCAACACATATTTCAACATTTAGCAACGCATATATCCGTTGCAAAAGGGGTGTTCATATTGTAGTTGTTGTCCATTTCCCATTTTCCCTCCACAAGATGATTCTGAAGAAAGAGCGCTAGTGCTCGTTCGGTTACTGATCCCTCCCAACCCTATGAAAGCAAGCAACATTTCATATGTGCAGTCAGTAGTAGCTCAACTTGTCACTCTATACCATATGAAATCGATGCAGCGCAGAGCACAAGCATAGAAAAAAATTGAATGCATCTGCAACCTCTCATTGCTGCATATATTACTTGACCCTGGAGTCCAGTATACTATATACTTGCACATGCAAGTGTTGGGTAGGTAAAATATTGATGACCATTATGTACCCGTTGTACATCATGGGATTGTCTGGTTATGTGTGCAAGGACCAGAGATGGCATTGTGGGCTTTGAGGTGGAATTCCTATGCATCTTCTATAAAATTTGAATATACATCTTTTGTGGTAAAATTACTACTAGTGTACATGTGGCACAATTTGAGAAAACATGGAACCGACTCTATACTTGGGTCCAGGTCCCATGGAATAAAATATTCTGCTGCTCTCTTCTCAACCGCCTTCAGTTGATGTTGCTATGGAAAGATGGCCAGCGTGAAGCAGGACACGTAGAGATGAGTCCACCGGAGAAGTGTCGTCGGTGCCTCATTGCCTGCCATATCCTCCAAATCCAACACCAAGGCCTTCACATCTGGCCACTGGGAGCTTCGATTTGCACTGGATTGGAATTTTGGGAATGGCTCGGGGAGGACCGGAAGGAAGCGAAGACAGTGAAATTTGAGAGGCAGCCACTGCCAAGAGAATATCGTGGTGGCTCTCCACCATAGCAGAAGGTTGGGGACACTGTCAAGAGGAAACAACTACGGCGCCGTCCTTCCACTTGCCGATCGAGTCACGACGACCATCGTTGGCCATTCCTCGTCGCCCTTCCTTTTCGCGCCCGATTCGGCATCACAATCGGCACCGGAGGTAGGGGACCCCAGATCTGGTCGCCTGCTACGCCGTTGGAGGCCTGATGCTCGTGAATCGTGATTTCCACCATCTGCGGAACGAGTTAAAGGAGGAGGAACGGCGGAGGAAAACACGAGGCTCTTGAGACTCGGAGTCTCGGTCGTGACTCGTGAGGGATAGGCTGTTGGGCCTTTTACTTTTTTTATTGAATTGTGGGCCCCATTATTTGGCCCCATACTGGTTCTATACATTGTGCTGTTTCTAACAAATTCTAGGTGTCTCTATCTTGACTCGTGATTGTATCCATACATTGGAGATGTTTTTAGCGGCTACTACAACAATTGTCGCCCCTTGCTTTTTCATGCTGAGCGTTGCGACGTAAGTGGTAGGGGGGCTCGTCAATAAGCTCAGCAGGGAACATGAAAAGAGAAATGCAAATGTTGTCCATTTCCTTCCACAAGATGACGCTGGAGGTAGCACGCGAGTGCTCCTACGGTTACTGATCCCTCCCAATCCTATAAAAGCAAACAACCTCTCGCATGTGCAGTCAGTAGTGGCTGAACTTGGAACTCCACACCATATGAAACCGGTGCAGAGCAGAGCACAAGCATAGAACAAAATTGAATATATCTGCAACCTCTCACGGCTATATATATTACTTGACCCTGAAGTCCATGTATACTGTATACTTGCACATGAAAGTGTTGGAGTAAGTAAAATAATATTGATGACCCTACGTCATCCTTTATTTTGAGTGATGTGTACATTATGCGATGCGATACGCCGCCCCTCGAGCCAAATCGATGGGAAGCGGAAGCGCTTAACACGCGCGGTTCGCATTTAGATTAGCTGGGCCTCGACCTAGCAGGTTGAAGAGCTCAGAACCCGAGGCCTTGCAAATTGGGGACCCTATCCGGTCGCACCGGCCGCACCTGCCTAGGGCATGGGCCATGGGCGTGCACCAAGGAGCTAACCGCTCCTTCGATTACTGATTCCTCCCAATCCTATGAAAACAGCCCCCCTTCTCTCCCCCCTCTCTCTCTCTCTCTCTCTCTCTCTCTCTCTCTCTCTCTCTCTCTCTCTCTCGTGTACAAACAGTAATAGGCTAATAGCTGAGTTCTCAGTCCCACAAAATCGGTGCAGTGCAGATTAGTGTCACAAGCAAAATATATGTATATATCCACAACCTACTGGTTGCTAACTAGCTATATATATTACAGACCCTGAAGCCCAGTATACTTTGCACAAGCAAATATTGGGGGTAAGATTAGGGATGGATTCGGATCGGATACACATGGAATCGAATTCGGATATCACCTTTTACCATATTTAATTCGAATACGAATCTTGTCGAATACGAATATGGATGCAAATGTTGTCCATTCTTGTCAGATATGAATACAAAACGAATATATCGAATACAGATTCGCATTCGGATAGATGGCTTCATCACGTGTTAATTCTTGCGAATATGGATAATATCAGATATTTTACATTTTATTCGAATACGAATATGGATTCGGATAGAGAAAAGTAACAAAAAATGTATTCAGATATTTCCATTTAATATCCACATTAAAATCGAATACGAATACGGATATCCATATTGATATTTTAGTCAAATAGGAATATGGATAATTCGGATGTCTGAACATCCGAAATTCCGAATCCATCCCTAGGTAAGATATTGACGACTGTTATCTGCCAGTTGTGCAACATGGGATTCACTGATGCATTCAACGTTCGATATCGACATGACACAATAAAAAGGTAAATACCAGCTACAAATGCAGAAGGACAAAAAAAACTATTTTCTTGATTACACCGTACAATTTTCTCTAGACTGGGGCTTTTATTTAGCTCTGGCTTCAAATTAAAAAAAAAGGAAATTAAAGGTGAGTAGTGCCGTGTTCCTGATATAAGATATGTGAGAGATGCCGAATATGACAACAATGTTGTGCTATTCATTATGGACATCGACCTCTGTCTATAGTGTTGGGCTGTGGGCTTGGTTAGCACTAGTCTTACGAATTTCCTATATAGCACCCGGTGCTTTTTAGTGTTAACTGGCTTGCACCATATAAGATTCGTGCAGCAACTGTCATCCATTCGATCCTCATCTTCTTTCTTGTCTTGCAACCGACCGTCCGACTCAGCCACTCCAATCCTTCGCCAGCAGGTCCGAGGTCGGAGGGTGGGAGCCGTACCGAGGGGCCGGGTGTGGCAGACGGCGGCCGGCGGCGACCGGCTGCCGCCGGTGGGTGAGGCGGAGGCTTAGGGTTTGGGTTACCGGGCGGGGCTCCAATGACGGCGGCCATTGATGAAGAGGGAGTCGGGGGCGCCGGAGGACCGGCGGTGGCCGCAGTGGCACGGTGGCCATAGTGTTATGAACAAATTAAACATTAAATCACAATCACGCCCCTAAATCAAATATTCCTATATCTTACATTCCTACTTATAATCTTGTCGATGTAGCAATAGTTTTAGTGTAGTTTTATGTTCACTAGACACTATGTTAGAGAACCTTCATCCGAGCTTTTTAATTCGCATTCACATCAGAGACTAACTCTTCATTCATAGCAAGAAGCATAGTTGTCCGGAAGCAACTGCATAGTATCTTCAAACTTGATTCCAGGTTATATACTCGGCGTACATGGACTATCCTTCAGAAAACTTCTTCACAGGACTTCGTTACAGCGGCATGTCAACAATTGGCGCTAGTGGCCAAGTAGTTTTCTGGGGTTCATTTCATTTTATTAATCTATAACACAGCTCAAGAACAAAATGGAGAGCTAGGGACTGCTTTCTTTCATTGACAGGTCTGGAGAGACAGTTTGAAGGTTTAATCGACAGGGTTGGAATCTTCTATACAGTTGAAGAACAAATACGAATGCATTTTGAGCGGCCTCTCTAAAAAGTACTAGATTTCTCTAAATACGAATGCTTTCTTTCTTTCTCCAAAGGAATTTTCATCTCATGTGCTGATGAGCGATGAATTTAGTGTATGTTGAAAGAGCCTTCTGTGCTATATTCGGATATTAGCGCAACATAATCTCTCATGGGTGGCTTAATTAAAGCCTTCATATTATGGTTTATGCTTTTAATGTAGCGACTTCGATATAAACGAGTATTGTATCAGTTGTTAGTATCAATTATGTTCATCATGCAGTCCGCACCAACTAAATTTTGGGGCGCTGGTATGCACCTGCAGGTGCCGGTACTGTAGGAGTTTACGGACACCCAAACCCTCATTACATCCATGCGGACGACATTGGTTAGGCCATTGAGTCATATTAAATTCTGCACCTATATTGACATGCGCCTGCAGATTTGCTTGGCCATTATTTATATGCGTGCCTTGCGCCTATGTATTTGAAACAAAAGCTGGAGAGTATCATGCCATCCGATCGAGGTGCTGATCCAGTCAGCAAAAGAGGGGAGAGGGCCGGCCGGGGGAGAGACAGAGCAGTGCTACCCACGTTGCATCTAGTTGTCGCGATTTTTGTCCCAGGGTTGCATATTTGGGATCGATGGGGATGGAAGACCTCAGGAGTATATGTGATGCGGTAACCTATACATTCAGGGCACAAGTACGTGATCCCTTGCATCCATGAGAAACAAGACCCACTCCTATTGATTTTGATGTCTACTCAGCTATGACATGCTTCTAGCTTTGCAAGTTGTAACAGGAGCCCTTCAACACTCCTAGCCATTGTTATACCGACGCTCCAAAAATTTGGACCGTCCAGGAACCCTATCATTTAGAGAAAGAAGTTCCTCTCGGCTACTAAATTCCTTTGACGCTTTTTTTGTTGTGGTTTTTCATGATTTTCTTTTACCCGAGGAAACAATTTCATGAAAAACCACAACAAAAAGCGTACAAGGACCTGCGTGCATGGTCAATGCAACATTAACTAATATCTCATAGGTATGAAGCTTCCGTAAACTAATTACGTTATTACCACTAATGAAAATCTATGAATTTCAACAGTTGTTCTACATCAACACCATGAAACGCTTGTCAAAACAGGACCTTGCTTCACCATCTTCAAGTTATTTATGCTTGAGGAGTTGACTATTTACGTCCCATCTAGTCTCAAAAAAAAGAAGAGAAAATGAGACATGTATTCTAGGGATGCAAGCGGGTGCAGGATTTTCTGCTAACCTGCAAGGCCCGCCCCGCAAAAACCTTTTGGTGGGTGTCTGCAGACATCTGCTTATTTTAAGCAGGCTAAATTAATATCACCCATATGCATCTGCTAAAATCTAATTTTGTCTATTTTTACAATTTTTATTCCAATTATGTCAGTTAAATGCTGTAATAAATACAATATTCAATTTCCTTTATGGAGTCAAGGTATGAACCATCAACTCCCTATATAATGGACAACCATTTTCAAACAGAGCTTCATTTGCTTGAGGTGTGGTAACTGAGCCACAGCCACATATAAAATCGCGGCAGTGAGACAGAGGCAGAGAGAAGGAGAGATTCAGTGCAAAGACATGGCAAAAATCACTATTGTTATCTTTTTAGGGCTGGGAGGTGTCGATAATCGAAGGAGCACCACTGTTTCAGGAAATACCACTAACATGAAAGTTTTTGCTTTCCTCTAGCAACCTCACTAACACAGCCGGTTCACTGCAGCACCATATATATCTTGTAGTGATTAGGCTGGAGGTTGAGGTTTCTCCTTCCGTAAATTTGCTCCTGGGTTGTGGCCTTGTGGGGCTGTGGGCTTGGTAAGCACTAGTCTTGTGCGCTTTTAGGCTGGTCAGCTGGTTGTTAGCAACGTGTGTGCAATTCGTCACTGGAGATATCCCACAGGTTAAAGAAGTACTAGCCTTGATGTTCTGTCTTAAGTGTGAGAATCATAATGCAGTTTTGACCAAACCGGGATGCAACACTGAATAACTAAATTTTTCATCAGTATAGTTCTCTTATGGATTATATATAACAAAATATCAAGTGCACTGTCTGTAACAAAGTTACAATAATCAAGCTACATCTTTTTATTGCCCAAAAAACTACTTTCATGATCCGTGCATAAGAAAAATTCATAGAGCATAAACCTCTCACTAGAAAGGCCTAGCGCGATTCACCGCGCCGGTAGAATAGGCGCTTTTGTGGGCTGTGGCCTGCGTGTATTTGGCCAGATGGGCCTATTTGATTTTGGTCTGCGTGTATTTGGCGACAGACCCAGAAACATATGTGAAGCACAGCTGCTACGGGCCGTGGCCGAACCTTGATGGGCCCTTTACTTCAGGAATCACGGGCTTGTAACAGACCAACGGGCCGGTGCAATAAAAAAGGCAACGTGCGACCCATCAATAAAAAAACACTCGGCACAGTAGCTGGGGCGATCCCTGCTCCCGGATTTCACCGGGGATAGGGAACAAAATATCAAGTGCACTGTCTGTAACAAAGTTACAATCAAGCTACATCCTTTTATTGCCCAAAAACAATACTTTCATGATCCATGCATAAGAAAAATTCACAGAGCAAAAACCTCTCACTAGGAAGGCCTGGCGCGCTTCGTCGTGCCGGTAGATCAGGCGCTTTTGTGGGCTGTGGCCTTCGTGTGTTTGGCCAGATGGACCTCTTTGATTTTGGCCTGCATGTGTTTGGCGACAGACCCCAGAAACATATGTGAAGCACAGCTGTTATGGGCCACGGCCGAACCTTGATGGGCCATTTTCTTCAGGAGACACGGGCTTGTAATAGACCAACGGGCCGGTGCAACAAAAAAAAGGCAACGCACGGCCCATCAATAAAAAAAATGCTTGGCACAGTAGCTGGAGCGCTCCCTGCTCCCGGATTTTCACCGGGGATAGGGAGTAGTATATTTGCGAACGGTGATCATCTCTCTCTAAAAAAAGCTATGGTGATCATCTTGTATTATGAAGGATGGCTGGACTTACAGTAGATTCTAGCAAGCAATCGAATATTAAATTACACCTAGACCATTACACTATTTTTATGCTCACTCTAAACAAACTAATATGTTGTTTTGTGTTCAAGTTAATAATCCTTTTTGTTGTTCTTGAAGTTTATCGGGTTCATGTGCACCAAACTGCTTTCTTTTGTTCTTCCAATCCCTATAGATTATTAACTAAAAAAGTGCTAATGTTGTAGTTAACTAGCTAGTAATTGGTAATGGTGGATTAAAACAATTGCTATATTGATGTAGTCCACTAGTACATCACATACATGACCATCAATGAGAAGCAAGCGACATACATGATGCAGTATACAGCATGCATGGAGGCCTCGGAGGAGCCCGGGCAGGCGCCCAGGGTTGGCCCTAGATCCGCCACTCCTTTGGAGTGGAGTTCCTATGCATCTTCTAAAAGATTTATATATGCATCTTCTAAATGATTTATATATGGATCTTCTTCTGTGTTAAAATTCCTACTAGTATACATGTGGCACAATTTGATTAGAGCGGTATGGGTGGATGCTAATTAATTAGTTTCAATCTCAAATTTAAAATTGATTTACTCTCAAACGTAGCCCTTCATTTTTAGGGCCGCCCAGGCCCACAAAACCTCTACTCCTCTAGGTATACGCATAGGAGGTAGCCTGTAAACACCCTGAGTACTATTGCAGAATACACTGATTTCCTTAAGCAGTGTGACCACAAAGTGATATAGTCGTTACTCCATCTGCGTTTTCATATTGAATTGAGAAAACGGAACAGAATTGAAATATTGAGTAAAGGAAAATATTTTGGGTAGGTCTCTCTTGTCCACCCTACACCAAAAAGGGTAGAATTTTTTATCTTTCGGTAGGAGAGATAAACAAGTTCTGCTTTGATAGCGCATGTGGTCAAACTTGTTTGGAATCTTGAGTTCTAGACACTTACCCCTTGAATGGCTACAAAAATATACTGAACATACATTAAAGAAGTAATATAGTATGTATGTAACACCCTATATAGTTTTTTGTAGAGGAATATTATTTTCCTTTATTTTTTTTCTATTTATGAGGACCATCGTCGTGGGGAGCAAGTAGTATGGGTGAATCAGGGTAAGCAGGTTTGCCCGGGGGCAATGGTAAAAGTCGTAAAGGCATCTGTCACCAGCTCTCTCTACCACACATGGCCCACGTCACGATCTGCTGAAAGGAATCGATGCTCATGATAGCCTAAAAGGGGAGGGGGTGAATTAGGTTTTCTAAAAATTTAACCTACCACATGCCTTCTAATTGCACAATATGAAACTAAGACAAGCTATGTAGATGTGCAACTAAGGTTTTCTTCTATTGTTTGCACCCACCCAAAGAGTTTTGCAACTTAGAGCCCATCCTATCAAGATACTACTCTAGAAAGGTAAAGGCACACAAATTGCAAGTATGAAATACAGAAGCTTAAAGGGTTAGAGGGATGCAAACTTGACACAAAGATTTATCCCGTAGTTCGGCTTACGCCTACTCCACGTTGGAGCTCCACAAAGGATGTGCTCCCGGTCGCCAAGTTTTCTTCCCGGTCAAGGCCTTGAGCTCGCCATAAAAACTCCTCAAGAGGGATGATGAGCAAGTCACTAAGACCTTGCTCTCTTCAACCTACTTTCTCGGAGATCTTGACGCCGCCTCCACTACAGAGCTTCTCCACCAAGGAAGGGGGTCTCCTCTTCCCCCACACAATGTCGTCGTCGCCTCTCCACACCAAGCCGGAGGGTCAAAGACTTGCCGGTGAGTCACCAAGATTTCAAGGGGCCGGCACACCGAGATTACAAGTGTTGGTTCACTCTAGAACCAAGCACAAGGCTCAACACCTTGCCAAATCTCTCACTAGGCCTATCCTAGCTCTCTCACTCACTATGAATGATCTATGTAGCACAAATGGTGGCTTGGATGTCTTGTAGGTGTAGATGAACTTCTCTGGATTCCAGCAACTCCAAATGGCCGAATGGGGGTTGTATTTATAGCCCAAGGGCTTGAATTAGCACAGATTCTGTGAACGCCGTATATTCTGCCATTCACCAAACCCCCATCGGCGGATCATACGCCGTGTGCTTTTCCAACGGTCGAATCCACTTTTCCAACGGCTACATGCACACGCCGTATGCTTCCCAACTTGTACGCCGATGGCCGGCGGATCATACGCTGTGCCTTTCTTCCACCTTCTCTTGACATCGTTCCTGTGTAACTTGTACGCCGTTAGTCCGCCGAGGGTCGGCATATGATACGCCGTGTAGGATATTGCTGACCCTAACTTGAACTTGCCAATATCTTGAACGCCGTATCATCCGCCCTTCATGCGCACAGTAACATCGGATCATACGCCGATGCACTTCATCTAAATTTTTTGAGCGCTGTATGCTTCCAGCTTATACGCCATGCATCACCGGACATACGCCGTGTACAATATTCTTGCTTTGCTTGACCAGCCTCTACACGCCATATGCTTATGGTTTGTACGCCGTGCATCGGCGTTTAATACGCCGTGTACAAACTCCTCGGGCTTATCTAATTCAATCAACTCAAACCCCTTCTATGATTTTTTATGGCAATACCACGTCATAAATACTTCAAAATAAGACTATCTGGTTTTTGGCTATGCTTTGGAATCATTCTTGGGACGTAATTTCCTATGTAAATTACTCAAAAAACATGTTAGTCCCAAAGACTATGTAAATGGCACATAGGGCCATTTTCGTTACAACCTCCCTCTTTTTGGTGATTGATGACAACACAATCAAAGCAAGTATGAAATATGCAAAAATTGACCAATACCACGTCATAAATGGAAAATTGACCAATACCATTGTTGCACACAAGACTATGTTGTCATTCAATCACCAAAATCACAATATAAATGGCACATAGGGCCATTTTCGTTATATCTGCTCTGTGTTTGATGTTCATTTGCATATGATGTTTGTTTTGTGAGTCCATCTGTAAAATTCCGCTAGTTCAGTTGTGTCTAGTGAGTGCGTGTTGGGTGAGTGGCACCAAGTCCCTTCATGTGTGCAACGATGCCTTGCGGCTGATTGTAATCCTGCTGGTGAGCAATGAATGAAATCCCTGGTCTAAAAAAAAATATTGTTCTGTAATTTGCGTACCGTTGATGCTGACATGCTGTTCCATGGGTACACTGCTAGTAAGCTAATGAAAATAAAAACTATTCAAAGACTTTACATTAAAGAAATCTTTTTTATAAAGTGTAAAAATAATTCAATAAATAATAAATCCATGGAGGAAACACCAAAGAAGGGATAATAGTCGAAACAAAAAAATGTTAGGTTCCTTGTGGTGGAACCTGCCCACCCGGGTTCGCGTCCGACTCGGCATGGGTGTCATATTTTCTTAGATTTATTTCAAGATTTAACCGGCGCTATTCTTTCAGTGATAGACGACGCGCCCATCCATAGCGAGGCGCTTGTGGTGACTTTGTCAATCTCAAGATCGGAACAGCCGGCCCATTCTCTCGAAAGTACTCATAGGGATAGGGTTTGCGTGCGTGTATTCATAGGGGTGAGTGTGCGTGCGTGTGAGTGTCCGCATCTGTAATGGTGTTTTGAAAAAAAAAACTTGGGCTGGAATGGCCAAATATGCTAACTAGACGAAGCGAAAGAAGCATCTGGGCCGTGCAAAGCAAGTGGGTGGCAATTGAGCTGACTGGCTGCTGATTTTATCTGAAACATGAAACAGAAGAAGCAGGCCATGGATTGAGTTATCTTTCTTCTTCCATCAATTTTCTACTGGTTGTTGTGGGCTTTTAGGCAGGGCAGGCCATCTCAAAAAAAAAAAGGCGGGCAGGCCTTTTCGATAGCAATACTTGGAAGAAATACTAGTAAACTGGTAATCTTAGTTGGGAACTATTAATGTCTGCTATATAACATGGCTGTTTCCCAATGATATAGTGTCATGAACAAAGATTAAACCACAATCGTCCCCTCCAAATACTTACTCATAAAGTCATAATCCTGTTGATGTAGCAGCACTCGTGTTCACTACCAAGCTAGGCTAGAGAACCGCACATCAGCTTCTTCCTCTCACTGTTTAATTTGCATTCACAATGGAGACCAAATCGTCCCGGCGAGAAGCC
Organism: Alloteropsis semialata; assembly: GCA_004135705.1. NCBI lineage: Eukaryota > Viridiplantae > Streptophyta > Magnoliopsida > Poales > Poaceae > Alloteropsis > Alloteropsis semialata. The sequence goes on from CM014272.1 coordinate 11,702,901, forward strand.
CAGTTGTCCGGAAGCAATGCAACAACAGCAGAATGATCTTCAGTTCAACAATGGTGCCGATGTTCTTGACACCCTCCACAAGATGTTCCATCATGGGGCTAAGTGCTAATTCGATTGCTGCACTACTGCACAAAGCGCTTTTAGTCCCGGTTGGGAACTGGCTTTAGTCCCGGGTGCCCAACCGGGACTACGGCACCGGGACTAAAGGCCTCAGCCTTTAGTCCCGGTCAGTAGTTTCAACCGGGACTAAACTTTTTCGCAAAAATAAAAAAATGTGTCGTCGCCCAGAATTTCCCGCTCTCTCTAGCTCCATTTTCTCTCAAGCTCCATTTCTCCACAGATAGAATCAGCGCAATGAATATTTGACACTTCACAAATTATTGAAGCATGAAACATATCATCTTCAATCCATCACAGAATCACAAAAATGTAATTCACATCACTTCAATTAGATTTATAGCACAAGAGGATTTACAATCATATCACCGAACATTCACAAATGAATCAACAATCAAATTTGTAAACAAATCAACACCGCCACGAAAACTGACTAACTCCTGAACCTCATGAGAAAGAAGAGGATTCACAGCCACATCACCGAAACCGAATCGCCGCGCTCGCGCTGTGCCGGGGGGCCGGACGCAGGCCGCTCCGCGCGCTCCCCCGGCCCCG
>CM014272.1:11707166-11730452 GCA_004135705.1 Alloteropsis semialata
TGCAACCAATGGTCTTCATTCGTCCTTCTGTCTTTGGTTAAGATCGTTAAACCTTAATTACTAACCATTGTTTGTTGACCAGGGCTCTTCTGTGGGACTTGTTCGTCGATATGTCCAACTAGGACGTACCTGCTGCCTGCTTGAGCATGTTGCCTTATCCTCTGTCCTCCCTGAATAATCTATTGGCTGCTTTGATGATGTGAATAGATTGCATAGTTTTAGTTCTCTGATAGCTGAGGTTACTTAGTCTTGGTATAGATGAGAATAAAGAATGTGCATTTTCCTTCCATTTTAATGATTGCTTATAGTGTGCTCCTCTCAGAGCTCCATAAAAACATAGATGGACATTTCAGAATCTGCCCTTGGTGTTATAGTATGGTCCAAATTATTAGAGGTCTTCTATGAAAAACTCTACTGGTGCTAAGTAAGTTTCAAATTGTGAAAGTTGTTTTCTGTAACGAATTGTGAATGTGCTTTCATATGTACTCAAAGGAATACCTCGATTCCGTTACAAATATGTTATCAACTAAATACTCCTATGTCCTTGCATTGGACAATTTAAGTACTCTATGGTGTTTTTGCGCATCCAGCTGAGATGATAAATCTTTGTTCCTATCAACACACAAAGAAGAAATTATTGGCCTACAAATAGACTTGCTTATCCAGACCTGGATGACTATATCATGAACTCTATTGGTGGCTTTGCACAATAGTTTTTTATTCTGAATGGAACATTGTATTGGTTCCATAATTTTTATTGCTGGCTGTGCAGAATAGTTTGTTGTCTGAAAGTTTATTTAATTTTCCTTTTGCACAGATATATTGTAGTTCCTGTTTAGAGGCTACCGGCCATTGAATTTGAAGGTCTTGATCGATGTAGCTAGCACCATAATGTCAATGCTTGTATTGTATGTTGTGAAATTTGGTGTGACAGTCATGGTAGGGCGCGCGCGCGAATGTTCTAGTATATTAGAAGAGGACTCAGTCCGTGGAGGCGAGATGGCTAGCCAGACAGCAGCGTCCACGTGGCCTAATCGGGGACGTCGATCACTACGTCCAGCTCTTGTAGCTGACATGTAGGGCCATTGATGTGAGCACTGGCCTGCCACATCTGGTGAGTCTGGGCCGTAAGCGCATGAGACTACTCAGGGAGAAGAACATTCGTAGTTGAGCCATGGATTTGGGATCACTCATCTTTCAATAGACAGATGGACGTAACCCAAGTAGATCTAATCATTTGCCGAGTTGGGTCCTTGCGGGTCTCCATGTCAAAAAAATTCACAGCCGATTTTTATTAAGAACTGCATGTGAAAATAATTCGAAAACCGAAAATCAAATAAAAATGTTAAATGGGTAATAAAATTTAACCACATGGGAGGCCACACCCATGAATCGGGCACCATCACCTTCAATGACTCAATTTTTTGCATTTGTTGCATTCTCAATGATTCGAACCTGTGACCCTCTTTCTTTGCGTGTAGCTTCTCTTACCACTGCATCACACCATTGTGACTCGAAGAGTGATGCACTCCTTTTATATTAACCGTGCCAAATTTTTATAAAATTCTAGAGGCCACTCCTTTCATCCAATTAGGTTGACAATATTTTAGGTAGTTCCTTACATGCACATGCTTCCAGGAAAAATATCAAAAAAATAATACAAAAATAAAAAATAATTGTATGAAAATTGATTTATTAAGTGTTGAAAATTCATTTAATTCATAAAAAATAGGAAATCATTTAAAAAAGTCCTAAACTCCTCCATGAAAACTTATATGCAGTATAATTGTATAAACATGTAAAAAAATTATATGTCACATGAGAAAAAATAAGTTTTAGGATGTACAAAGATCAAAGTTTGCCTTAAGATGTGTATAAAACAGTGTGAGAGATGTATTCTTGAAATGTGTTGATATTTTTTATAATTTTTGGATGAGTTTCTGATATTATTATTATTATTATTATTATTATTATTATTATTATTATTATTATTATTATTATTATTATTATTACTACTACTACTACAAGATAAAAGAGTAAATTAAAGTGTGAATTATACATAGAAAATCTATTGACTTTTCATATATTTTTCAGGATTTGATCTAAACTAGAGCATATATCGTTAGATACTATTTATCTAGTATTTGGTAAGTGCTAGTTAAGAGACATGGAATTCAAATTAGAATTACTAAGTATAAGTGCCTAGAAATTCATTTAATAATTAGAAAATAGCAAATCATTTCAAAAACCTGCTGAAATTTTTTTGGTTACTCCATGTGTGCTCCTAGTCCAATAAAAATATCAAAAAATAAAGTAAAATAAAAAAAGTATGTGCACTGTACCTTAAAATCGGCTGTGAAAATTTATTTTCATAGGCGGTTCGTGGCTAGAACCTGCTGTGAAAATGATTTTCACAAGCAATCTACTTACTAACCGGCTGTGAAAATGTATCAGTACCACTTTTGACAACCAGCTTTGAAAATAATGACTAGAAAAATCAATTTTGTAGTAGTGTTTATTCATCTGCAGATAGGCGATTTGAAAAACTCCCCAGGCTTCAAATAAATTTTCAGGAGCAGGGATTAGAAGTCCTGATTTGAGGAGCAGGTTCTAGCCACGAACCGCCTATGAAAATAAAAAGTATGTGCACTGTAGCTTAAAATCGGCTATGAAAATTTATTTTCATAGGCTGTTCGTGGCTAGAACCCGCTCCTCAAATCAGGACTTCTAATCCCTGTTCCTCCTCATCTGCAGATAGGCGATTTTGTGGTAGTGTTTATTCATCTGCAGGCTTCAAATCAGGATGAAACTATGTATACACTGTTTTTAAGACTATGAAATCCGAGGAAACTACCATTGGGAGCTATAGAGTTTTTCATTTCATTCCCCATCCAATCATGTGTGTCGCAATAAATGATTTAACTTGCCTATGAAACCACAAAATGAAATTATCCATTGGAAGGTCATATTTCATCTATCAACTCAAGCATAGTTAGATGACGTGGCATTTTTGGAAATAGTGAGATGAAACTCCCCACTAGGAATGGTCTTAGCCTCGCGTGGGCGCTGTCTCCAGTAGGTCTGGCCAGTCTCTCTTGTCCTAGGCTCCTAGCACGGCTGCGCAGATGACAACGAACGGGTCGCGCGGTTGCGCTGCCGCATGGAGCCGATGCAGCGATGAATCATTGCCAATCCGTAAAGTCTAACACTAATTTCAATGGATAGTTTTATTTTAATGTTTCCAAAATGGCTATCTAGGCAAAATAAAATGAAATAGTGTTTGAAACTACCTTCCCAATGCACAATTTCATGATGTGCTTTCATAGGCTTCACATAGCATTTAATGTCAAGACTCATAAGGAGTTGGTACCTGTGAAACTGATTCCCTCTCTCTCTTCTTAAATATGGTGTCATGTCATCACAAAATCCTGCATAGCATACTAATTAAGGAGAATAAAACTTCATGAAATCATCCATTGGGAGTAGCCTAATTTAAAAACTTTCAGTGCGGGAGGTGGGGTCGCCCGAGCAATGTGACGGCGCTGTGGGGGTTACTGGCTGGTTGGGCTCAGTGCCCTAGGCCTAGGGATGGATTCGGATCGGATACACATGGAATCGAATCCGGAGATCATCTTTACCATATTTTAATTCAAATATGAATGCGGATCTCGTCGGATATGAATGCGAATCTTATCCATTTTTATCGGATACGAATACAAAACAAATAGTTCGAATACGGATTTGCATTCGGATAGATGGTTTCATCGAGTCTATATTCTTCACGGATACGGATAATATCGGATATTCCACATTTTATTCGAATACGAATATGGATTTGGATAGAGAAAATTAAAATTTTTTTTGGATATTTCCATTTAACATCCATATTAAAATCGGATATGAATACGGATATCCATATTGATGTTTCAATCGAAAATATGAATATGGATGATTTGGATGTCTGAACATCCAAATCCATCTCTACCTTACCTAGGCTTAGAATGTTTTCCTCCGTGCGATCTCTGTGTCTGTGTATAATATATAAAAATACTGGTCTCCACTTTCTTTTTTTCCATCCTCTCTGTGTCTGTGTATAATATATAAAAATACTGGTCTCCACTTTCTTTTTTTCCATCCTCTGCTCTGAGCCCTCGCTGCGAAACCAGCTCACCAAAAACTGTCAAAAAAAAAAAGGGCCCCTTTCGCAAAAAACAAAAAGGCCCCCAAAAACTCATGATGAAGAAGCGCGTGAGCAGCCCCAAAAGTGGCTTGAGCATGGTGACCGACTAGGCCCGATCTGATGAAGAACGTACCACACCACGGTGGTCCGCGCCTTCAAGTTGCTTATGCGGGCGGCTACCGTTAATCTTGCGGGGACCTTAGCTTAACCTTGTTCCTGGTTGCATTTGTCAACATCACTGCCGTCATGATCGTGGCGTACTATGTACGCCACGCCGAGCCGGCCCATGGGGGAGGGGAAGGGGGACGGTGACTGGGCCCCGATTGGCAGCGCATCTGGCCGATGACGCGCATCCACCATTGTTACCGCTCCACGTTGCGCACACTTGGCTTCAGCTGTTTCTGCGCACACTGGGCCCCGATTGGAAAGCTGCCCGGCCGAGCTTGCGGTGGATGCGTTCCAGCTATTTCTGCGCGCGAGTGCTGGAGTCGGTACGTACTACGGTGCTGTACATACTAGTATCATACTACAGTCGATACTACAGCACAGTAGATACTACAGTAGATCCTTTTCTTTCTCTCTTTTTTTTCCCCTTTTCAGATCGGAAGTAGCTGGAGCAGAAAGCAACAGCACTGCCCGACCCGGATACCAGTTCAGTTCCGTTCCTTCCGTTCCGAAAATATACTAGTAGGACACGTGTACATTGACACGCGTCGGCCACAAGGCTATGCTCCAGAATGCATATGTACACGTGTACATTGACACGTGTACACTAACCCTGTGGCGGAATTGCTCGAACCTCAGTGCTGCTCAGCCCCCTAGGCCTGGCCGAGCCGCCCTCGCTGGAGTCTGGCTGCGCCGCTGCCGGCGTGCTCGTGGAGAAGCTGTTGGCGATCAAAATTGGCACAAGGACAGCAAGGCAGGAAGAATCGGTGGAACCGGATTCTCAAAACGGTGGAATCGGTTTGTTCACTATTGCTCGTCTGACAGAGCAAACCGGTGGAACCGGTTTTCCTCGAGTCCTAGTAGGTTTGGACTCTTTTGTAGATCCGAGTTGTAATAGGACTTTCCTTGCGGGGTACGACCTCCCCACCCTATAAATATGAAGGGTCACGGCCGATTGAGTATCATCCAATCGATCAAAATATTTATTACCTTTACTTTTTTGTCATCTCCAAACCCTAGCTTTTCCAACCCTAATTCTGTTCGTTCTTCGTCTCTACGGCGTTTGACGGCTCTCTGAGTGGCCTGCCGATCTCAGAGAAACCCTAGGCGCGCCTGCCCTGACGGGGTCCCTCCCGGGCCGGCGATCTTAGGTCTACGCAGCAGCTCCCGTAGAACCGGTTTTACCGGATCTACAAACCGGTTCCACCGGTTTCGCCTGGGCCTGCTGCAGTTGCTCGATCCGTTGCGGATCCGCGCGTTCTAGCGCAAACTCGGTGTGTTGACCGCGAAAGGCGTCAACACATTTTTGGCGACTCCGCTGGGGAATTTGGAAATCTTGGTTTTAATAACCGATTTATCAAACCCTAGCCAGATGGGATCTATTTCAGATTTGGACAAGAATAACATCGTTGTTCCCTCCATCGAGGAGATCAGCGAGGAGGAACGCCAGAAGTTCAATGCAGCCCAAGAATTCTTCAAGAGTCAATTCCTGATGGGGCTGAAGAAGGATCACCACGGCAAGGTGACAAGAACGCAAGAATTCATGATGCCGGCATTCATGGTGAAGGATCAGAAGGTGGAAGAAATTCCTCCGGTAACGATACACCCACCCGAAACTTCTGTTCCTAAATCCAATGAAGAGCTTAGTGCTGCGTTTTCAAATACTGAAGAATTAATATGCACACTAGCAGATAGAATGGATAAAATTGATAGGTTGGTAGAATCTTCTGTTTATGCACAAAATTTACCACCTATGCAACATGAGAGTATGCATGCGAATATGTCGGCTACACCAAGAAAAACACTTGAAAACCCAATGTATGGTATGCCGCCTAATTTTTATCCAGGACAGGTACCGCCGCCAACACATGTTTCGCCAGCCTCGGCGAAACCGGTTTCACCGGTTCCAGAAACCGGTGGAACCGGTTCTGTTGCTCAGGCTACACAGCAGCTAGTTCCGCACGCTACACCCCCTATTTCGGTAGTCCCTAACCGAAATACAGAGGTGGCTAATGGGTCTGCTTATATTAAAACACGTGCTTATACATCACCCCCTATACCTAATCAAAACATTAATTCTAGCGGGATTCCTAATGATGTATATGACCAATATTTGCGGCAAAGTTCTACTAGCATGCCTCATGTTGCTCAAGTTCAAAATACAGCCACAGGGCAATCTGATCTAGCTCGTTCAAATTTATATGCTGAATTTTATAAGATGAAGGACGAGTTAGCTAGTATGATACAGGATAAGCTTGGCATTGATATGGGTTATTCTAGATTATATCAAAAACCATATTCTGCTGATTTTGATGCTGTTCGTTATCCCAATAATTGGCGTGTTCCTGATTTCATAAAATTTAATGGTGATGATAATAAGACTACTTGGGAACACATTAGCCAGTATATTGCTCAACTAGGAGAAGCCAGTTCTTATGATGCTTTGAAAGTGCGTTTGTTTTCATTATCCTTAACTGGAACTGTTTTTTCTTGGTTTTCTTCATTAACTCCTGGCTCAATTAATTCATGGAATCAATTAGAGCAAACATTTCATGATCATTTTTATAGTAGGAGTGTTTAGATGAAATTGACAGATTTGACATCGGTTAAGCAACAAAGAGATGAATCCGTTATAGATTATTTTAAACGATTCAAAGAAACTAGAAACCGGTGTTTTAATTTGTCACTTTCTGAAAGGGATCTTGCCGATGTTGCTTTTAATGGTTTAAGATCCATTATCAAGGAAAAGATAGAAGGCTTTGAACATTTTTCGGTTAATCAAGTGCAAATAAGAGCTTTAGTTGCTGAAAACCGAATAAAAAATAGCAAAGATACATATAAGACTCATCGTTCTAATGTTCATGTTGTTACTTATGATTCTAGTAGTTCAGACGATGATGAAGATGTGTATGTTGCTGAACTTGTATGGCCTTCTAAGAATAAATCGTACACTTGTCCATCTCTTAAGCCAATTCAAAAGAATCGGAAAGAAGAAGTGCGATTTACTTTTGATGTTTCCAAGTGTGATCGTATTTTTGATGAATTATTAAAGAATAGAAACATTAAGATGTCTCATACTATTCCTCCACTTGAAGAACTCAAAAGGCGGGCATATTGCAAATTACATAACTCTTTTTTGTATGCTACTAATGATTGCAATATTTTTCGTCGACAGGTGCAATCGGCCTTGAATGAAGGACGTTTGACACTACATGAGATGCAGGTGGATAAAGAGCCTTTCCCTGTCAACACCCTTGAGATGCAACCTTCTAAAGTTTTGATTCGGCCCCATCAAGTCGAATCAACTAAAGGAAAGAATATTGTTGTGGGTGATGAGAAGCCAAAACCTGAAAATCTGAAGGAAAAATCAATTATCAGGGAAGTGGTGTGTGAGAAGACCCCCAATGGCAGGGAGACTTTCAAAATTACTTCAAGAGTCGCTGATCTCGGGGGGCAAGGATCGTCAAAAGAACCGTTTGAGCCTGTACAGGACAAACCGGTTCCACCGGTTCTACGCAGGGGCGCCAGAAAATGTTGAAGCCTAAGCGTCCAGAGATTGGAACCTGGAAAGTCAATATGACCAAGGATCAGGGCAAAGTTGCAAAGCCAAAAGTGACCTATGACCAGTTGTTTTCCAAATATGCAAATCAAAGGCCAGTTGATGATGATTGGCCGCCAAAAAAGAGAAAGAGGTCACCCATGCGCCAAGAGAAGCCAATTTCGCCTCCAAAGGCGAATAACAGGTGGAAGGGTGACAATGCAGGTTTTTATCCCCAACAGAACCAATGTCAAAACATGTCATGGATGCCTCCGTACTACAATTATCAATATCCGGCATGGGATCACAATGGGATGAATATGCCTTATTACCCTGCACAGCATCCTTCTTTTCATCTAGGGTGGGGTAATAACAGAATTCCAGCACGTGAGAGGTTGGTAGATAACTGTTCGGCTCCTCGTCGATCAGGTTGGGATGTGCCACCTCAAACCGGTGGAACCGGTTCTGTAAACCGGTTAAATCGGTTTCCGCAGAAGAGACAGCCTTCTCCTCCTAAGCAAGTCTATCAGCCTAAAAAGATGGAGGAAGTTGTCCAGAAGATGGAGGTCGACCAGGAGAGAACTACTGCTGCTGATATTATTCAGATTGGTGACTTCCAAGTAAACTTGAAGGACGATGGCAAAATGCCTATGATAATTGGTGGTGAAGTCAAGTCATCAGTCCAGGAGAACATTGCTGCAGAGCCTGATGTGGGTAAGAAGGTTGAAATTGATAAAACTAAATACCTTATGCCTAGATGGTGTCCTCTAGGTTTGACACGCACACAAAAGAGGAAGTTGCAGCGGCTTCGCTTTCAGGACCAGAAAGAGAAGGCACTGGAGAAGCAGAGGGAGGAGCACTTCAACAAGTACAGGACTATGATTCCTCTGGGCAAGGGGTGGAAGAAGACCGAATCTCCAGAGCAAAATCCGGTGGAACCGGATTCCAAACCGGTGGAACCGGTTCTACCTCCTTCACCGTCCACAGCTGTATCAGAACCGGTGGAACCGGTTTTGAAACCGGTGGAACCGGTTTCTGCTGCTCCAGGTTCATCTCGAATTGCTTCTGAAATTTCTGTCACTCCTGCGTTTGATCAGAAGTTGTCATCGGATTCCCAGAATGTGGACGATGAACAGCTAGTTGATTATGGGTCGTCACCTGAACATATGAATGTTGATGCTAATGTGGTGCACCTATCTTCGGATTATTACATTATTCCGGAGGATGAGATCGCTCATTTAGACTTTGGTCCGGAAGAAGCTATATTTAAAAGGCCAAAGGATTCTGAAAATCACTTGAAAGCGCTGTACATGAAGAGGCATATCAATGGGAAACCGATTTCAAGGATGCTTGTTGATACCGGGGCAATTGTCAACTTGATGCCCTATGCCGTGTTCAAGAAGCTTGGTGGACTAGATGATGCTGATCAAGACCAACATGACTATCAGCGGTGTGGGAGGAGGCGAGCCTATGAGTGCTAAGGGCATTGCTTCTATGGAGCTCACCGTTGGGAGTAAGACGTTGGCTACCGCTTTCTTCGTCGCCGAGACCCAAGGTAACTTCAATTTGATATTGGGCCGTGATTGGATCCATGCAAATAGATGTGTACCTTCTAGTTTGCATCAGTTTCTTATTCAATGGGTAGACGAAGATATTGAGGTTGTGCATGGAGACACACCGGCTTGTGTTGCAGTGGCTGATGGTTCTACCATGTCTATGCATGATCATGTTAAGTGCTTAACAGGGTTAGATATTTCTGATTATGAGATGATCAGTTGCACTAGAGATGGCTTTGTGCCTGCTGTTCTAAAGCCGGTTGAGTATCGGTTAAACCATTTGATTTGAATTAATGAATAGTTCAGAATGGTTGCAGCAGAGACTTGAGCACTATCGGGCACAAAAGAACGATATGTGTGAGACCATTGAGGATTTGGATGATATGAGTAAGCTAGGACAAGGCTTTACGTCGGCTGATCCTTTAGAGGAGATTGATATTGGTGATGGCATTGTACCTAGACCGACGTTTGTAAACAAAAATTTGAAAACTGATTATAAAGCTGAATTAATCGAGCTGTTGAAAGAATATGTTGATTGCTTTGCATGGAATTATCAGGAGATGCCTGGTTTAAGCCGCGAGTGTAACACCCTAATTTTCATCACAAGAAATTGTAGCAACATTTTCATAATTTTCTAGAATTTATTAAAGGTTGAAATAAATTTCTAGGATTTAATGGTAATTATTTAGGTTTTTTTATTGAATTAAATAATTCATTAATAGACTCAATAAGTGCATTGTTGCTTTTGTGTATTTGCATTTGTTTTGTTTGGTTGCTTTTCAAGTTTGAGTTTAAATTTATTTTAAATTCGAATTTGAATAGCATTTGTTTGAGTGGGTTTAGTTGTTTTTAGTTAAGTCTAGCTTTCCTCCCTGACCTATTGTTTGGTCCGGTTATCCTCCTCCATCTCTTCCTCTCTGCACTGCAGGCCCAGCCCATCTCCTCTTCCCGGCCCAGCTTCGCCCGCGGCCCAGTCCTTCCCGGCGCCCCTCCCTCTCTCACTGGCCGTGGACCCCGCTCGTCAGCTTCGTCGTCCTCGAACCGGACTCGGTCCCGAGTCCGACCGAGACCGAGAATTCGTCGCGCCGCCGCCCCTGGTTCTCCTTGACCCGCACGCCAAGCGGCCTTCCCCGGCCTATAAAGCCCGCGCCACCGCTCCTCCCAAACCCCTTGGAACCCTAGTTGCCCGGTAGCCGACGTCCACAGAGCGCCGCCGCCCGAACACAGGAGCTCCAGCCGCCACTCTCGATTCCTCGCTCCGCCGCCTTCCCGTCGACGAGAAGCACACCAGGAGGAGCGCACGGACGTAAGGAAGCCTTCCGTGCCTCTTGAACTCGTGCTGGTGCTCTCGTTGCTCGCAGATAGCTCACCGGATTTGCTTCATGTAGGCCGAGCCGCCGTTTTCCGACGAGCACCGTCGTCCTTCGAAAATCACCGACGCGAGCACCCGCAGAAGGTTCGCGAGGTCCTGAGCTTCACCCAGAGCCTTTCCTCGTCGAGTTTCGTGCACCGTAGCCCTGGTTTCCCGTTACGCCGGCGAGCTCTTCGCCATAGACCGCCGCCGCCGCCGTGAGCTGCCGCCGGCGTCGACCAGGGGCACCGCGAGCGTCATCGTCCATCCGATCGTGATTCAACGGCGCAGATCCGAGTCAAGGAACCAGCGTACCGGTCAGCCGTGCCTCATTTTCTAAAGAGACCCCCGAGTTTTGGATAATAAACCCGCAGTCCAAGGTTAGTTGAAAGTAATTACGAATAGGTCCTTATCTTTCTCGGTTTAACCCCTGAGTTTTCAATTTATCTAACCCGCCGTCCATCATTCATCTTTTGCGAGTTAGACCCTAAGTTCTTATACATAATTATGTATATGCCCCCGGTTTCCAACAATCTAACCCCTGGAATTTGTGTGTATTCACAGATAAGCCCCTGGAACACCGTTTTATCCATATCTTGACCGTTTCAACTCCGTTTCGGGTGATTCTTTCGCTCACGTGACCGTAAGGACTTTACCTATACCTTTATACCGTCCTTTTGTACTGTTGCCCATGTTTGGTGTACTGTTTCTTATTTGTTGCATTGTTTATTTGTATGTGGCCCTGTGCTACGAATAGAAGGTGCAATATTCGTGGTAATCAAGGATCGTTCGTGTGATTCGAGGATTCAGTTGAGAAGACCCTGAGCCATAGCATTTATTAGCTGGATTTAAGGCAAGTGTATTCTTGATCATACTTTTTGTCCTAATAATCATATGACATGCTTACACTTAGTAGTTACGCTATGCTTGCATGCTTATAAACATGATGGGTCCTATATTTAGGATGACTAGTTTTCTTTAATCATGCCTTGTCAACCTGGGTTTCAATAGTTATGTTGGGTAGCGTTGCTTAGTTGCTATACTTGGGAATGGTTTATACTAAATGTGAAGATAATAATATTGTGATATCTTTTATGTATGATATATATGATCTGATGAGAATGTTAAACCAAGACCACATTGATTAATCGGAACATGGAGAACCATCCAGGATTTTCCGTACAACCATAATAACTACATGGCTCTGGTCTTGGCTAAGTAACTAGATGAACTCTATGTTGTGTTTGGAGGTGTGTGTTGGGCGGATGTTTGGTTTGTGTGTGATGTGCGGGGAACGAAGGTGCGCCTTCCGATTACTCGTTCGGTCAGGGGCCAAACACATACATAGAGGGAGTCTTTGGAAAGGCCTCGTAGTGAATCCCTAGCCCCTCACCTAAGGAAGTGTTGAAGAGGCTCGCGACCTCAGGCAACATGGGAAACACGAATTGTGGGGAAAGCTGTACAACCTCTGCAGAGTGTCTAAAATCTGTTGCAATAGCCGTGCTCGCGGTCATGAGCGGCCTGGACCCTCACATGATTAATATATCGAAAGAAGAATTAAATTGGTTTATTTATGTTGATGATGATGCTTATGGTTTACCATATGCTTAATTGGGTTGGTATATACTTATATCTTAGTAATTATGCTGCTAAATAAAATATGACCAACTAAAGTGCTTAAGCAGTTTAATTAGCTAGCTTTTCCTTGATAAGCCTTTGCATGTCATTATGCTTTGCTCTACATTTGCTGAGTACCAACCATAAGTGTACTCAACCTTGTTTTATCTGCGGCTCAGGCTTAGACAGAAGTTTCAGTGGAGTATTTTGGAAGTTTCTAGGCGTACGTGTTCCCCCAGTCAGCTGTCTGTGGAGAAGTTTTGAAGTTCCGCTGCTAGTTATTCGCTTCCGTGAGTGTAATGATGTTGATTAATATTATTTACGTTTTTGCACTGTCTTTTATATCACTGATGAAGTCTCATATGTGTGTAAACTTGATCCTGGCGCACATATGATAGTCATTCGGTTTTGTTTACAAAATCGGGTGTGACAGCGAGTTAGTTGAACATCGGCTGCCTATTAAGCCTGGTTTTAGGCCTTTTAAACAAACTGCTAGGCGTTTCAATCCTAATATGTATGACCGAATTAAAGAAGAAATTAATCGGTTGTTAGAAGCAAATTTTATTAGGCCTTGTCGTTATGCTGAATGGTTATCTAATATTGTGCCTGTTGAGAAAAAGGATTCCGGTAAGCTCAGAGTTTGCATTGATTTTAGAAATCTTAATAGAGCTACTCCTAAAGATGAATATCCTATGCCTATAGCCGACATGCTTATTAATGATGCTTCTGGACATAAAGTTATTAGTTTTCTTGATGGTAATGCTGGTTACAATCAAATATTCATGGCCGAAGAGGATATTTCTAAAACGGCTTTTATATGTCCAGGTTTTGTTGGTTTGTTTGAGTGGGTAGCCATGACCTTTGGTTTAAAAAATACTGGTGCTACTTATCAAAGGGCAATGAATTTAATTTTTCATGACTTGTTTGGTTTAATTATAGAAGTTTATATCGATGATATTGTCGTTAAATCGGCTGATTTAAATCCTCATTTGGCTGATTTAAGACTTGCTTTTGAAAGAATGCGTCGATATGGATTAAAGATGAACCCACTTAAATGTGCATTTGGTGTGTCGGCTGGAAAGTTTTTAGGCTTTATTATTCATGAGAATGGCATAGAGATAGATCCTAAAAAGATTGATATTATTAAGAAGGTTAAAGCTCCTACATGCAAGAAAGATTTGCAGAAATTCCTAGGCAAGGTGAATTACTTGAGAAGATTTATTTGTAATTTGTCTGGGAAGGTCAATGCTTTTACTCCTATTCTTCGGTTAAAAGATGAAGCCGAATTTACTTGGGGGGCAAAACAGCAAGAAGCTTTTGAGAAGATTAAATATTACTTGTCTTCGCCGCCGGTCATGAAAGCTCCTAGGAGAGGAATTCCATTTAAATTATATGTGGCTGCTGAAGATCAAGTAATTGGAGCTGTTTTGACTCAAGAAACCGAAGGGAAGGAACACATTATTACCTATGCAAGTCGACGATTATTGGATGCCGAAACAAGGTATATATTTATTGAAAAGCTTTGCTTATCTTTGCATTATGCTTGTACCAAGATGAGGCATTATTTGTTATCCAATACTTGCACAGTAGTTTGTCAAACCGATATTATTAAATACATGTTGCATAGACCAATTTTAAGTGGTAGAATTGGTAAGTGGGCTTATGCTCTTATTGAATATGATTTGGCTTGTGAACTTTTAAAATCAATGAAAGGCCAAATTGTTGCTGATTTTATTGTTGAGCATAGCATTAATGATAATGATCTAGATATCGTTATATTACTTTTACCCCATGGAAGTTGCATTTTGATGGATCGGTTTGTAAGAGCGGTTGTGGCATTGGTATTGTTTTTATATCACCAAGTGGTGCTGAATTTGAAGCTCTTAACCGGTTAGAAAATGATTGTACTAATAATCAAGCCGAATATGAAGCTTTATTATTCGGACTAGAGATTTTGCATGACATGGGGGTAAAGCATGTAGAAGCATTCGGTGATTCTCTGCTGGTTGTACAGCAAGTTAATAAAGTATACTAATGCTTTGATGGATTTTTAAATGCATATCTTGATAAGTGCTTGGACATGATTGCTCAATTTGATGAATTCTCTATATATCATGTTTCAAGAGATGAGAATCCAAGGGCGAATGCTCTGGCTCAGCAAGCGTCTGGCTATGATGTTCAGAAAAGAAATTTTTATGAAAGAAAGCGACACTTTGCATAGCCGAGTTGTCTGCCCAGGAAGAACCGGTTCCACCGGATTCAGAAACCGGTGCCACCGGAAATTTGGTAAAACCGCTTCCAGAACCGGTGAAACCGGTTCATCCGCTGACAGCAGTACTTCGGTCCATGAGCAATCAAAAATTAATAAGGACGAAGTTGCTGATTGGAGAATACCTATTGTTGAGTATTTGCAGAATCCTAATCATAAAGTTGACAGAAAAGTTCGACGATGGGCGTTTAAATTTACTTTGGTTGATGGTGAATTATATCGTCGGACGGCTGAAGATCTATTGTTGAAATGTTTGGATTCTGATCAAGCTAAGGTTACAATGGGTGAAGTTCATGAAGGAATTTGTGGTATACATCAATCGGCTCCTAAGATGAAGTGGCTTTTGAGGAGAGCTTTGTTTTTATTGGCCTAATATGATAGCTGATTGTTTTTGGTACTACAAGGATGTGATGAGTGTCAAAGGTTTGATATTCAGATGGTTCCAGCAGCTTTGTTACATCCTATTATCAAACCTTGGCCTTTTCGAGGATGGGGATTGGACTTTGTTGGGCAGATTCATCCTCCTTCGTCAAAGGGACATCGCTTCGTGTTTGTAGCTACTGATTATTTCACAAAGTGGACCGAAGCTGTACCTATGAAGAATATGACACATCGGGAAGTAATTGAGTTTATTACTGAACATATTATCCATAGATTTGGCATTCCACAAACTTTGACTACTGATCAAGGTACTTCATTTATATCAAAGGAAGTTCGTGAGTTTGTTGATATGTATGGTATTAAATTGCTCAATTCATCTCCATACTACGCTCAGGCTAATGGTCAAGCCGAGTCTAGTAATAAGATCTTGATCAAGTTGATTAAAAAGAAAATAGAGGAGAATCCTAGGAGGTGGCATGAGGTTTTATCTGAGGCTTTGTGGGCTCATCGTATATCTAAACATGGTGCTACTAAGGTTACTCCTTTTGAGCTTGTGTATGGTCAAGAAGCTGTTTTGCCTGTTGAAGTGAATTTGAATGCTTATCGGTTAGCTAAGCAAAATGATCTTAATGCTGTTGATTATCATGATTTGATGATGGACAATATTGATGAGGTGACCGACAAGCGATTGAAGGCCTTGAAGGAAATTGAGAAGGATAAGATTCGAGTTGCTAAAGCTTATAATAAGAAGGTAAAACAAAAGTCTTTTCAGGTTGGTGATCTGGTTTGGAAGACAATTCTACCTATAGGATCGAAGAGCAATAAATTTGGTAAATGGTCTCCAAGTTGGGAAGGTCCATACAAGGTGATTAGAGTGATCTTCGGTAATTCCTATATGGTGGAGACTTTGCAAGGTCAGCAGCTGCCAAGGGCACTTAATGGAAGATACTTAAAGCGATATTATCCAAGTGTTTGGCAAGGAGCTTGATTTATATGGCCGATAGTTTTAAATATCGCCCTTAGAATAAAAAGGCCGATGAATTCTGTTTAAACATCGCCCTTAGAAGTGTTTTCTTGTGCTAAAATGTTTTCTGGTACGCAAGCTTTACCAAAAAACAGGGGGGCATATGTTGGCGATCAAAATTGGCACAAGGACAGCAAGGCAGGAAGAACCGGTGGAACCGGATTCTCAAACCGGTGGAACCGGTTTGTTCACTATTGCTCGTCTGACAGAGCAAACCGGTGGAACCGGTTTGGGAACCGGTGGAACCGGTTTTCCCCGAGTCCTAGTAGGTTTGGACTCTTTTGTAGATCCGAGTTGTAATAGGACTTTCCTTGCGGGGTACGACCTCCCCACCCTATAAATATGAAGGGTCACGGCCGATTGAGTATCATCCAATCGATCAAAACATTTATTACCTTTACTTTTTTGTCATCTCCAAACCCTAGCTTTTCCAACCCTAATTCTGTTCGTTCTTCGTCTCTACGGCGTTTGACGGCTCTCTGAGTGGCCTGCCGATCTCAGAGAAACCCTAGGCGCGCTTGCCCCGACGGCAGCTCCCGTAGAACCGGTTTCACCGGATCTACAAACCGGTTCCACCTGTTTCGCCTGGGCCTGCTGCAGTTGCTCGATCCGTTGCGGATCCGCGCGTTCTAGCGCAAACTCGGTGTGTTGACCGCGAAAGGCGTCAACAGAAGCTATACAAGCTAGAGGAAGAGCAACAGTTGTGAGGGCACGTCTAATGATAAAAATAGTTTGCTCTCTATAATACACTCCATGTCAACAATAGGCAATACAAAAGACAACCTGTCCAGCAAGCTCTTTTTTGGCCCAACTTCCAATTAATAAAGAATCGCAATGGACAGATGTGGAGAGACGGGGCAGGTAGCGAGAGACAGGAGAGAGAATGACACAGGTGCCGTGCGAGGAGACGATCAGGGTCTGAGAGGGCCCCGCTCAGCGTCGGGAGCCGTGCTATCGGCGCTCGCCAAACATAGCGATCTTCTTTTCTCTTTCTTCCTTTCTCTCTTTCAGATAGGATAAATGCTGACATGGAACCACTATAGAGAGCTGAGATGGCATTGTTGAGGGTGCCCTGAATGTGAAAGAAGTCAAGCGCACCCTGCAAACTGCATCATTGCAGGTTGGCGGCCGGTGCCCTGCAGTACGTCAGTCTAGCGAGAAACACGGGAAAAGAATCTCAGGTCCTGTTTAGTCCAGCAAGTTTTGCTGGAAATTTGTAACTTTTTTCACTATATTTTTTGTACCCTCTCTTACAAATATGTTTTCCAATGATAATTTTTTTCACCACTTTTCACCACTTTCATCCAACTAAACAGGGCCTCAGTCAGTGATGCATGCATGTGTGTTTGGGCCCTGTCACGCGTAGGGCGACGGGGGTGCACAGTAGAAGGGATTGCATGTGAACAAACACAGTAGCTCAAGTTGGCGATTTATCAATGTTGGACATGAATGAAGCACTAGTAACCAAAAAAAGTTTCCAAAAATGAAGAAACCGGCCGGCTGCTAATATAATGTTTAATGTATTAGGCTATTCTCAATGTAAGTTTCATATGGGTTTCATTCTCATCAAATGGCATACCACGTAGGCAAAAACGATGACATGGCACGCAATTTATCATGAGATAGAGGATTTGGGTTACATGGGGATGAAACCATATGCACACAGTTACCAAGACTATGAAACTGAGATGAAATTAACCTCCACTAAAAAGCAATTTGTTTCATCTCCGTACATTTAATCAACTCTCATCGGTCACTTGGATGCATCATTAAGCGACATGTTAACCTATGAAATCGTGAAGTGAAACTTTACATTGTGAGACCTCGTTTCATTCATCTACTTAAATACATTTAGATGACGTGGCATTTTTGGAAACCGCATGATAAAACATTGCATCGAGAGTGGCATTAGAATAAAAGAAAAATAAAGGTTAAATTGGAGAAAAAAATACGATCGGCATTGTCAAAAAATACATCATTTGAGTCAAGCTTCTAAAGGGGTCTAAAATAGAGAACAAAACAATTTAAAACGAATTACTTAATTAATCTTGAAGCAAAGGTTGGACGCATTGAACGATGCAAAACGACCTCATTTTCAAGCCTAATCCTATCTTATAGATTTCAGATAATAATGTACACTACTACAAAACATAGATATTGTAACACACTCTTGTAACACATTCACTAATGTGTTACCAAAATTTTTTTTGGAACACAAAAGTTTGTGTTACAAATGAACCCTGTAACACATATAGCTTATTTTGTAAAATTGTGCTACAAACAAGAATTATAGTAACACAAAATTAATGTTACACCTAAAATGTTACAACTATTGTAGTAATTGTAACACATTTAGAAAAATGTTACAACTTATGTGTTGCAATTCTTTGTAACCCGTTCAAAATAATGTTGCAACTAATGAGTTACAATGAAAAACAATGCATTTTGCTATCACTGAACGCCGATGCTTCATATATAAAGGTCCAAATCTTGTCAAATATTTTCTAATATCATACCAGATTTTGAATACATAAGCAATAACTAAAAAATGGACATCTTTTGACTACATGGGGGTTTAATATATCACTAATATGTTAGCGATATTTGTGGATATTGGTAACAATTAGTAAATTATGGCATATGAGGCAATTGAAATTATTTAAATAAATATCTAGGATATTATTAACGGACAGTAATAATCCTACTCTATTGAAGAAAGGTCACTAATCCTATACGTAACACATTCGGAACATTATTTCCTCATGTATTGGTATCGTTGAGTGGGAATAGCATCTTCAATACATGTATTTATTCCTCTTCCGGAAAGAACGTCAACCCATTCACATTTGAAAAGTACTACCAAAAAATTCCCAGAATAGTTCAGCTCAATAATATCAATTATTCTCCCATAGTAAGTCACATCACCTAAAATTGGTGTGGCATCACTTGCACTAGCATAGCTGGATGTTTTCGCAGTCAGCACTACTCCACTATTTTGTGTAACTCCATCCAAGCGTCTTGGCCTAAATCGAAAACCTCGACTATTGAAAGCACGATACCTTTTTAATGCTGCAACGGGGCCACGGGCTAGCCACCTAATACCATCTTCCATACCCTGAATGCCATTTTCCCTCTCGATCTGCATAATCTATATAATACAAGTTTAGTTTGTACTTTAGTGCTAGATGTAAAGGACGTGAGATGTGGCACTTACATGACCTCTAAACCATTGATGGAATTTCTCATTTTGTATTTTCTCGACATCTCTATTACTCAATCGTCGCCCAGTATGCTTAGTTGTGATCTCTTCAGCATGAACTCTGTAACATTCCTTGTAAGAAAATGTGTGTCATGAAAAAGTTGAATTTTCATTTTTTGAGTTTGAGATATTACCTGAGGTATGAGTTGACAGCTGAACAATTGAATAGAACATATCTATGTGCTTGTTCTTTTGCCAAACCTCTTATAACATAACTACCTGGCTTTCCAAGTGCCCTTCCAGCATGAGGGAAAAGAGATGATGCCTTTCCAGTGCAATATCCAAGTGTCTCATCATTGTCATCATTCCTTGAGAGCTTGGTAAGAACATTTTGGAAACCATCAAGAAATCCTGAACAAAGTGCCATAGCCTCATTTGCCAAAACGGATTCGGCAATACATCCCTCTGGATGAGCTTTGTTCCTCACATTTGACTTCAACTCACCAAGGTACCTGCATAGACCAGCATTAAATTTTGAAAAACAAAAAATAGGTAAAAACATGGCTGGTAACTCTTAAGAAAATACCTTTCTACGAAATACATTGATCGATAGCAAACAGGACCACCTATTTTTGCCTCTGTAGCTAGGTGAAGAACAAGATGCACCATCATAGTAAAAAATTCAGGTGGGAATACATTATTTCCTCATGTATTGAGTGGGAACAAGAACAAGAAAGCAAGACAAAGTTATTGATGAACTCAAAAACAACAAGAGACAACATGACAATGAAGATCCAGCAATGGTAGCAATGTTTTCATTACGAATTTGCATTGAATATTTACTAACACACTTATCTCAATTTTAGGCCAATTTTGTATCGACTGATCGTGGCAATTTTCAGAAGCATGTACTGCATTCTAAAAGAAAGGTGTTTTTCTTATTTTTATGTTTTCACTTAATTCAGTATTTGTTGGCTTTAATGTTGTTTCAAATTTGCAGAGAGTTCAATGTGCAGTACCAAATCGTAGAAACACATTCTGTAAACAGAGGGATGAACTGGTAAATCCCATTACTTGTATATTTTTTACATTCTTTTTCTAACATGCATATTATAACTCATGCTATTCCCCTTTATTCTTTTTACTAGAACAAACAGACATATGAGTGCGAATACAGTGACAATGATGATCTATTGTTATCCAATGAGAAGGTAAAACTTGTTCCTTGTGTTTTGACAGCAATATACTCTAAGTCTTATATATGCTGGTTTTTGGACCTTGTGTTTTAAATTCCACTTGATTTATGTTTGCACCAGTTCCAAGATGATCCTAATTACAAGGAAAAATTACATGAGGAAGCAGAACCACCATCCCCACAATGCTCTACTAATCATTCGATACAAAAAGAGGTACACCATATCATCTGAATCAGTGTCGGTAGATAGGTTGACTACTGTCATAGCGCACTAGTGCATTGGAAAAAGGAAATTCATGAAAGTAGGTGCAGGTTTCTATGCAAATAAGAAGATTGAGCAAACTTAGCTATTAAATACTGTTAGGAGCTATATTCTTGCCATATGTGCAAGCTTCCTGCTCTTTTATGCTTCTGCAGACACATGATATGATCTTGTTAAATTCTGTAGAAGATGAATTTTGTGTTTACTATGAGGATTTAAAGAACTTGGCATGAACAAGCTATCTACAGTATTTAGTTATGTGTAGTTAACCTTTTTCATTAGTGTACAAAATAAAGTGTTGGAAATCACTAGCCAGGAATAGTGAACAAAATAATTGGCAATTAGTTTGGGCCAGTAGCTGAATGCATATGTTTTATCATACCTGTGACAGTCCCATCCTTGATAGCCTTTAATTTAATTTGCAGGCTACCTTTTATGCCCCTAAGAAACAAAATAAAATTCTATCTCTAACTGATTACAAGACTAATCTTATCTCCAGTTGACATATAATAGAATCTTATCACTTACTGGACTGATTCACTTGGCTAATAACCGAACTTATTGCTATGGAGGCTCAAAAGCTTGTGATACAGGGCCTATGTGTAAGTAGTACTGTGAAATACAGACTTAAGCAATTATACATTGTATACAAAGATGCAAAAGCTATGGCCCATTATAGTATTTGGTGAATTCATCTGGTAGCAAGTTTGTTTTTATATGTATTAGAAGCCATTATTGTATTTGGTGAATTCATCTGCTAGCAACTTTTATTTACTAAGTTTAAGTAGAAAAGATTATTGCACATGATATCACAAGATAAATACAATTTTTTCACTTAATTACTTTCAGTTTGATGTACATACAAGGAATTCAGGTGATGGTAGGATAATAAAAAATCGGAAGGTATGTAGCAATCACACTTCTCCAACTACCTCAATAATATTTTTGCTCCAAACTTGACTTAGTTTAGAATATTATTTCATCACAACTCATTTCAGATTAGTAAGAATCAGGAAGCAATGTTCCAAGAGACTACACCAAGGACAAAACAAGTTGTCAATCGTGATAAGGCTAGAAGCCATAATGGTTCAAAATATATGCAGCCTCCAATTAAGGTTCATAAACACAATGACCATTGTTCAGATTTGATTGCCTCTATACAACCAATTCTTTTTGGTCACTGAGTTATTATTTTTTTTCTCACTGTAGGTTGGATCCACAGTGCTATTAAAGACTTCAAACTATCCAAATAAGGCAATTGTGGCATATGCTACCCTTTTGAGCACTAGCCCTAAAGCAAATGTTGGTGGAGTAGAGATGGGAAAACAATTCTACAAAGTGCGAGTCAACCATCCTACTGTACCAGATGAGACATTAGTAAGGCCCATTACCGGCTACAACACCATTGGTGATGCTAAAGGAGTATCAATTGCTTGGCCTTCAATTTGTGTATGTTACGCCTAGCTTTCGAAATATCTAATATTACAACTAGAATTACATTGCAAGTTGAAGTGATTAATTTTTCTATATATGCAGGTTGAGATGATCAATGGTTGAATTCATATGTTTCCATGCACATAACAACGAATCAAGAGTTCAAGACGCAATGGATTTCAGGATCACCATATATTTGTATTTCATTTCTAGTGGCACAAACTTGTAATCTCCAATTCTATGTACATTTGCTCTCTAGATCATATCATTGTATATATACTACCAAATGATGTGAACAAGTACTATGTTTCACTACGGGAAATCCCAAGTTTGCCGAGTGTCTTCATGTTTGCCGAGTGTTTTTTTTCGGGCACTCGGCAAACAACTTGTTTGCCGAGTGTTTTTCAAAAAACACTCGGCAAAAAAAAACACTCGGCAAAAATAGGGCGAGATTAATTCACATGGCGTAGATCTAAACCAATCTAGCAACTCCAAACAAACCGCAAAAAACTGCCTTTAAATAACCAAGATTACTCTAGCTCCGACGTAGGGAATCTAGACTAACCTTGATGATCTAGCTCCGACGTAGGGAATCTAGACATAAAGTGCAGTCCGATAAACGATAATCTGTTGAATAATCAATATTGATCTAGCTCCGACGTATGGAATCTATATCAATCTTGATTATCCAGAGATAAATCGGTTGAACAGTATAAACGAGAAAGGGCGATGCGCCTCAATTCAAAGCCTATACTAGTTCGATAAATTGACTAACTTACTGGTAAGCCGGAGATCAGAACTGATGCAGCCCGTCCACCAATGAGCTTCGTCGGTAACTACTACTAGGGTTTTTGGCGTGAAGCCGGGTTGTATTGATTGTGAGAATAGTTCTTTACAATGGACGAGGGTTTATATTTATACCCTGGTCATGAAGAGTCCTGATCGGACCAGACTAACTTGCGGATAAAGTAAACTAAGTCTAACATAGAATGGGACTTCTCAATACGCCTTCAAAAAAGGAAATAGTCCCCATATCTGATACGCTTCCTCTTCCAGCCGACGCGCCCTTCTTCCTTTATCCATCATCAGATCGGACTTCTTGTTTCATCGGACTC
>CM014272.1:11730459-11741103 GCA_004135705.1 Alloteropsis semialata
TGGCGATGTCGAGGAGCTCCCGGATGGTTCGTGGCTTCCTGCGTCCCAACTCGTGGATGAGGGTCGCGCAGGTGGTTCCGAACCGGAACGCTGAGACAACGTCGGTGTCGGCGGTATTTGGCAGCTCGGTGCAGCGCTTGGAGAAGCGCTTGATGTAGTCCCGCAGAGTTTCGTCCGCCCCTTGGAGGCAGTTGCGCAGGTCCCAGGGATTCCCGGGACGAGTATAGGTGCCCTGGAAGTTGCCGACGAAGGCATCACGCAACTGCGCCCAGCTGTCGATCCTGCCTGCGGGGAGATGCTCCAGCCACGTTCGCGCCGAGTCGGCGAGGTAGAGGGGGAGGCTTTTGATGATGAAGTAGTCGTCTTGTGCTCCCCCCGCGTGGCACGCGAGCCGGTAGTCCTCCAGCCAGACGCTGGGGTTTGTGTCCCCGTCGTACTTGGGCACCGTCGTGGGAGCTCGAAAGCGCGGAGGGACCTGAGCGCCGAGGACGCGAGGTCCAAAGGCACGCGGCCCCCTGGGGTCGGGTGACGCACTCCTGCTCCGGTCCTCGCCGCTGTCGTAGCGGCCCCCGCGCCGCCTGTTGTAGGATCGGCGTGGGCGGTGCTGATGGTGCTCGTCCCGTCGTCTGGCGCCTCCGTCGGCTACGGCCCCGTGATGATGTACGGAATGCTCTCGATCGGGCTCCCGGGGAGCTCGCTGGCGTGAGGCGGAGCTTTCCGCCTGTTGGACTGCTGCGGTTTCCAGGAGCGCGCGGAGCTGCTGATGGAACCTTCGATCTTCGGGCGCCGCTGGTTCAGGGTGCTCGCGGAGCAGGACAGCAGCCGCTGCGAGGTTCTGGGATGCCCGGTTGAAGACCGGCGCGTCGTTGGCGTTGCCACCGTTGTTGATGATGCGCTGTTGCACGTCCCGGGCCCGTGCGCGGGCGGCTCCTCCATCCGCGTTTCTCCCGAGCTCGCGGTTGAGCTGCTGGCGTTCTGCCTCGATCTGACGCCGGGCCTCGTCGAGCTCCTGCAGCCTGACCCGCCGGGCATCGCCCGCCGGGGCGTTGGGCGGTGGTGCCGCAGGGGCGTTGGCAGGCGGAGCTGCAGGGGCTCGGGCAGGCGGAGCTGCAGGGGCGTTGGCAGGTGGCGCCGTGGGGGCGCCGTCCCTCGTCGAACTGCTGGCGGACTGCACATCCCCGTCGGGGGTGTGACACATGAAGCATTCCCGAGAAGGGTCGAAGTTCGGCGGAGCCCACCTCAACCGCGGGTGCGAGCTTTGCTCGCTCACCGTGCTTTTGGCGGTTGGCAGGAGGCAGGGGTCGGACTCCGTCGGTGTCGGGGTGGCCGCCGGGTCGCTCGGCAGGCCTGGCTGTCCCTCCGGGTACATGGCGTTGTAGCAGTCGATGAACTCGTCCCAGGGGAGCTGCTCCTGCCCTCCAACCTGGAGGGCGAGGTTGGTGATCATGTAGGAGATGTTGCGGAAGCGTTCCTGGGACGGGCTCCGTCCCAGGGCGGCCGCCAGGTCCCCACCGAGCAGGTCGAGGACGTAGGCGGTGGCTCCCGTCGTGGCGTGGGAGGGCTTGGGCCCCTCGTCGTGGAACGTCTTGTCGTCGTCGCGGGCAAGCTTGGGGCGCACGAAAGTTGCCCCGATGATGGGCTCCACCGACTTGCTGAAGACGAAGTCGAGGGAGCCGAACCGCAGGTGATCGCCCGGCGCCAGCGAGGCGCCGCCGTGGGCCATCCGGGCCCTGGTGAAGTGTCGTGACACGCGAAAAGCCCCTACCTGGCGCGCCAACTGTCGGGGTTCTCTACCGCCGGCAAGTAAATTTCTACGATCGCGTGTCAGGGTCCGGATGGTGACTCAAGAGACAGGGGGTTTAGACTGGTTCGGGCCTCCGGAGAGTAACACCCTACGTCCAGTGTGTGCCGATGTTCTCAAGTCCAAGTCTGTAGTAGGGGGTACAAACTGGTCGGGAGAGGGAGAGGGTCCCAAGTCCCTGTGCTGTGCGAGTGAGTGTGCTGTTCGTGCTGTGTTCGAATGTTCATCTGTTGTCCGTCTGTCCCCCCATTGGTGTCCCCTTGTCCCCTTTTATAGTCTCAAGGAGAGAAGGGAGCGGGGGGTAAGAAAGAAGAAAATTACAAGGGGAGTTACTGTCCCCGAGGCCTTTAACTTGCGCCGCGCGTCGAGCCGTACGGGGAGCAGGTGTTGACGGAGTGGGCGCCCCGCCGGACCCGGGACCGTACATCCCGGGTGGTTGGTGTAGATGACTTCTCGGGTAGGTTCTCGGGTAGTTTCCGGGTCGTGGTTGACTCGCTCGAGGCCTTTGGGAACTCCAGGTGTCCTCCTCGGGCTCCAGGTGTCGTCCTTGGGCGCCTGAAGTCGTCCTTGGGTGCCCGGTGTTGCGCATGCATTTCTCTCAGGACTGTAGCGTTCCTGTTTGGATGAGACGGGCGCCACTGTGGCTGCCGTGGCGAAGGACGGACGCCCATCATGCTCTGACGCGGCGGGTACCAAGTGGGTACGGCACTGGATGGGCCGGGACGGGACGAGGCCGAGTAGTTTGACCGGGCGAGCCGGAGACTCCTCGGAAGCGGAGAACTCCCCGGGCGAATCGGAGAGCCATTCGGAGGCGGAGAACTCCTCGGGCGAGCCGCGGAACCACTCGGAGGCGGAGAACTCCTCGGGCGAATCGGAGACCCGTCGGGCGGCCTCCGAATTGTTGAGGCATGGAGAATCTGCTTTGATTTGGTTCTTTGGTTTTTGCTTTTGAGGGATGGGTTATTGTGAGGACCCGGATTAAGGGCTTGATTGGGTACCCCTAATTCAGACCCTCGTCATGCAGGTGCCAGCAAAGGCGAGGAGCTCGAGGAACGAGCCCAACAGAGGAATGATGGACTGGAGCAGACCCTCCGGGAGATCGGCCCACCCTTGAAGCCTGCTGTGTGCAGGGGTCGTAGTGGAGGCAGAGGCGCTAGAGATTTTGCTGGGACTTTGCATGATGTCAGACTCTGTGCAACAAAGAAATGATCACAGGTCAGAAATATGAACTGAATGAAAAACGAAATTTCACAATAACTTGCTTGAGACATACGATCTGAAACTACTTGTTAGGTCGTCATACAATCACAAAGAAATTCGATGCGGCTGAATAGATTCTAATGATCAGGCAAGACAGGTAGACGCAGGAAAAACACAGTTTTGTATCCAAGTATCTCACTACAATTTAAACTTTTCTTTGAAGCTGCCTAACCCATCTCTATTTTCAGAACATCATATTTAGGGTGCCCTTCAGTACACATAATTGATACACAAATCAAAGGTGAAAAGTATTTACTATAGAAAAAAATCCCAACCAAGTGCGGAAATATGTGTTCATGTACCTTTCGCAAATTAACTATGGAATACAGAAAAATATCTCCGATATCTGCTCAAATCCACCGCCTAAAAAAAACTGGAGTATATCCTCAAAACCACCAGCAAACAAAAAATGGAGCGTTTATCCTAAGCACATTAGTTGTTGGGAACACATCTTTTTTAATCTACTTATCAATCAGCTCCACTCAATCTAGGGTTCTTCTATATACTATACAGTTACAACAGAAAAGTGCAGAACTCAGTCGAAAGAGATGATGAAGAATTTTTTTTGCTTGGTTTGGATTAAGAAACTGAAGCACTGATGGGAGACTAATATTAGCATATTTATGGATCTGAAATCACAATATACAATAATACCAATTGGAATTTTGATACAATACACAGCCACACAGGAGAAAAGTTTGTTCTCCTCCACCGATTAAAGGTTCCCAATTCTACTGCCTACTTGCATAGTAGTCTACAAAAATGCCACATAAAAGAAAAGAAGCCAGGGTTGTTCAAATGAAGCAAATGTGCAAAAAAAAAAATCATCAGTTTATAAAGTGGACTACAGCAACGATGATCCATGCTGCTAAAACATCTAGTTGTTACATGGCAAACTACAACATACTACTTACTAAACATAATGATAGCATCAGATCCTGAACTAAATTAGACCAAAACATATATAGCACCAATGATTAACGCTTCTTCACTTATGCAGATCAAACATGACATACACAAAAAAAATTGAAACTTGTGTTCAAGACCAGAACCCAAAATTGGTTTTTTATTGTAACCACATTATTGATGGCGATAATTCCATCCAAATCTAATCCAACAACCAGATCCACCAAGACTAGGGTTTGTCCCTACCGTACAACTTACAGTCACACCACAATCCAGTGGAAACCTGACTTTAATAGCTTGATTCAAGATCACACAACAAGAAGAAACGCGGGACGCAATTTCTTGGCATGGATTAAGGAACCGGAGGGCTGGGGAAGTGGGGATAAAGCACGGACCAACCGAGTAAGGAAAAGAATGCGGGCCTTAGCAATCAGGGAGAAAGGTGCAGGACTTGCCTAGGAAGCAGGCGCCGGTCGGCGACGACGGTGCGGCTCCGGTTGGTGCCGGCGATGACGGCGCGCGAGATCTCGCCTTCGCCCTTCCCTTCCTCCGCTCCCTCGCTTCCAGAAGCGCCGCTTCTCCGGCCTCCTACTACTCGCGCTCTCCGATGATCTGTGTATTATTCTCTGTTTATTGGGCCAAAGCTGGGCTTTATGAACCTGGGCCGTGGCGATTTTCTTAAAGGCAGTCTAAATAAAAAAATCCCAAACATGCTGGAGGTCTGCGATTTATGGACATTGAGAAGTTTAACTTGGCACTCTTAGCCAGGCAGGCGTGGCGCATTTTGCAGGAGCCGTCGTCATTAAGCGCTAGGGTACTTCGTTCGGTTTACTTTCCTGATGGCGAATTCTTGGATGCAGAAATAACTGTGTCTCCCTCACGGGTGTGGCGAGCGATCCATGAAGGAATCGGTGTGCTGAAGCTTGGGATTATCCAAAGGATTGGTACTGGTGAAGGAACAAATATCTAGACAACGAATTGGCTGCCACGCGATGGTATGCTAAGGCCAATCTGCTGCACTGGAGATAACCCACCGCAGAGGGTCAGTGAATTGATCGAACATGCCACACGGTCATGGGATGTGCAGAAGCTGGACATGTATTTCACGGCAATGGACAGAGAGGCCATACTAGCGATTCCTCTAAGTACTATTAGGATGGAGGACTTTTGGGCATGGCATTACGAGCGATCGGGTGTCTTCTCTGTTCGATCTGCCTACAAGTTGCTGGATCGGATTTCTGATGCGACGACGGCCTGTCTGGAGGGAACGGCAGGACGGTCAGATATTGGGGTCGAGCAAAAAGAATGGTTAGATTTGTGGAAGGTCAAGGTTCCATCAAAAATTCGTATGTTCTTGTGGAGGTTAGCTCGTCACTCAATTCCCACGAACGTTGTACATCATCATCGCAATATGGCTCCGAATAGCAACTGTGGTATCTGTGGCGCGCCGGATAGCTGGAGACACTCGCTACTAGATTGCAATATGGCCAGATGTGTTTGGGCTCTAGAAAATCAAGAAGTTGCGGAGGTTCTGGTATCAGCACAACAGGATGATGCCAGGGGATGGCTGGTAGAGATTATGAGCGCCCTATCACACACAGATCTTACACGAGCGGTTGTGAGATTATGGGCGATATGGCATGCGAAGAGGAAGGCTATACATGAGGAAGTTTTTCAAAGTCCACTGTTTACGCACTGTTTCGTCGAGAGTTTCATCGCAGAGCTTGAGCTGACGAAACCACAACCTAAATTACAGCAGGGAGCTCCAGTGCCTACTAGGGGATGGCTCCCTCCTCCATCTGGAATGTGCAAGGTCAATGTCGATGCTGCAGTGTCAAAGAATTCAAATGTGTCGGCGGTGGCGGCAGTTGCCAGGGATGCCAATGGTTTGTTCCTTGGCGCATCAGCGCAAGTGATGCTGGGCATGACCGATGCGGAAACAGCAAAAGCCCTTTCTTGCAGAGAAGGCATGGCGTTGGCAAGCGATCTGCTCCTCCAGCGCTTTCGTCTTGCAACAGATTGTGCCAATGTTGCGAGGAGCATCAACGGACCTGGTATGGGGAGTTATGGCCTGATCATTCGAGAAATACAAGCAAGACGTGAAGACTTTCAGGCAGCGGAATTCGTGCATGAGAATCGCAAGTCCAACGTCGACGCTCATTTACTAGCTAAGAGCTCTTTATTTAGTCAGGACGGTAGACATGTTTGGTTTAGTGCACCTCCGGAAGGTGTTTGTACCTCGTACTCTATTCTCAATGAATAAATAAGTTGTGAGTTCTCAAAAAAAAAATATCCCTACCACAAACCTGGGCTAGAACGAGTTTCAAACGAGTTCATTGATCATATGTCCAAATTATTGACCAATGGCTCCATTCCGATTGTTGAAACCAAAAAGCGAGTGTTTAGAAGCATTGCTCGTTTAAAAAAAAGAAATAGCATTCAGCATTTCTTTGATAGAAAAATATACAGAAAAGTAAAATAAATTGCTTGATAGATCTTGTTGAACCAAAGGCACGATATACTATGCATCTTGAGAAATGTGGGTGAGCTATGTTTAAATTCGATTTCCAACTTTCCTTGTTTTAAATACATAGTAATTACTATTTTTCCATGCTAACATATTGCAAAACAATTTCGATAACTTGACTCTAGGCCTGTTGGGACCAAGTGAATTGGATTAGATTTCTCAACTAGCCCAAGAGGCATCCACGAGTACATATAGGCCCAAAGAGTATATTCCAGGAATTCAGGGAAACACTTCGTCTAAGATACAAGACTTAAACTAGGGTGCTTATGATGGTGCACCAACCTTATCTTCCGTTCTCCCCCTAAGTCTTGTACGGGGAGCTCTCTACGGGATCTTCACCATCCCAACTTTGGACAGAAGCTCCTGAAACTTAACTCTACCAAGCGATTTGGTGAGAAAGTCAGCGAGCTGATCCGCATTGCCGATGTAGCTGGCCTTGATGCTCCCGTCCTCCAAGCAGCTTCGGATGAAGTGGTACTTGATCCTGATGTGCTTGCTGCGGTCGTGGAAGACAGCGTTATTCGCCAGGGCCAGAGCGGACTTGCTGTCCACCCTGAGCTCGACTACTTCAGCATCTCTGCCAAGAAGGTCACCAAGCAGCCGAGCCAACCAGAGGGCTTGTGTTGACGCGGTAGTAGCGGCGATGTACTCTGCCTCACAGCTGGACAGAGCCACCACTGTTGCTTCATAGACTGCCAGCTAACAAGACATTTGCCAAGAAGAATAGCATCCCGCTAGTACTCTTGCTCATGTCGATGTCGCCGGCATGATCCCTATCACTGTAGCCGATGAAGTGAGCCGCTCCAGGACACCTCGGGTAGCGGAGCCGCAGTCGAGAGTGCCCGTGATGTAGTGGATGATCATCTTGACGGCTTGCATGTGCTCCGTCGTCGGTCGTTGCATGAACCGACTGACGTAGCCGACGGCGAATGCCAAGTCCGGCCGCGTGTGGGTGAGGTAGCGAAGGCTCCCCACAACGCGCCGGTACTCCATGGTGTCGACCTCCTCCGCGGTACTGTCGCGGCTCAACCTCAGTCTCTCCTACATTGGAAGAAGGGTTGCAGTCAGTGAGCTCTCCGAGCTCAACAATGCGCTTGGCGTAGGCGGTCTGGCGGAGGGTGATGCCGGAGTCATCCTGGTGCACCTTGATCCCCAAGTAGAAGGAGAGAGGGCCCAGGTCACTCATCTGGAAGGAGGCCTTCATGTCCTCCTTGAACGCCTCGAACTCTTCTTCCTTGGCGCTAGTGATCACCAGGTCGTCGACGTAGACGCCCACCAGCAGAGCATTGCCGCCCTTGCCCGCCGGTAGACGGCCGCTTCGTGCGGGCTTTGCTCGAACCCCATCGCTAGCCGTAGAGGGCCTTGCGCAGGCGGAGAACCTTGTTCTCCTGGCCGGGGATGACGAATCCCGGCGGCTGGTGAACGTACACCTCCTTCTTCAAGTCGCCGTTGAGGAACGCCGACTTGACGTCCATGTGGTGGACGCGCCAGCCCTCCGTGGCAGCCAGCGCGAGGAGAAGATGCACGGACTCCATTCGTGCAACAGGAGCGAAGGCGTTGTCGAAGTCGACTCCTTCCATCTGCACGAATCCGCGCGCCACGAGCCGGGCTTTGTGCTTGATGACGGCCCCGGCTTCATCCTTCTTAAGCTTGAACACCCATTTGAGGGTGATAGCTCGGTGACCGGTAGGGAGATCCGTTAACTCCCAAGTCCGGTTCTTCTGCACCGCATCCATCTCCTGCTGCATCGCGGCGCGCCAGGCCGCGTGTCCCTCCGCCTCGGCGAAGGAGCGAGGCTCACCGTCGTCGTGCGACAGGTGCAGCTCCGCCTCCAGGTCGTGCGGCACCAGCCTTGGCGCCGGCTGCTCGCCGAGGATGTCCTCCATGGTGCGGTACCACAGAGGCTCGCCGTCGTGGTACGCATAGACGCGGTCCTCGTCGTTGGAGAGCGGGGTGACGAACTCCACCGTGCGGTACTCGTCGTGGACCGACGTAGGCGAAGCAGGGCCCGGTGGAGTGGACGGTGGAGTGGTCGACGGTGCAGGCGACGGAGGCGTGGTAGGCGGCGTCAGTGGTGTAGAGCCCGCTAGAGCCGGTGAAGTACTCAACGGAGCTGGCGAAGGGCTCGTCGGAGTTGACGGTGACACGGGTGCCGGGGAAGGCACGCTCGGCGAAAGAGAGCTGCCTGCTCCCCCAGCCTCCCCGAAGTGGACGTAGTCGACGACGAAGTCGCTGAACCTCGGGGTCGAACCGTGACCCGCCGCCGTGCTACACGCCCAGCCTCGCCCCTCGTCGAACACAACGTCACGCGTCGTGCGCACGCGCTGTGTCATGGGGTCAAGGACGCGGTAGGCCTTCACTCCGTCAGCGTAGCCGATGAACACCCCTGGGGTGTTCCTGTCGTCGAGCTTGCTGACGTTGTTCAGCTTCTTGATGAAGATAAGACAGCCGAAGACGCGGAAGTAGTCGACCGCTGGCTTGTGCCCATGCCAAGCCTCGTACAGCGTCTTGCCGTCGAGCGCCTTGGTGGGCGAGCGGTTGAGGACGTGGACCGCGGTTAGCACCGCCTCCCCCCAGTAGATGGCTGGCATCCCCCTCTGCTTGAGGAGGGCCCGAGCCGTAGCGGCCACTATCTGGTTGCGGTGCTCCACCACGCCGTTCTGCTGCGGAGAGTACGGCGCAGAGTAGTGGCAGTGGATGCCCTCGTCGGCGCAGTACGCCTCGAACTTGGCCGCCGTGAACTCGCCGCCGTTGTCTGTACGTAGCACGCGCAGCTTGCGGCCGCACTCGGCCTCCGCAGCAGCTTGAAGGCGCTTGATGGCGTCCGCCGCAGCAGCCTTGGTGTCGAGGAGGACCGTCCACATGTACCGAGACACGTCGTCGACAAGTAGTAGGAAGTAGCGCCAGCCTCCCGGAGTAGCCGGCGTCACCGGCCCGCAGAGGTCGCCGTGCACGAGCTCAAGCCTCTCCTTGGCTCGAAAGCTCGACTGACGAGGGAAGGAGCGCCGCTTCTGCTTCGTGATGACGCAGGTGTCGCAGAGCCGCTCCACGTGGTCGACACGGGGCATGCCCCGCACCATCTCCTTGGCACCGAGCTGCTTCAGGGCCTCGAAGTTGAGGTGCCCAAAGCGCTCGGGCCACAGCCTCGCGTCGTCGTCGCGGCAGGTGGCGAAGCAGAGTGGCTGCACCACCTCGGGGTAGAGGACGTAGAGCCGGTTGCTTCCCCTGTGCACCTTGGCGAGGAGTCGGTGACGAGCATCTCAGATGCGAAGCAGTCCGTGCTCGATCTCCACGCGCGACCCGTTCTCATCCAGCTGTCCCAAGCTGATGATGGAGTTGCGCAGAGCCGGGATGTAGTAGACCCCGGTCAACCTCCGACGCTCGCCAGTCTTGGCGACGAAGACGACGGAGCCGGCGCCATCGATCTCCACAGCGGAGGCGTCCCTGAACTTGACGGAGCCTCGCACGCTGGAGACCAAGTCGGAGAAGTACTCACGATGCCCTGTCATGTGGTGGGTGACACCGGTGTCGAGGTACCACCCGTCGATCTTCTCGTCGCTCGAACCCTTCCCGAGGAAGGCGTGAGCTTGCAGCTCGTCGAGGTAGAGAAGAGCAGCAACCGCCGGCACGGGAGAGGAGTGTAGCTTGACACTCCCGTGCATCAGGAACAGGGTCGGCTCGTCGTCGTCCTGAGCCTGCGCAACGTGGGCTTGGCCCCCACGCCGCGGCTGCCCTTGTCCACGATGCGCGCCGCCAGCGACTCCGCAGCCTGGGACTGGTGGGAGTCCGGCTCCACGCGCGCGCGCTGGCGTCGCCGCCCGGCGCAGAGCGTCGTCGTCGTGGTTACTATCAGGAGGAGGAGGTGGCGGCGGCTGCTCTTCGTGGGGGCGGCTGGATCGAGGGAGAGCGGCAGCTCCGGCTTCCTCCTGCTGGTCCCGTGGAGGAGGCGGCTCCGGCAGACGAGGATGAGCGCGGCGGCCAGGGCCAGGGCCAGGGCGGAGGCCGCCGCGCCGAGGAGGAGGACGACCTCCAGGCGTCTCATGGACAAGCTAAGCTAGGAGAATGGCGCGCGCGGTGGGCTTGTTGCGGGGTTTTTGGTTTTGGAGCGTGGAGTGGATTTGATTTGCTCGCCAGTCGCCACGCGCGGTTA
>CM014272.1:11742103-11753977 GCA_004135705.1 Alloteropsis semialata
GTTTGCTGACTGCATTGAGTCTTACAGAAGTCGCAGCAGAAGAAAAAACGAGGAGTTGGAGAAGATGCGACGACTCGAGGAAAGGATACTGCAGAACGAACAAAAAACTGGGGAGGTTCAGCGGCAACTGGAGATAGCACTTAGCTCTCAGCAACAAAGCCGTGGATCCGCCGGCGCTCCAGTAGACACAATTAGCCCTACCCAGCATCATCGAAGCAGTTGCGCGTCCACTGACGTCCCAAATGATGCTCAAGTCCAACGCTACCCCGTGGACGATATAACCAGGCGGACGACCTGTGAGCTGCACAGTCCATTCAAGAATTTAACGTTCAAGGTGGCGTACGGAAGTGCTTTGCCGAGTCAAGAAGGAGATCTCTACCATGGAGGGCAAATACCTGCTGGCTATGCTAGAGTTGGGGTGGAGCAGGTCTTGGCCGGGTACGAATCACTCCAGCTTGACATTCCTGGAGGTGACGGGGAGACGACACTAGAAGAGGCAGTTCATGGTGTTATCCTATGGGAGAAGCATTACATCATCTTAACTCCTGAGGGGCCTTCGTCGTCACCCCAAAGCTCAAGGGCATCTCCGCCGCCTCCAGCTCCGCAGTCCCCGCCGCAGCAATATTCGCCTGTTCTTCCTGAACAAAGGTCTCCATCGCCAACAACTCAAAAATCTCCGTCACCTCCAGCTAAGCAATCTCCACCGCCTGCACCTCCGCCGGCAAAGAAAGCTAAGCAACAGAAAGCCAAGGCACCAACAAAGCCACCTGCAAAGAAGCCAGCAAAGCAAGCCAAGGAACCTGCCAAGCTACCATGGGAAAAAACTGATGAGGAGTGCAAGCAGCATAGTCTGGATAAGGTCAAAGAGTTCTTCAAAAAGAAGGAGCCCAAGAAAAAAGAAGTAGTTGATGTTGCTAAGTCTGCTTTCTTTATTGGCATGGCTAAAGTAACTCAGAAGAAAGTGTTGTCAGACTATGACCGCTCTATTAAGAAATCGTATGAGAAGAATCAAAAGGAGGAGAAGGAGCGACGGAGTCAACAGAGCCAAGAGTCTACCAAGAGCCACAAGAGCGTCAAGCAACAAAGGAAGGGAAAGGCTGTTGCTCAGCTCGATGAGCAGGAGAGGCAAACAATTGATCCACTCATAGTGAATGCTGGAATTGGACCAGCCGACCTGCTTGAGTTTTGCAAAGGGGCAGGAATGACGCCCTCGCAAATGCTGGATGAGGGTAAGACCCCAAAGGCTATACCAAGGTGGCCATTTCAGCTTGGCTTACCTCTAGTTGACCCTGATACGTACAACACGCTGTCAACAAAAATGTACAGATTACATGAATGGTACCTTCAGGCGTCGGCCCAAGGCCAGAAAATGGTGGGATTGAAGATTAGAGATGATGACTACTTTCGTGGCGATAATGTTATGTATTTGGAATTCTCAGAATTTTACCAGATATACCATAGGGATGCCCTTGACGTGTCTCTCCTCAGCTGCTGGGTGTTGTAAGTGCTTCATTTATTTCTATATTTAACGTCTTCTATGTATTGTCAACCTATTATTAAACATTTATTTTTTTAAATTGTATCCTGTAGAATGGAGATTGAAGAATGCAGGAAAAACTCATACTTCCACTTGGGCTTCATCGACCCAAAAACTGTAAACCAGCATATGTTACTAAATTTTTATGAAGACACAATGAACAACATTGACAGATTCTTACGTGTACAACATTACAAGACAATGATTCTATTTCCTTACAACTTTGGGTGAGTACTTTTACTGTCTTGTGCATCTTTTAGTTTTCTTCCTAACATAATTTTTATTTCAATTGACGTGACTCTTGGTACAAAACTTGCATGTAAATAGGTTTCATTGGATATTATTTGTTATACAACCGGACATAAGCTTGTTGACCATCATGGACTCATTGAGGGGACCACGGGACGCGTACCAACCAATGATTGACCTCCTTCAAAAGTAATTTTCGTCATCGCACTATTATTCCTCTTTAGCTCAGCCAAGAATTCCATTTATTTCATATGGTGTGCGCAAGTGTTGGAAAAAGTTTCATGCATAGCAAAAAGGTCCATTCAAGGAACAACTTGGTATCAAGGGAGACTTTTCGGTAAATACTGCTATACATAGACCAACATCTCTTTTTTTGTTTCATTATCATGAATATGCATGTAATGACTTGACCATTTCTCCTATAAAGTGTTATAGGCAGAATCAAGGCACCAATTTATGTGGATATTATGTCTGTGAGTACATGCACACTCTTGTAGGGCATAAGACGATCGTCACTAATTGGGACCTGACGGTATG
The DNA here is from genome assembly GCA_004135705.1 of Alloteropsis semialata. Lineage (NCBI taxonomy): Eukaryota > Viridiplantae > Streptophyta > Magnoliopsida > Poales > Poaceae > Alloteropsis > Alloteropsis semialata. The sequence continues at coordinate 11,744,427 of CM014272.1, forward strand.
TTCCATTTCCATTGAAATCTATATGTATGTATGCATGCATGCATGTGAGTCATAATAATATTATTTATATTTTTCTATTAACCACATCCTCAGATGATGCATATGAAAGATGAGATCTTATCGGACCAAAGAGTCGCGGCGATTCAAGAGACACTCTGCGGATTTATAATCGATGAGGTCGTGAGCAAGACAGGGGCGTTCTGGTGGGATGGACACGAGCCCGATACAAGGAGCAAATATTAGGCATTTTGTAAATATACATATATATATATGCTCCTTTGAAATCTTGGTGTAAATATTAATATTGAAATCTTGATGTAAATATTAATATTAATCTTGGATTTATCAAAATTTATTTTATTTAAATATATATAAGTTTAATATTATTACCGTATATATTAATATCAGTATTAATAGTTTAATGCATTAGTGACGTATAACTAATACATATATGGACATATACGTATATTATTATACAGGTATAATACGTATCTCTGTATAAAAGAAACCAGAAAAGAAAAAGAAAAAGAAAAACAGAAAAGAAAAAAAAAACCTTTAGTCCCGGTTGGTAATACCAACCGGGACTAGAGGGGCTCCACCCTGGGCGCCGCGTGGAGACCCTTTAGTCCCGGTTGGTATTACCAACCCGGGACTAAAGGCTGGGACCTTTAGTCCCGGTGGCGTAGTCCCGGTTGCGGAACCGGGACTAATGGGAGTTCCCAACCGGGACTAAAAGCGGTTTCTCTACTAGTAAAACTCTGATGCAATAGGTCATATAGGCTTTCAAAAGCTTAAGGTATGTAGGGACAGAAACTTCCGGAAGATTGGTAGGAATTGCTACCAATGTTTGCCAAAGAAGGATTTTGCCCAAGGAATTGCTACCAAGGATATGGGCGAGGATCCCACAGCCAATACCATTCGGCGCGCGGCAAACTGATGAATATGCTCATGGGTCGTGTCTTGCTCAAGGGTGGGGTCCACCACTTGAGCGTGAGCCACGAGGGAACAGGACCTGGTGGAGAAGCTGGGTAGTGAAAATGGATCAAATGAAAATGCCGGTTTTGCGACAGGTGATGAAAATGGGACATCATATCGCTGCCGGTTTAAGCCTTGAACCGTCGGTGATAGCTTAGGCCATCTTCAACCCTCCAACTAGGATGGTTTCCATGGCATTAATTAGACCGCCATATAGGATGTTTAGCTTATGTGGCACTATATTAAATAAGAGAGAGAGTGAAAAAAAGGAAGAAACTGGGTCTCATGCAAGACCCAGTGTCAACACGAGAACCAATGCACTAGACACTACCAAATTATGCATTGGAAGAGAGTAGTGTCCTCATGATAATTAAACAACAACTATAATGGGTAGAGAGAAGAGAGAATAATTGAGTAAGTATTAATTATAGACCCACATGAAGAAACTATGTATTGAGGGTTGTGATTTCTAAGCATGGTGTCTTGCTTATTTGGCAACATAGACACTGTCTATGGACACTATGGGTTGTGGATGGCCTTATAAAATGACGAGCTAGATGGGATGAGTGTTATGTGTAGTGTCACAATGCCTGAGACGAGCTGATCACACACTATCTCGCTAATATCTTTGTTTGGAGCTTCCGTCTAGAGCCCGGGAAAAGGATTCACAACTAGTTTAGAATATCTTCTTATATGTGCCGACTCATACCAACTCTTATCTATGCCAGTTATGTAACCACTACTCCCTCCGTTCTAATATAATTTGTAAGTTATTCCAACGTTCCGAGAGAGTTAAACCATTTTAAGTTAGACCAAAATTAAGATTACAAATATTTATGGGAACGAATAGATATACTATGAAAAATATATTTAATAAAAAATCTAATGTTACTTATCTGATAAGTAAATGTCATTACTTTATGATATACACAATGTTAAATACAGTATTTTTGTTTGTCTATCTACGCTGGGGCTCACCTGGTGTAAAACGGAAACATGCAACATGGTAAATTTCGTCGTGTTCATAATTGTAGAATATCTTAATAGAGTATTTTGTTTGTTCACCTGAAGTTTGTCCATTTGTAGACGTTTATATAGAGTACGTGTAGACCTGTAGCGTAAAAGGTCATCATGAGCAAGTAAAAATAAGGGCCTGTTTAGTTCCCACCGAAACTTTTGAATCTTTGAAACTTTACTATTTATCAAAGGAAATCTTACATGCATGGAGTATAAAACGTGTGTTAATGACAAAACCCATTCCATAACCCCCGGTAACTTTGCGAGACGAATCTAATGAGCCTAATTAGGCCATGATTAGACAACGTCGTGCTACAGTAAACAATCTCTAATGACGGATTAATTAGGCTTAATAGATTCGTCTCACGATTTTCCGTCCATCTGTGTATTTAGTTTTATAATTAGATCATGTTTAGTCCTCCTAATCTTCAATTTAGAATTAAAAACTTTCTTTCGCAAACTTACTTTCTAATCTAAACAGGCCCTATGTTCACCGCGTCGCTCTTTCTTTCCATATCTGCCTCATCTCTGCGCGTCGCGTGTTTCTTTCCATTTCTGGCTCATCTCGGCTATTTCTTCACAACGGCGCCACTCGGACTTCCATTTCTTCCTGCCTGCCTCGTCTTCCAGCTCCATCCTCTCCCACCTACCCACCCACACCCAAACCCTAGCTGCGCCGCCATGTCTTCCTCGGGCAACAACCTTTTCCCAGCCGCCACCGTCGTCGTCGCCGCAGGCAACCCCGATGCCGTCGTCCCGGGCACCGAGGTCGACGTCCAAGGGTCAGCACAGCACGCGTCTCCAACAGCTCTCGTCATGTTATTGAATCCGGTTAGATCTCTCCATTTCTCCCTAGTTCAGACACCTCATATATCTCTGTCTGCACGATGGTTCATCAGGACGGAGGAGAGGGACTGGGCGAATCTCGTCAGCGACGCCGTCCGAGTGATCGCCGGCAAGCTTCTCGACATCGACGCCGCGGAGTACCTCCGTCTGAGAGCCGTCTGCACGCCGTGGCGTAACTCCACGGCCGTTCCGAGCTGGGAGCCGCGGTTCTTCCCCAGGAACTGGCTGATGCTCCAGCAGGAGGTGGACATGGACGTGGCTGCAGAGCCGCCGGCAGCGGACCCGGTGGCGCGCCGCCGCTTCGTGAACGTGCGCACAGGTGCCACGCTCCGGATCTCGCTGCCGCCGCTCGAGGAGTACGGCGACTTCATCGCCAACGCCGAGGGGCTCCTGCTTTTCCACTGCGTCGGCACCGACACGGTGCGCGTCTTCAACCCCCTGACCACGGCGACGGCCGTCCTCCCCGGCTTCACCGGAGCGCCGGAAGCGGAGGAAGCGTTAGAGCTCACCTCTGCGGGGGTTGTCGTCGACAGCCATGCGCCGGAACGCCCCACCATGGTGCTCGTTTTAATCCTGCCGGGAACCGCGGTGATTCTGTGCGCCAAGCCCGGCGACGACCGCTGGGGAACCGTGGATGCCGGAGTGATCGAGGTCGGCGACGGCGAGGATCAGCTGCCGTTCCAGGGCGGCCTCTCCCTGCAGGGGAGCTTCTATGTGCCAACGCGACATGGGGAGGTGCTCAGGGTTGAGCTCAACCCACAGCCTCACCTGGTGTACGTGGCTCAACCCACAGCCTCACCTGGTGTACGTGGCTAGACCACATGGTGGTCGCTGCACATGCAATTGCGCCGTGACCTCCTACCTGGTGCCCTCCCTGGACAACGACGATGATGCCGGTGGCGACAACGACGGGATGCTGCTGGTGCGCGTCACTGCTGGAGCCATTGATGTCTTAGGGCTGCATCATGGCAGGGGGAGCTACACCAGGGTACCGGAACTCGGCAATCGCACCATCTTCCTGCCGGGGCTGACGATCCGGGCTGACATGTTCCCTTCCCTGGCTCCCATGGAACTGGGAACGGTGCATGTGAATGAGGATATCGAGGATTACATATTATTGGATGCATAGCCTGAATGCCATTTCGCTTCCTATTGAATAATTCAGTCTGAACTCTTATGAGGATGACTTGGATAATTCTTTGTTTTATGCAGCAAAGTTGTTTCTTTACTTGTGTACGATACATTTGTTGTTGTCATTTGCTATCAGATCATTCAGGTTAATTAATGCATTTGTTTTAATGTTTGGAGTATTATTTTTGCATTGGTGTGTATGTTCGTATAGAATTGAGGATGAATTATTTTTGCATTGGTGTGTATGTTCGTATAGAATTGAGGATGACCGATGATTTATACTCTTTAGCACATGGATCATTGTTCAGATGGTCGATCAAACCGAATATATGAAATTGGCATCCTCCGTCATCCTTTTATCCAAACAAGCTCCCTGGAGAAAAATTATTTTTGATTGAAAGTTTCCAGGAGAAAATGCCTTTGTGGTTTTGAGCATCCGCACATCAGGTATCCTTTTTTATTTCCTTTGGAACAATTTTATGCTGCATAGATATCCATATATATGTTTCTTATAGATGTTTCATGCGTTATACTTTGTTTATTTTCAATGATCTTCGTTCTACATATTCGCCAAACATGTGAGTTTATTCCATGTTCTTTAGTATATGCTAGGTTCATCCATGTAAAAAATAGGCGTTGATTCTTTGGCTCTAATCAAACTAGGAATGGTGCATCTCAATGAGGACCTACGCTGAGGATTATGGCTGAATAGCCTAAATGCCATTTCATTTGCTGCCATATTGATTCTATGTTGAATACTTTAAAATTAAACTCATGTCAGCATGTTTAATTTCAATGTTTTGCTATGTGCTGATGATGTGTGATAAAATTGCTCATTTGATTTGTTGTTCGATAGTTTACGTTAATTGGTGCATTTGTTCTAATTTTAGGAGTACCACTTGTTGAATAATTGAGTCCCAACTGGTGTGTGAGGATGTTTAGAATATCTTTTTTAGTTATTGTATATTGATAAAGTGTGTGATACATTATTAGTCCCTTTCATTCACTCTAAGATTATTCAGGATGACACTACATTCCTCCAATCTTAATTTGGGACTGGGAGCGGTGCATGTGAATGAGGACATCGAGGATTACATATTATTGGATGAATAGCCTGAATGCCGTTTAGCTTCCTTTTGAACAATTCAGTTTGAACTCATATGAGGATGACTGGGATGATTCATTGTTTTATGCAGCAAAGTTGTTTCTTTACTTGCGTACGATACATTTGTTCCTGTCATTTGCTGTCAGACAATTCATGTTAATTAATGCATTTGTTTTAATGTTTGGAGTATTATTTTTTGCATTGGTTTGTATGTTCATATCGAATTGAGGATGATCGATGATGTATACTCTTTAGCACATGGATCATAGATGGTCGATCAAACCGAATATATGAAGTTGTCATCCTCCGTCATCCTTTTATCCAAAGAAGCTCCCTAGAGAGAAAAAAAATACTATTGATAGAAAGTTTCCAGGAGAAATATGCCTTTGTGGTTTAGATGGTTGTGGTTAGTAGCTAGTCAAGGGTTGGGCATCCGCAGATGAGGTATCCTTTTTTTATTTCCTTTGTAACAATTTTATGCTGCATATAGATATCGATATATATGTTTCTTATAGATGTTTCATGTGTTATACTTTGTTTATTTTCAATGATTTTCTACATATTTGCCAAACATGTGAGTTTATTCCATGTTCTGTAGTATATGCTAGGCTCATCCATGTAAAAAATAGGCGTTGATTCTTTGGCTCTAATCGAACTAGGAACGGTTCGGTGCATCTCAATGACATTTTGATTACATTACTGGCTGAATAGCCTGAATGCCATTTTGTTCCCAGTGGCTAATTCAGGTGGAACTTAACTGAGGATGTTTGGGATAACTTTTACTGATGTAGTGGTTAAGGGCAACACATCTGTTCCTTTCATTTGATGCCATATTGGTTTCATGTTGAATACTTGAAAATTAAACTCATGTGAGCATGTTTAATTTCATTGTTTAGCCATGTGCCGATGATGTGTGATAATAATTGCTCATTTGATTTGTTGTTCAATTGTTTACATTAATTGGTGCATTTGTTCTAATTTTAGGAGTACCATTTGAGTCACAACTGGTGTGAGGATGCTTAGAATATCTTTTTTAGTTATTGTATGTTAATGAAGTGTGTGATACATTAGTCCCTTTCATTTGCTGTAAGATTATTCAGGATGACACTACATTCCTCCAATAATCTTTGGAGTAACATCTTGTATGTTTCAAATTAGCATGACAGATGATGCGAACTCGGCAGCCACACCATGTTTCTACCGGGGCTCACACTCCGGGGTCCAGGCTGAAAGATTTCCTTCCTTGGCTCCAATGGAACTAGGAACAGTGCACCTGAATGAGGACATTGAGGATTTCGTTGCCCAAAATAACCTTAAGTTCCGTGTTGAATAATATAGTTGAATCTTATCTGCAGATGTTTGGGATGATTTTTAGTAATATGAAGGAAAGTTGTTCTTTATTTGTGTTTGATACATTTGTTCATTTATTTGCAGTAAGATTATTCAGGTTAATTAATGCATGATAGAGAAAAAGGTTGAGTAGCAGGAAAAGTACAGATAGGGTTTAAGGAAGGGAAAACTCTGGATTAAATTTGTAACGCCAAGAACACTACAGCAGCCAGGAAAAAAAAACTACAGCCAACTGTTCACAACAACGTAATATATGGTTATGTGAATTTTAGCAGCCTGCATATATTGATAGTGTAGTCACATAAAACTGATCCATCCATCAGTTTTCCACCAGTGCAGTGATTATTCAACCGCAAAGGATATCTAATCAAATTTCGAGCAGAATTTCCATTAAAATGTATCCTATAAATTTCATGGGAATGGATGTTCTCCCAATAATGCAACACGTCCTTTCTCATTAACAGAGGTACCGGAATCATAAAACATAAGTAGGAAAATATATAAATCATGCTCTTGAATATCACTGAAGAAATATAATATAAGTCTTACATGTTCAAAAACAATACCAGTACACCAGCCTCATGCATTAATATTCCTGTTTTCAAAGCAATGCATTAAAATTCATACAAAAGACAATGATCTGAAGATCATCTACATCCACTTGGAGTGAACAATCATATGTACACTCCTCGAATCAAACATTTCATCTTTCGTCTCATCTACACTCTATCCGACACCACACCAAACGAATATGGAGCTGCATAGGGTCACAAATGGCAGAAACACGGTGGTCTCAGTGCTGCTCATCTTATGCTGCGTAAGCCTTCTGTTCGAAATGTCCACAGTGAAGATCTTGACATATGAATTTCCAGGCCCCTAGGTGCAAATGAATTTGCAAATTATTGCCGTCAGAACTAAGACTATATATCAATCTCTCATTTTTCTTTCCGCTACATTTTAGTGGATCATGTTCTAGTCTTTTATGCTACATTACAACTTTGTGAGGATTAGATTACCTGATAGCCCTTTACTTTCCTATTAAATAATTGAGTTACGAATTTTTGTGAGGATGTTTGGAATACTTTTTAACTAGTTATGTGGTGATCATTAAGTGTGAACGTGTGACACATTTGCTCTTTTTCATTTGCTTTCAGATTATTCCTGTAGATACATTGCTCTAATATTTGGGTTAATCTTGTGAGTTGAATATTTAGAATAACATAATAGAATATGTGTACTCTTTTGTACATGGATCAATTCAGATGGTACCAAACAATATATGACATCAACCATCCTTTGATGCAATCAAGCTTCACACCGAAAATTCTTATGATGAAACCTTCATCGCTATAGGGGTGCTTCTGTGTCCCGACATGGAACAGTGAGGGGCTCAGGGTTCAGCTCGACCCGCAACCTGACCTGGTGTATGTTGTGACTAATCTTTCGGACTTGTTCAATAATTGAGTCGCGACTTGTGTGATGTTTGAAATAATTTTCAGTTATTGTATGGTGATGAAGTGTGTGATACATTTGCTCCTTTAATTTGCTTTTATATTATTTAGATTCATATGTTCCTCTAATCTTTCAAGGAATACTAACTTGTATGTTTGCAATTAACATGATTGGAGCAGTATCTTGTATGTTGGAATTAACATTATCGGTGATGTTCAGGTGATATATCGAACTAATACAGGAAATTCATATCCACATTTATCATTCGATGCAAACAAGCATGCTTCCTAGTAAAGGTTTCTTATGATTTAAACTTCAAAAATTCCAATGAAAGATGACAATGCCGCCATTCAAGGAGTACGGCCACTTCATCGCTGACGCCGAGGGGCTCCTACATTTCCACTGCAGCCGCACCGATATGGTGCACTTCTTCAACCCCCTGACTATGCATGGTGACGGCCACCCTTCCCGGCTTCACCAGAGTGCTGGAAGCGGAAGATGATGGTCTTGTAGCAGTAGCAACGGTGATGGGTCGGGTTGATAATATCATACAACCATTGATCCAAACAGTCAGTCGAATGATTGCCTAGGGCATCAAGATGTATAAGCTGAGTTGGTCCATGGCGTCGGCCTCGACAGTGTGCTTGCCAAACCTGGGGATGACTGCTGGGGAACCGTTCCAAGGCCCTGTTTGTTTCAGCTTATGCTAATTTTAAAGTCCCAGTTAAGGGATATCCAAAAATTAGATGACTCCCAGCTGGATTCTGGATTATGGATTATGGGAGTCAACCAACGCGCCATGGCGACTGTTGACAACCAAAATTGGCACAGGCCAGGGCAAACCGGTCAGACCGGTTAGCCTGACTGGTCTGACCGGTCCGGCACAGGACGTTGCGGTGCTGGTGCTTGGACGACACTACAAGAAATGTGTGGCTTTATGACATATTTAGTATGACAATAGAGCATAATGTCATTATATCATTCATTTTATGACATTATGTATTAGCCATTTTGATTTTATGACAATAAAAAATCGTATGTCATAACATATGTCATATATGTACTCCAATGTCACCCAATGACGATAATTGTTATGTCATAAGGCGTATTTGTTAATGTCATAAAATATATGACAAAAGTTGTATGTCACAAATTTATTTATTAAGTTATTTTAATTCTTTTTGGCAACGTTGGCATCCCTACTGCCATGTATTGGCATTTAAACCTGGTTTTGAACTTGGACCCTCTCAAAGAAGAAGCTTTGAACCTAGTATTGGCATTTAGCTTTTTTTAATACTATATCTTCCCCTGTTGCTTACGTGAAGCACTAAAAAAAGCGGTGCATGCAGGGTTCGAACCTACCTGAAGCATAAACCAAAAAATTACGTGAAGCATAAAAAAAAATAAGCGCCGCAAGGGGGGTTCGAAACTGGGTCTAAAGCCCACCAAGCATGCGCCCTACCACTACACCATTCGTCTGATTGTAGAAGTACGATGTAATTTATTTAAAGCTTCCTCTGATAATGCTAAAAAAAGGTGCAAGCAATAGGGCTTGAACCTGGGTCTGCAGCCCAGCAGGAAACTGCCTTACCATTGAGCTAGTTGTGTGGCTGCGGGGGACTATGAAGTTTACATCTCATATACTAGTCATGGAGGGCAACCTGTCGGACCAATC
>CM014272.1:11756339-11778353 GCA_004135705.1 Alloteropsis semialata
ATACATAGTTTGCCGTGTGCTTTTTTGTGGCACACGGCAAAGCCATAATTCAAACCATATTTTGAAATAGTAAATCAATTCAAATTAAAAAGTTGTATAACTCCTCAATATGTACAACTTTTAGTTTGGTCATTTCATCATTCGAGAAAATGATCGTAACATTGTTCACAAAATCTATATCTCTCGTAAAGTTTCCTGAAACTATAAAATAAATATATAAGATTTGCGAACAATATTACTACCACTATGTCGGATGAACAAATGACATAAATAAAAGTTGTAGATCTTCAGAAGTTATACAACTTTGTAGTTGAACTCTTTTTATTTTGAATTAATTTTTGCCAACATAAAGTATGTTTGTAGTTCTCAAATTTGAAAACTGAGTTTTTTTTTCAAAAGACCTCGGATGGAGAAACAACCAAAATGAGAGTTGTGGATCACAATAAGTTATGAAACTTTGTAGTTGACAACTTTTCTATTTGAAATCATCTTGTCAACGAAAACTATGTTTGAATTTTCTCAAATTTAAAATTCAAATTTTAAAAACGACCTCGGATGGAGAAACTACCAAAATGAAAATTATAGATTTCAAAAGGTTATGAAACTTTATAGTTGACAACTTTTTAATTTGAATTCGTTTAGGGCCTCAAACAAGCAATTTACACTCGATTTAGTATAATATGGGAGGAATCGGAACAGAATCTAGGCATAGGTGAGAGTTTGAGGTTACACGTGAGGGAGAGGTCGCGTGTTTGAATCCCACCGGACGCGTAGTGCTCGAATTTTTCACAAAAAATGACTGGTGATGGTCAATGGCCTTCCCACATTGGAATAAAATTTTTTGCTAATTTTTTTGATTTTATTTCTGGTTGGCAAAAAAGAACTTTGCCTTGTGCATTAGGGCCTTTGCCGTGTACATGAGGCACACGGCAAACCATCGGATTCCGGTAGTGTACAATACATTTTTATCATTTTATATCATCACAACATAATCAATGTTTTTTATTAAAATTTGGCATAGAAAGTGCAAAACTGAAGCATGTTAACAAGTATTATTTACATGCATGTTCTGCGGTATTGGGTTCACAGAACAGAAAGGAGATGTAGATCAGTCGCGGAGGTCAAAAGGATCATGGAAGCTAAAGGTATTTTTTATACGGAGAACCAACGTCTTGACGAGGTGAGCTAAAACTGTTATCTAAATTGATCTGTTTTTGCATATTACTGAAGCTATAGTGAAACCATTATTCTCACCAATAACTGATGTTTCATGGAACTTTGAATCATCTCTACCTTTTCATACAGGGGGCAAGTTCTGTGGCAGAACCTACTCCTACCAGCCCAGGTGAAATTTACACCAAGATGTCGTTAGTACATTTGAGATGGTCGCACCACAATGTGCATTCTCACGAGTTGATTATTTCAATATATATTTTTAGCCTGTGAAGAACTGAGCGAAGAAATTCCCAAGGACAGTGTCGCCGTCCATGTGGTTTCAGAACCAAACTCTGGTAAATATATCAGTCCAGTCTTGCTAGCATTTTCCTTTTGTCGTTTGTAAATATGCTAGCTACAAAATTAAATCATTGATGAATTAAATATTTCAATATACATTTTCAGCTTGTAAGGAACCAAGCGAAGAAATTCCCAAAGATGATTTCACCATCAATGTTCTTTCAGAACAGAACTCTGGTGAGTATATCAGTCTAGTCTTGCTAGCATTTTCCTTTGTCGTCAATACATATGCTAGCTACAACAATAGGTCCAAGTTTCCCCAGAAGTTGATCTTACAGTTCATCTTGTGGATCACACTTTGGTTGTCTAGTAGCTCATTTATCTTTTCCTCCATTAACTCCATCAAGAACTGCACCTCACTTGGGTCTCTTTTGAAGTTGTCAATGCTAAATGCATAGACCGTGACGTACTTCACACCCATGTCATTGCAGTGAACCAGACTTTCAATAAGAGCAGAGAAACCCACCCTGTGTCCAGTTCCTTGGTGGGTGCTTCTGAACTTAGCATATCTACGGTTACCATCCATAATAAATGCCACATGTTTGGGCATTGGGCCATATGAGAGGACAGCTACGAAACAGTTGAGTAGGAATCTCCGAATATTTGGCAGACCACGAGTTGTAACCGCTTCATTAAGCTTCTCTATCTTCGCGTTCTAGACCAAGGAAATAAATCAAAAATCATCAGAAGGTTCCATGTTGTAAGAGTGTTTGCACATGCCAGCAGAAAAAAGGTTATATCTCTAAGAAATTAATCTACAATTCTACATACGCCTCTACAGATACAAACTTACCACTGAAGGTGAACAAGAGACAAGGGACTCTGCCATTGCAATGATGAGGGGCTAGGTGATCAATTATACCCAAGCTGCAAACAGGAAAAAAAATGAGGTTTAAAATTCAGGTCAACGAAAAGGGAAATATTCACCATCAGAATAGCAAAGTGAGATCGACACTCGAAAAAAGAACTGATAGCAAGGGGCGTCTGATATAACAAAGAAATGTACAGTATGTGGTAAGGGCTGTAGTTCTTTCCACTGTGGGCATTGCCCGAATTTCATTACTAAGAGCAACGAAATTACAAATGTTTGTCTTAGGTGAAGTCCCTTAACCAAAGCACAATGCAGCAGCTGGCCAAAAGTGCCAGGAATTTTTTTTTTTTAACGGCAAAGTGCCAGGAAAATAAAAACAGATACTACAGAGTCATGGTCTGATACGACGCATACAGGATAACAGCAGCACAGAGCCTGCTCAGCCAACGAACAAAAGAAGATCAACTGAAGTTGTGCCTCCACCAGCGCAACTCCACAGCGGTCCGGCTTGTTACTAGAGCAGCACAGTTCCTGCGCCCTCATCTTGTGTGTCTTGCGGATGGAAAGCTACCGCCGTAGCCTTCAGTGCTGCGGCACCGTAAGGGCTGTAGTTTTGCTAGCAGGCTGCACAATTTTACCCAGTTATGAACTCTGGTGCTACGAATGATGAGATCCACTGGTTCACTCATACATGATTGGACTGTAAGGTTTCACAAACTGGCCAGAAGACGAGAACCACTGGGGTTCAGAATCTGCCAGCAACTCAACTACTTATCCATTTCCGCTTGCTGATAAACATGAATGCGGTAAGAAATGTGAACAGGACTGAACTTCACTAAAAGGCTGAAGTGCAGGAACAGCAGCTTCTCCATGTTCTTTTCTTGAACAAGCTTACAGATGCAGGTAAAAAGCGTTTCTACTCAACTCCCTACGCTTCATACGTGGAACAAGCTCGTGGTGCCCAAATTCCCCCAAAAGACAGAAATTGCGGTCTAAGCTACGAGCTTGCAAGCACAAAATCATCTTACCTGTAACCACCCACACCCTCTGCTGCTCTGATCGGATCAAACGAGAAGCAGCGCACCTCGCAGCTATTTCGTCGAGTACTTTGTGAGCAACAAACGCGAAGACAAGAGACTCAAATGGCCTGCCGGCGGAGGGCGGAGGCGGGTTGGCACTCGGGAGGCGTGGAGGGAGAGGGAGCGAGGCGGGCGACGTGGTAGAGAGACCAGACCAGTCGGAACGGAAGGGGCGCAGGTGGCGGTGGGTGAATGGATTTGGAACCTTCACGCGACGCGCGGCGCGGCAGCAGCAGGCAACATGCCACGATGGGTGCTCGTGGAGAATCTCTGGTTGCTGTTGTACGTGGCTCGGCGTTCACATCATCGCCCGCCACGACTCCCCGGTGACGGCATTAGAGACACGGGGGTGGGGGTGGGGGGAATGGCTGGAGACCCGGCCGCCGGAAGCGAAGGAGAGGAGGCGTCGAGAGCAGGGGCCAACGGAAGCGTGGACGGCGGCTAGGTTTGGGCTTGAGCGTAGCAGGCTCAAAATTGGGCCCAGCGGAACTAGCGGTGGGCTGCAAAATGAACGATGCTTATCGGCCCTCTATGGGCGATTTGTATGGGCTTTTTTTCTTCTTCCTCCTGTGGAGTACTCTTTTCATTATTCGCGCTATTATTGCCTCAGGATGTGAGCGGGATTAAGCGGCGTATATGATATGCGTGGGGACCGGACTCAAGGGATTCATTCTTTTTCGCACTAATGGAGTGCGGGAGTTCCACCATTCATTCTGGGCAAAATATCTATGTGTAAGTCTATTAAAAAAAAGGACTTCTAATAAGAAATTATTCTGCTACAGCATAAGCTCGCCTATAAATAGAAGCTTCGGTGCACTCTCCATTTTGCGGGACAAGAAAGAGTGAAATGGGGATCGCAGCAAGACTCGCGATAATTAGTCAATAAATTGAAAATATAGAAAACGAAAAGAGGGCACTTTTGGGGAACTTCTTGGGCAGATGCCTATCTACAATGAAGGTGTGATACTAGGTCATCTGCTTCGTATTCGGGAACAAACCCGCAGTCTGGAAAACAGGAAGAAGGCGCTGCTCCAAGTGCAGCAAGCGCTCATTGTGGAGGCTGCCCACCGTAGAAACTAAAATAGAAAAAGGTAGTTACTCGTCTATCTCAACGTAAAGCAATATCTGGACAGCGAATTGGCTGCCACGCGATGGTATGGTAAGGCTAATCTGCTGCACTGGAGATAACCCACCGCAGAGGGTCAGTGAATTGATCGAACAAGCCACACGGTCATGGGATGTGCAGAAGCTGGATATGTTTTTCACGGCAATGGACAGAGAGGCCATACTAGCGATTCCTCTGAGTACTATTAGGAGGGAGGACTTTTGGGCATGGCATTACGAGCGATCGGATGTCTTCTCTGTTTGATCTGCCTACAAGTTGCTGGTTCGGATTTCTGATGCGACGACGGCCTGTCTGGAGGGAACGGCAGGACGGTCAGATATTGGGGCCGAGCAAAAAGAATGGTCAGATTTGTGGAAGGTCAAGGTTCCATCAAAAATTCGTATATTCTTGTGGAGGTTAGCTCGTCACTCAATTCCCACGAGCGATGTATGTCATCATCGCAATATGGCTCCGAATAGCAACTGTGGTATCTGTGGCGCGCCGGATAGCTGGAGACACTCGCTACTAGATTGCAATATGGCGAGATGTGTTTGGGCTCTAGAAAATCAAGAAGTTGCGGAGGTTCTGACAGCAGCACAACAGGATGATGCTAGGGGATGGCTGGTAGAGATTATGAGCGCCCTATCACACACAGATCTTACACGAGTGATTGTGAGATTATGGGCGATATGGCATGCGAAGAGGAAGGCTGTACATGAGGAAGTTTTCCAAAGTCCGCTGTCTAAGCACTGTTTCGTCGAGAGTTTCATCGCAGAGCTTGAGCTGACGAAACCACAACCTAAATTACAGCAGGGAGCTCCAGTGCCTACTAGGGGATGGCTCCCTCCTCCATCTGGGATGTGCAAGGTCAATGTCGATGCTGCAGTGTCAAAGAATTCAAATGTGTCAGCGGTAGCGGCAGTTGCCAGGGATGCCAATGGTTTGTTGGTTTAGTGCACCCCCGGAAGGTGTTTGTACCTCGTACTCTATTCTCAATGAATAAATAAGTTGCGAGTTCTCAAAAAAAAAATAAAGCATCCTTCAGGCCGTGTTTAATTCCCCCAACTTTCCAAATTCACCAAAAAGTTTTCACACTGACAACCGTGCCCCCTCTCACAGGACACGCTTCCCAATGCAAATTTTTTCACCAATTCACTGGAATTAAACACCCCATCATTGTTCTACCTTGCCAACTGCGAAACGAGAAGAGAACGGGCTCGTAGTGCAGTGGTAGCAAGCTCCGATGGGAGCGCTGCCCGCCCGAGTTCGATCTTGGGATCGGACTCGGGTGTCTCACCGGGATTTATTTCCAAAATTTCTTCGGGTGAAGCCTCAAGCGCCGATGGATCACAATGGAAAAACGACGTGCCCGTCGTATGTCTCTCGAAAGGCGTGTGTGTATAGGCTATAGGTCTATTAGAGTAGAGTGGTTTAGGTTGTGTGCTGTGGGTAGTGGGTAGTGGTGTGAATTCAGATACTACAGCTTGTACCTAGGATGAGACGTTAAAAAAAACTGCGAAATGAGAAAATAAACTACCGATGATGATGATGCTTTTTTTTTTTTGAGAACGATGATGATGCTAATTGCTAAAGCCAGTCTTATCCTAAATATCTAAGCTATCAGAGAAAATCCTTATAAAAAACTATCAGAGTGGATCTTTTTATGGTAAATTTTTATGTTTTCAGGTCCAGTATTTCTTGTCAATTTTGATAATTTTTCCACCTATATAGTGAATAGTACGATACGAAACTCTTTTTTCAAAATTTTGGACGCTGTTTCGAAAAAGCAAAGATATGTGGTGGTTTTTATAGTGCGATAGAAAAGGAGACATTGGTATAAATAGTTCCAACCAAATTCAAAGTAATTCTAAAATATCTTTAGCTGTTCTAGAAACAAAAAAACAGGGCCAACAAAATAATATTGGGTTTGTGAAGTCAGCAGCAGCCAGCGAATTTTCCAGAGTCTTCGAATGGCAGGCACCTTACATCAAGCTACCCTCTTGACCGACTCCTCGCACGCAACTACGCCGGCCGCGACCCAACGCCTGCCCTCTCCACTCTCCCCATCCCACCTCGCCGCCGCCGCTGCCGCCTCTCCCGTGCCCGGCGGCCACCACTCGCTCCCATTGTGACCGCGCGGGGCACGGAGCGACCGGCCTGCTGTGGGGCCCTTCTCTTCGGGACGCCCGCGGGAAGCGGAGGGGGCCGGGGCGCCAGCTTTCTTGGATCGATTTGCTCCCGAGCTGTTCGAAGAGGATTAGTGGTACTGTGCCGGCAGCCATGTCTGTGGAGCTCATCCTGTGGCTCTTCTCCTTCGCCTCCGTCATGGTCCTCATCGGCCTCACCGCGTACCAGGCAAGCCCGACGAGTACCCCCTTTGCATCTCTTTAAAAGTGAAAGTTCACACTTTGACTGACGGCGAGCCCGGTCCAAATCTTGCACGGAACTGGCGAGTTCCTGCCTGTTCCCGGTGTAAGGCTGCCGGGAGTTCATGGGGATTTGACGGAATTCGATGCGGAGTTGGGTCAACGGTGTCGTCGTTGGCGTCTCATTCATACCTTCGAGGATGGGGACGAGATGAACTGCCAGATAGATTTTTTTTTTTTAGAAAAAAATCAGTTTTTAGTCCTTGAGTATTCTGACTACTATTTTCTTATATGAAGTCGCAAAAAGAAATCAATCTTTGTACAATATTGATTTAAAATATTCTAATTTTGTTGTGTTAGATATTAACCATATCTATGTTTATGTTCATATGATAAATTTTCAACACTAAGGCATTGGTATCTTGTTAAATACGTGCTGCTACTGCACTACTTGAGGATTCTTATTGTTCTGTTTGGAAAGTTAGTGTCAGCTGCTAGGACTTGTGGGTGCAATCATACATGCCCTTCCTTTGTTTGGTGTGAAACCAGCCTGGCTGTTGGTGGCACTTGCATTATCATTGCTGTAGTGTCTAAAGGTCAAATTCAACATGATTGATCTACGAATGACCATTGTAGTAGTTGTTTGGTCTTAATGTGTTCCTGCCAGTTTTCGTGTTTGTAAGGCTTTATGCATTAATGAATCCAACACTGTTCAAATCGCTGCATTCTATGATCATATTCATACAAAAATTAGTCTTTATGTGAATTTAGTAATTTATATGCACCAATCAGCCTGCGTTCTTATTAGCTTGTCCAATCTTGTTGATTTAGTCCACTGATTTTGCATTCTGCTTTTATAACAGCTTATCTGTTTGTCTGATTTGGAGTATGACTATATCAACCCATATGATTCGTCATCTCGCATCAACGCAGTGGTCCTTATAGAATACTCACTTCAAGCAGCCCTGTGTACTTCTTTCCTCTTCACGCTGCATTGGTTCCCCTTTCTAGTCATGGCACCTGTAACGTACTACCATGTGAAACTGTACGTGTTACTTGCTTTCAGTCTCTATGTTCATTCTGGCATAATTGTTTCATCATTAGATACTAGGCACTTAATGTTATTTGGCTGGATTCACATCTTGATTATTCTTTTATACATGGAAATAACACTGTGAAACTATCTAGAAGCCTTCATGGAGCAGCTACGTAGGAATATAATTAATTGTAGGATTTACAGATGTTAATATCATACATCTATCTAGGTTGAGAATTTATAGTTTTCCGCTTGTTCTGGGCCATCTGCTTTTTTTATCTGCTTTTGCAGCACTTCCTCCTCTGGAAATATAAGTCTATTAGAGTTGAGAAGGTATTGCACCTGTTCTAATGTTATAGCTGACCTGATTTTATAGCCTTAATACCAAAACTTGTTAGCTAGTTAACTTTCATTATTTCTGCAATATGGCTACATTAACTCTGAGGCTGCCATGTGCACTTTATTTCTCATGTGAAAACTTTCCTTTTCACCACTTTTTGCTAGAACCATTTGCTGATATGTTTGTGGCAATTATTTAGCAATTGGTATGGATTACTGATTTCACATATGGTTAACCTTAACAATGACTGATGAAATTGGATCTTAGCATGTTGCTATGTTCTTGTATAGGATACAGATATAATGTAGCAGAATTCTAGTCTAGGTAAAACAAATGATTTCGATCCCTTGCAGGAAGCACCCCATTTTCAATTCTTAGATGTGGATAGAAAATTTTCCTTCCCCCTCTTGGTGGAATTTAAGAACCATGACAGCTATTCATGGTTGTAGCCTATGCAATTTTTTTTCTTTCATTGCTGAAATAGAGGATCAATAATATCTCAGTTGTCAGTTTGAATTTTAATCAATTTTGAGTTATTTGTTTTCCCTTCATTGAGACTTTGTGTTTAGTCCTCTATTGGCATTGGGGCTAGTTCAGATCATAAAATGGTGAAGTTATTTTAGGGGGATGTCCGATATTTTTTTATTTTAATTTTGGGCAAGTAATAATGTCTAAATGATTATTATTTACTTTGTGTAATAAGCTTTTTTAAAGCAATGCAAAGTAGATGTTTGCATATTCCCTTTTAATGACTGCCCGTATAAGAAACCTAACCTGTAAGTTTAAGTTTGTTTATTTGCTTCGTGTGCATTCTTTTTAGTTGTTTGCTGTCTTATGATAATGAAACAGAATCATATGATGTTATTTTTACTCAGGTACATGGCTCGGAAACACCTTGTAGATGTCACTGAAATTTTTAGACAATTAAATGGCGAGAAGAAGTACAGAATGATTAAGCTTGCCTTCTACTTCTGCCTATTTATTATAACTATATACAGGTTCGACTTTAAATTATTGTTTAGTTAATTTATTTTGTGCAATTGAAATGCAGTATGCATTCATGCTATTGCTAAGTCTGTCTCAGTTATTCAGAAACACATAGGAAATTATTGAGCCCTTATAAATAGCCATCCTCATACTAGCCCTTCCATGTTAAAGTGCACAAATTTGCTTTACAATACTTTATGTAGGTTTGCTGAGCTTTCTCACCAGAAAATATACTGAATTTCAAACTCCAGTTGGTAGCGTGAAGGATTAGTGAGAATATGACTTGAGGAATCCAAATACGAGGTCATCTTTACACCAGTTTGTTAAACTTGCTAGAGGTCATGGGCGGTAATTGAAATCTGTAAATATATTCAGTATTATAGATGTGACCTTACATTTACCTATCTTACTGAATACTGATGGTGGTCTGTAGTTTTGTGGTAGTGTAAGATTGATTGTTTCCATACTCCCTCCATATTGTAAAGGAAGTCGTTTTGAGATTGCCCTGAGTCAAACTTTTTAAACTTTGACTGCAAATATTTTTTTATATGTTAAGTTTAGAAATGTGAAAATGGTACGAGTATATTTGTATTGAAATATTGTTTCATAAAAGTACTCTTTAAATATATTTTATAAATAGTTTATAGCAAAAAGTATTAGTCAAAGTTATGTTTTGGAGATTGAGTCAATGTCCTAAACGACTTCCTTTATAATATGGAGGGAGTATAACGTATTACTTATTACAGATTATGTTCCAGCATACAATTCCCTGCCAATTTAATGCTAAATGAGAATGCTAAGAATGTTATGTTCCATAATCTAACACATCTTTTTTTTTCTTTATGAACTTAACAGGCTGGTGATGACAGCTGTGATGCTGTTTATTGACGAGGATATAAATCTGGTAGAAACTAGGACTATCTAGACTTTGCCTCCGACTTGTCACAGGGAGCAGGTATTTCAATATCACGTTTTTGTTGCTAGTAGATGAAAATGTTTATGTTGTAGCAAATTGAGATTGTTGTGCTGCAGACTTGCAGTCTTCGAACACCAGGCCCAACTGTTGGGAGGAACCATTGCTAAGAATGTTATGTTGAACGCCTTGCCCCAGAGTTAGGAGAAAGAAGATCAACTCGTGGCCAATAGCTGGTGGAGCTAATCTGGTGTCTCAGATTCTCAAGTTCATTTTTATCCATCAAACAGAACTAACAAATCTGATGTACCATGGATTTTCACTGGTTTGATCTGTCAAGACCGCGTTTGTAAATTGGGCTGGCAAAGTGGCAATGTTGCATCACAGTACAATGATCTCATGTTTGGGACTTGGGAGGCTATTGCGCATTTCTTTTGTAATTGTATCCAAGGTCTGTTGCTGCATTCATTTCAGCTTGTGGTTTGCTCAAAATTGTTCTCTTTTCGGTTTCCACACATAGACTGTTTCCCTGAGTGCGAGTGGTTTGTTCAATCAGCTGCCTGGCAATTAGTGCGTAAACAGTTTGGATAGGTAGAGGTGAATGTCAAATGGTCATGGAGTTCATAGATTGAAAACAAAAATGTTGCCATATTTTTAATGTTGACTTATCTCTGTATTTTCACGACTCCATTGTATTGTGAACTGCAGATAACATGGATTGTAATTTCAACTTGGTCAAGCAGATGACGAGTAGGAAGCTCAAAGTATAAATGGCCACAACACATATGTTTCCTGCCTATAACACTTCTGTGAGTTGGTTATAGAAATTAGAAAGCTAAAAGTATAAATGTACACAACACATTTTTGAGTTTGCTACAGAACCTGAACATTACAAAAATCCTAATATCTGCAATACACATATATGTTGACACGAAATCCAAATGTTTTTTTTAATCCTGCACCTTCCCGTCCCTAGCTTTTGAGAGATGACAAATTTATCCTGCAGCTACTTTTCCTCATAAACAGGTTCATGATCCAATGCATTATCACAAAACTTTTCATGAATATAAATCTCTGCACAAAGTCCCCAGTTCAGCCCTGAGTGACAGTTTAATGTTTCCATCAGGAGTATAAACTCGCTCCAGATATCACCCAAAAATTGCACAACAAACTCTGCACTATACATACTATACGTATGTGCGTATGCCTGCTCTACTCGCCTCTACTTTGCAATCTTGGAGATGACGGACTCAAAAGCCCCAACCAGGGCCTTCACCCGGCTCTTCCTCGTCTTCACGAGCCTGCTCGCCGTCTCCTCGATCATGCCGTTGTACAGCCTCTGGCTCTTCTTCTTCTCCAGAGTCTTCTGGTGCCGGAGCGCCACCGCCGGCACGACGAAGCCGGCGCCCGCGCCACCGGAGCCCCCCACGCCCCGCCTCCGGAGGCTCCTGATCCTGAGCTGGATGCCTCTGCCAGTGCTCCCCGCAGGAAGATCCTCGCCACCCCTCCTTGACCTCAGCCTCGCCGGCCTCTCCTCCTCCGCCGGCGCCTTGGTGCTCCTGGACCGCAGCTTGAAGGCGCCGCCGCCGGAGCTGCTCTTGCTCGCCTGCCGGGTTAACGGGTACCGCACCGACCGGCTGCTGATGCTCGTGCTCATGCTCTTCACCCTCCGGTGCGCCGGGATGGGCCTGCTCGCTTCGGCTGCAGCGGCGGCACACTCTTCTTCCTCAAGAGAGCATGATGGTTTTGCTTCGTTCACGTTGGTGGTTTCATGGGCGACCATCTCTTGTTCAAGGTCGCGCAAGAGGCTTGCACGGCTTTGGATCAGAGAAGGGGAGAGGATTTGGTACCCATGGAGCAGTTCTTGGTCCATAGCCATCTCTTCGACGAGCAATGGCGTTGGCTTCTCCCCTTTTGGAGGTTTTACCACGCTCTTGATGTCAGTGTTGGCCTGCTTGTCCGGTGTTTCATCTTGGCTTTCTACACCGTTCACTTCTCCGGTGATCTTGGCGGCTGGCTTCTTCACCTTCATCATGTCCCTCTTCTTGGCAATGGCATCGCCGGAGCCGGCGAACGGGGCCGGGATCTTGCCAGGCTGTGGAGACGATCCACCATGGGGTGGAAGTGGAGCCGTGTCATAGGCCATAATGTCCTTCCACTCCACGCCCTCGCCGGCTCCCTTCGCCTTGCCGGCAGCGGCGGCCGCCTTCTCGGCCCTGCTGGAGTCCCCGACGCGGCGCCGGAAGACCGACCGCACCTTGACCATGACCCTGCTGCTCTGGCTCTCCGGCGGCGCCGCCGCCGGCTGCTTGCGGGGCTTGGCGTGGGGCTTCTTGGCCTCCTTCTCCAAGAACGTGTGCGTGCCGCCGTACTTGCAGACGTGGTGGCATGACCCGGCCGCCGGCCTGAGGTAGCCGGGCACGACCTTCGCGCCGCCGCCGTGGTGGTGGTGGTGATGAGGCGGCGTGCTGCGTCCCGTTGATTTGGCAACTTGAGCGGCCATCTGCACCTCCATTGGAGACTGACCAGGTCGAGCGAGATGCTGATTATTCCGTCGTGCAGAAAGTTCAGGAGAGCGTGAATCTGCAGGGAACGAAAATGGTTTCAGGTCTGCGTCTATGTGATCGAGCAAACTCCGATGATCTAGAACTTGAATAGTGATGAACTGAGATCTGAAGTTAGTGATGAACTAGAACTTGAATGGTTTCAGGTCTGCGCCTATGCGATCGAGCAAACTCCGATGATCTAGAACTTGAATAGTGATGAACTGAGATCTGAAGTTAGTGTCTCTGTATAAAGAATGGGCTCAGGCATGATGGCGGTCGGGGAAGAAGGTAAGAGCAAGGCAGCAAGCAGAGCAGAGAGACATCAGGACCAACTCACCGGCACCGACGCCGCGCCGATGAGGTTCAGTCGCCGCGCACCATGGCCGTCGGTCAGAGCTAACCGGACCTGGTTCCTACTATCTCCGTCGCGGCTGGTTCCTGCTATTTTCTGGGAGGACTGGTCT
The DNA here is from genome assembly GCA_004135705.1 of Alloteropsis semialata. Taxonomy (NCBI): domain Eukaryota; kingdom Viridiplantae; phylum Streptophyta; class Magnoliopsida; order Poales; family Poaceae; genus Alloteropsis; species Alloteropsis semialata. The sequence continues at coordinate 11,769,502 of CM014272.1, forward strand.
AGCCTGCATATATATGTCGCTGCCGTGAAGGCGGCATCATTGGGGCCGGCCGGGCCGCCGGGGTAGGAGGCGATCGGGTCAAGGAAGGGAAACGGCGGTCGTCGGCAGCTGCAGCTCTGATTCTTTCTCTAATGGCGTGGTAGTGTGGATGGCGATTGGGGGCTGGCTGGCTGAAGAAGACGGTGCCGGTCGGTCAGAGATTGGTGGCAGGAGGAGGTCAAACACGGCGGGAGACGAGCACGCGAGGTGGGGCCACGTCGGATTTGAACAGGGCGGCCGTCTGTTGGTTGGTGGAAGGGGGTTAGGTGCAGGGTTCGCGCCATTTGACCGACGGCTGCCCGGTGGGGCCCACCAGCAGGGTCACGTATGAATTTGAATCGGTTTGATTGGTACTCCATGTGAGGACACTGGATTTATAAACCGTTTGAGTTTGACCATCTTTTTTTCATATAAGGGACACTTGGGTGGTTGCACTTGAACATCATGAATTCCTGCCTTTTGTTTGGAGCATAAGAACCTGTTTTCGCACTTTGGTGCGGAAGAGTCGGATGTTTTAGGCGAAATTCGTGTGAATTGCTCACTTTCGGAACAAGCCGTATCGGAGCGCTTTTAGGATTCGTGTGCTTGATCCGCGGCGATGAGTGACTTGAATTTTAGTAGAAATTAAAATTGAATTTCACCATCATGAGTCGCGAGTTAGGGGTGTGAGCATGAGCTGTGCTACATGCCCCCCTGTGTTTCACATTATACCTCTGCTCTCATTTGTAGCAGAGGCGGACGGATTTGAGATAATGATGATACAGGTCAATTAGTATCATTATCATAGCGTATTAATGAGCTAATCAAATCAGTACATGGATTGCTACCATGTGATTTTAGTTTACACATTATTAGAGTATTTTGATCTGGAAACTTGGTCATCGGGTGTAGACTTGAAAAAAGTTTGTTCTTGTTTAGTACTTGTCTATATTCTAGAAGGCATCAAGGCACGTTGAATTTTCTGAGTCACGGGTGGACTATTGAAATCAAATGTGCAACAAATAAAAAGTCAGCAAGTCAGGTCAGCATTCTAGACCTTTCGTGCTAGATTTGAGCAGAGACCGACAGATTTTAAAACTGAGAGGATGATATGGGTCAGTTAAGCACCATAGCGTATAACCAACATTAAGCTAATCAAATCCGTACAGTGGTTAGTGGTTACGACCATACTACTGCTACTCCCTCCGTTATTTTTTACATGCCATATTGGGTTTATTTTAAGTCAAACTTAACCAATTTTGATCAAGTTTATAAAAAAATATAACAGGATTTATAATACCAAATTTGCTTGCTGAATCCGCTATGGAATATATTTGATATTGCCTTTATTTGGTAGTATAACTGTTGCTATATTTTTCAATAAACTTAGTCAAAGTATTACAAAATTGACTTAGGATAAAATTTACGCGACATAAAAAAATGGGGTATGTGATATTTTTTGCAGATAACTACTAGAGTATTTTGATCTGACAACTTGGTCCTCGGTCCGTAGCTGTGACCTTGTTGCCTCGAAAAATAACTTTGTTGGCAAACTTGTCTATTTCTCAAGAGCCTATCTACGTGGCTAATTTTCTGATAATTGGCTATTACTAAGAATAAGAAGCACCAAAAATAGTTGCAAAAAAAATACAGCTCAGTTAAGCTCCTGTCATCTGGAGTTCAGATGTATGTGACGACCCATGTTATCACTAGAGCTTTTCATCATTGCTGTGTGGTGTTGCCTGCCAAAGATGCGACTCGAACGCTCGATCTCTAGGGTCAAGCCCTAGCCCACTGTCCACTTGTCCAGTGTGCCAACAACCATCTTTTGCCCTGTGTAACCAATAGTCTTGTACTGGAAACTGATGTTCAATCCTTATTTTTCAGCAAACATCAAAAGTTAGTTTTCGAAGCATCGAAATTAGTAGGAAAACTGAGGGAGCAATTATTGTTCCGCCGTTTGACCGGCTGGCTGCCCAGCGGGGCCCACTGGCATGGTCAACCATGTTTGAATTTGTGGTTTGCGAGGACATTCATGGGTACTGGGTCGAGTTGATGGGCGCTAGATGTTGACAGCGTTTGACCATCTTTTCGTGACACTGGTGGTTGCACATGAACATCATCACAAATTCTTGCCTTTGTTTGGAACACGAGAACCTATTTTCACACTTTGGTGAATGAGTTGACTATTTTGGTACGAAACTTAAGTGAATTCGTCGCTTTTCTAGGTGAGCCATATGATGGAACAAACAAATAATTGGAAACAAAAAATACTAATAAATCAGCTCAGTTTAGCTCTTATCATCTGATGGTCAGATGGACCGTGGCGACCCATGATGCCACTAGAGCCTTTCGTCATAGCTGGGAGCAATTTTGGAGCAACAGTGGCTCCAACCCTCAACCTCTAGAACAGGTCCTTCGCTTCAGAGTAGCCCACTGTTCCAACCAACCCTTTGTGAAGACCAATGCATGTTTGGTCTCCCAATATTAACATGCTGGAATATTTGTTAGGACTTGTAAAGTCAGGGGACCTGAGCTCAATTAAGCATCATAGCGTATGGGCATTAAGCTAATCAAGTTAGTACACACCAAACTTTTCTCTCTTTTGTGAGGTTGTTATCGTTGTCTACTTTTCTATTCTTGAGAGCCTATCTACATGGCATCATCAGCGCAAGCCAAAATTTCTGAGTCTCAGTGGGCTAACGAAATGGAATGCAATACAAAAAAAATAAATCTGCAAGGCAGGTCAGCAATGTAGACCTTTCGTTCTAGAACTAAACACTTGCATAATCATCCTCAAGAAGAAGAAGCTTCAAAAATCGGCAAAAAAAAACAGCTCAGTTAAGCTCATGTCATCTGAAGATCTGATGCGTCGTGATGACCCATGTTGCCACGATAGCGTTTCTTCATAGCTGACCATAATTCTGAAGAGCTCTAGAAAATGACTCGATCATTTGTAAAATTTTATTTAAATTCACATGCTTTTGACTGGCGGGGCCTATTGACAGGATTACCGGCAGCCCACGTAGGAACTTGAATTGGTTTGTGAGGACAGTCATCAATTCGTGGGTACGGTGTTAGGTGCAGCGAGTTGGTGAGCGTCGGATTTGGGCACTGTTTGACCATAATCATATATGTCAATGGTTACTCAAAGATGAAGATTTTTTTAAAAAAACACTAGTACAGATGTGGATGTTCATACAGGCATGTCCTCACCTCTGGTATACTATCTATAGGCCGATTATTCCGATCTTAAAATTAATGAAATAACCACAGGTGTCTCGCTTACCACTAGAATAATAGCGCTGTTAAATTCTATAATAAATGCAGCAAAATACGACATGTATGCCGAGCCAGGGACTCAAACCCAGATAGGCCGGTTCCACCACAAGAAACTAACCAACTAAACTACGTTTAGTTTGCAATTTTATGCATTAGACTTGATTTGATCTGGCAACTTGATCATCGGTCAGTAACCTTGAATTCCTTGCCATGAAAAATTTTGTTGTTATCAAGCTTGTCTCAATTCTACATCACTGCATGGCATCAGCGTGCAAGCTGACATTTTCGAGTCTCGGTCTATTTGAGTAGACTATGGAAATCAAATGTAATAAAAATCTGCAACACACACAGGTCAGCAATGTAGACCTAGCACAACTTAAAATCACTGGCATGTTTGGATACTAATTAGGAGTATTAAATATGAATAACTGATAAAACCCATTTTATAACCCCCGGGTGAAATTGTAAGACGATTCTATTAAGCCTAATTAGGCCATGAAATTAGGCTTAATAGATTCGTCTCGCGATTTCTCGTCCATCCGTGTAATTAGTTTTATAAATAGATCATGTTTAGTCCTCCTAATCTTCAGTTTAAAATTGCTAGAGTAATTTTCGCAAATTTCTCACCGATCTAAACAGGCCGTAGGAAACTGAGGGAGCAATTATTGTTCCGCTGTTTGACCGGCTGGCTGCCCAGCGGGGTCCACTGGCATGGTCCACACAACCCATGTTTGAATTTGTGGTTTGCGTGGGGACATTCAGGGTACAACGAGTTGATGGGCGCTAGATTTTTGACATCGTTTGACCATCTTTTCGAGACATTGTGTGGTGGTTGCACATGCATGAACATCATCACAAATTCTTGCCTTTGTTTGAAACATGAGAACCTATTTTCGCACTTTGGTGCATGAGTTGACTATTTTGGTATAGAATTTAAATGAATTCCACTTTTCTAGATGAGCCATATTCTGTTTTCGCACTTCGATGCGTGAGTTGACTATTTTGTTACGAAACTCAAGGGAATTTGTCGCTTTTCTTGGTGAGGCATATTCAAGTGGTTTTGGGATCTATGCTTGGCTTGTGATGGCGGAGGGATTAAGATGTCGAACAAATTGAGCTTAGGCCTTCTGGAGTGGCCGAACCTTCGTCCTAGGTGGCAAGCAGGAGAATTGAACGATTGGAGATAGCGAATCCTCGTGATGTAAAAAAGAGAGTCGAACCCATAGAAGGATTCGAACATTCGCCATTCAAAATCTCACATGTAGTCAAACCTCGCAGAGAGAGAACGATATGGGTCCTGGGCTTTTATTGGCAGATGTGAGATTTGTTAGGTCAAGGTATTATTTTGACCTCAATGGAGTTGTTAGGACGACAAGGGTTTACCTATATGGAGCATCAACGTGTACATATAGAAAAAACATTAAGGTAGCTAATCAAGTTGGTATGCCAACTACAAGTAGCTAGCTAGAGATCTTTAGGTAGTTTTACAATTATCATACTCGATCTAAAAACTTGGTCGTTTTCTTACCTTGAGAATTAATTTGTTGCTATCCTATTTCTCTGTTCTTCAGAGCCTATCAACATGGCATCAGTGGAAGCTGAAATATCAATCCAATAAAAAATCTTTAACACATATAGGCCAGCAATTAGGGCTGGACGAAAAGCTCGCGGCTCGATAACTCGTTCGGCTCGGCTCATTAGTGGCTCGGCTCGGCTCGGCTCGTTTGAAAAAGTCCACAAGCCGAGCTAAAGTCGTGGCTTGCTACCTTAACGAGCCAGCTCGAGCTGGCTCGCGAGTAGCTCACGAGCCTACAGCTCCAGCCTATCGAGCTGACATTGTGTCGTGGCGTGCTCGCGTGTCCCCGACCGCGAGGCCAGGAAGTCGACGCCCATCGCAGCTCGGCCTCTCCAGGCACCCCTGCTGGAGGAGCGCAGGTGCGCGGGCCACCGCAGCCGCTTCTGCTCGCTGCCCCAGCAATTCCCACGGAGAGTGACGGGCTGCCGCCGTCCCTCAGTGCATCGTCCAGCAACCCTGCAGGTCCCTATGGAGATTTGCCACAGGTGAGATCGTCTACGCATGGTGCAGCACATGCGCAGGGGGATTTGTGCATCGATTTTGATATGCTCTAGCGGGAGACGGTGGATCAAATTCGTTTTTGTTCGTCCCTCAGAATTGGTTGTTTTAACATTGAGAAGTTGGAAATATCACTAATCTGGAGTATGTACCAAAGATTGCATATATGATGTGCGTTCATTTTTTTTGAGCCGGCTCGTGAGCTTATCGAGTTGGCTCGAGCCAACAAACGAGCCGAGCCGAGCTGCTTCTCTGGCTTGCTATGTTAACGAGCCGAGTCGAGCTGGCTCATTAGCTTAACGAGCCAGCTCGAGCTGAGCCGAGCCGAGCCGAGCTGGCTCGATAGCCACCCCTACCAGCAATGCAGAGACCTTTCGTACTAGCATTACCTTATATTCAATCGCTGGCAATTGGCATGCAAATCATATGTGCGCATTTTGTTGTTTGTGAAATTGGAGAAAAGACGACACACCAGGGGTTCGTTCCTCGGGGCTGGCACCGAGAGACCCCTTTGCAGCCTTCCTAGTGCCCAAAAAAAAACCAAGCAATAGGTTCTGGAAATTCTTATCATGAAAAAACAAATAATTGGAAACAAAAAATACTAAAAAAATCAGCTCAGGTTTGCTCTTATCATCTGATGGTCAGATGGAAACGTGGCGACCCATGATGCCACTAGAGCCTTTCATCATAGCTGGGAGCAATTTTGGGGCAACAGTGGCTCGAACCCTCAACCTCTAGAACAAGTCCTTCGCTTCAGAGTAGCCAACTGTTCCAACCAACCCTTTGCGAAGATCAGTGCATGTTTGGTCTCCCAATATGAAGATGCTGGAAGATTTGTTAGGACTCTAAAGTCACGGGCCTGAGCTCAATTAAGCATCATAGCGTATGGACCAAACATGCATTAAGCTAATCAAGTTAGTATACACCAAACTTTTTTCTCTCTTTTGTGAGGTTGTTGTTGTCTACTTTTCGATTCTTGAGAGCCTATCTACATGGCATCATCAGCGCAAGCGAAAATTTCTCAGTCTCGGTGGGCTAATGAAATGAAATGAAATGCAATAAAAACAATCTGCAAGACATGTCAGCAATGTAGACCTTTCGTGCTAGAACTAAAATCACTTGCATAATCCTCAAGAAGAAGAAGCACCAAAAATTGGCACAAAGAAAAAAATCAACAGCTCAGTTAATGCTCATGTCATCTGAAGATCAGATGCGTCGTGACGACCCATGTTGGCACTAAAGCGTTTCTTCATAGCTGACCAATATATTGCCGCATGAACAGGGTTCGAAACCCTGACCTCCCGGTCCACGTGCTAACCAACTGCGCCAGCAACCACCTTGTGTCCAGAGCCACATCAAGACAGACCATGTTTTGCATGACCCCACCCCAGCGTTGGTAAGATTTGTGGAGGAATATTACAGGGCTTACTAAATATAGGAATCCTACGTGGCACCTTTGGGTCACATGCTATAATTCTGAAGAGTTCTAGAAAATGACTTGATCCTTTGTAAAAATTTCTCTTTAAATTCACATGCATTTGACTGGCGGGTCCTATTGGCAGGATTACCGGCGACCCACGTTGGAACTTGAATTGGTTTGTGAGGACACTCATCCATTCATGGGTACGGTGTTGGGTGCAGCGAGTTGGTGAGTGTCGGATTTAGACACTGTTTGCCAATGGTTACTCAACGAAGACACTAGTGCATATGTGGATATTCATACATGCACGTCCTCACCTCTGGTATACTGTATAGGCCGGTTGTCCTGATCTTAAAATTAACGAAATAACCACATGCGCCTCGCTGTGGAGGGGCATGTCTCGCCTACCACTGGAATAATAGCACCGGTTAAATCCTGAAATAAATCTAGAAAAATACGGCACATGTGCCGAGTCGAGGACTCAAACCCAAGTAGGTTGGTTGTTGACAGTCCATAGACGCGCTAATTGTGAACCGCAAGCACACGGATCATCGTAGCTTTTTCCTTAGAGTATTCATCCAAGGTTTATTAATCCGTGGATCGTCAATGAACTACCTAGGGTTTTCCATCTAATCTAACTGATCTATTCCTATCATTAAGCGTTGATTGCATATAGAGGTAAACCTTTAAGATGTGAGTGAGTATAAAGGTTGATCGCATCCGAAAGCATAGGCAAAGATAGCATAACCGAGGTTAACGAAGGGTCCAATCGTCTCTAGGTACAGCTCTTAGTCAAAAGGTGATCAAAACAATAGATTGCATCTCTACCAAAGGTACCCGAGTCTTCTCTCCGAAAGGCGGCTCGCAAGCGGCCTACTTTCCAATGGTCACCGCCGCGAGGTGCGTGCCAACGCCTAAGGTTTCCCAAAGCTTTACCCAACCAACTAGCAAGTGCTCGACGAGCTTCCTCTTGTAGTGGCTTGCGACAACTCCCATTGTACTCGCCATTGATCCGACTCAACATCACGTCGTCGCTAGAACTTTTCCCTCCGTCATGCTGTCACCACACCGGGGTAATCGATGGACTAGCTAGAACGCGCTACTTCAATGTATCCGCAAGATATGGACTAATCACCATGATTAGATCTAATCTTACTAAGAACATATGACGATCGTACATATGAATATAAAGCATCAAAGAAGTAGACCAAGGTTGAGACAACTAGAATAGAGATTAGATTGATATCACCATCGTGTGTGTACATACCCCGATGAATCTTGGGGCTTGACTCTTGAGCTCCGCCGTGGCACAACCGCGCAGGGAGGCCATGGCGGCTAGGGTTGGCCTAGGCCATGCCCTAGGTACCTTCGAAGACTTACAGTGACCCTCGTCTTCCTTTGGTGTATGCCCTAGTTTTCGTCGATTTCTGGTGGATTGATCCGCCTCCCTTCGTGTACAGGGACTATAAATAGTCCGAGGAGTCCGTGGTTCAAAGGGGAGGTCGAACCGACGTAAAAACACCTTAGGCCGACCGGCCTAGGGCCCTTTGGGCCGGCCGGCCTAGGCCTTTTTTTTTGGCTCGGCTCGGTCCCATCTTTCGCGTGCAAGTTTCTCTCGACGATCCTTGTCCATGTATGCATGATGTCCTATATGGAAGTTGCTCCGAAAACGTTGGTTTGGGCCTCCTTTGCTTAGCTTGATTCCGTCGGGTTTGGTGTTGCTTTTGGACTTGAATATAAATGCCCCAAATTGGGCCATTTTCCTGCAAAAACACGATATGCTCCAAAATACAACACACATACGAAAATGGGATTATTTCACGTGCCAAGTGGCGGGTTAGTATATGAATTAGTCCAAAACCACCACTTAAATGGCACTAAAAGTGTACGTATAACGAACATCAACATTGGTTCCACTACAAGAAAACTAACTAAGCTACGTTTAGTTTGCAATTTTATGCATTAGACTTTATCTGATCTGGCAACTTGGTCATCCTTGACTTCCTTGCCATGAAAAATCTTGTTGTTATCTAGCTTGTCTCAATTCTTCAGAGCCCA
>CM014272.1:11779353-11807209 GCA_004135705.1 Alloteropsis semialata
GCCCATCATGCTCTGACGCGGCGGGTACCAAGCGGGTACGGCGCTGGATGGGCTGGGACGAGGCCGGGTAGTTTTACCCGGAGAGCTGGAGACTCCTCGGCGGCGGAGAACTCCCCGGGCGAATCGGAGAACTCCTCGGAGGCGGAGAACTCCCCGAGCGAATCGGAGAACTCCTCGGAGGCGGAGAACTCCCCGGGCGAACTGGAGAACTCCTCGGAGGCGGAGAACTCCCCAGGCGAATTGGAGAACTCCTCGGAGGCGGAGAACTCCTCGGGCGTTCGCGAAGCCACTCGGAGGTGGAGAACTCCTCGGGCGAATCGGAGACTCGTCGGATGGCCTCCGAGTTGTCGGGGTGTGGGGTGTTCGCTTTGCATCGAATTTTCGGCTTTTGCTTTTGAGGGGTGGATTATTGTGAGGACCCGGATTAAGGACTTGATTTGGGTACCCCTAATTCAGACCCTCGTTAGTACCTTACATAGTTATGGACGTGTTTGTTTCCGCTTTTTCTCAACCATGCTTAGATTCTAAAATAAGCAAAAATTTTCTTGATTCTCGATTCTCGATTATTGTAGTTCAAATCTCTGAAATGGATTATCAGAGAATCGAGAATAAGCAAAAATAATCAAGGTGTTTGGGTGGGATTCTCACTTATTTTGACCGATAAGCTGATTATAAGCGGAAACAAACACGCCCTATATTAGATTCAGTACTGACCATGAACATCATATGCACAAAAATGCCTTACAAAGTGGCTACCAGGCAACAGGGCCCGGCCCCCAAGCACGTGCAACCCGTGCGATTGAACAGAGCCGGTCCAATTTGGATTTTTTTTAATTCTTTTTAATCTAAAAAATTAGAATAACACATGCCAAATTAGAATCCTAAGAAATAACATGTCTCTAATATGTAACTTTCCAGAGTTCTCAATACTTTTTTTTAGGAAACTGAAGAGTCATGCACCGAAGATTTTTTCTTTTTTACTTCCCGTAGCTCTCCATAGACATCTTTTCCCCTCTGGGGAACCAAAGAGTCAAGCCATTTTTTTCTCCTATCATATGCACCGATGGATTCCCATCCAATGCTTCAAAATGATGACCTGATGTCGTGATAATGTGGTGTAACACCCCTAAAATTCATCAACTTAAATCACTCGTGTTTCAAAAATCTGTTTTCGAGCTCAATGCTTTTCGTCCATAATTTATCTCAAGTCTAATTCCCTTTTATTCATTTGTCTCTCCATCAATATCTATACTCCCTAAGCCATCACCTTTAACTTGCTAGTCACTTCCTCTGTGATCACGTGCACAAGCTAGCCATCAACCAGCTATCATCTCCTAGCATGAACACGCACATAGCATACATCCCATGCACGTACAAAGCAAAGTAGCACAATTCACAGCACCACGCACAGCTCTTGCACGCGCACGGACCGAGCAAACGCCGGGGCTTCGCCTACAAGCTTCGCGTGCCGGACCGCTCGTCCTTGCTCTGCTCGCACGACAGCTCGGACCCGCAGCACGCGTTGCCTTCACGCCAAGCGCCTCGCCGTGCAGCCCCTCGCCGGCCTTTCCGCCTCGTCGCGCGCGCCGTCGACGCGGCCACCGCAAGCCGACGCCACCCTGCTCCACCCACCTCTGCCGCGCCATCACTCCACCTGCGCCGCCGTCGCCTCAGCACCACCGCGCCTCAAGGGACGACCGCAAGCCGACGCCCGAGCACAGCGCCACCATTGAAGGCGAGTTCCCGAGCTCAACGGCCAACTACTCACCTCCGGCCTATAAAAGGCAAGGCCGTGCCGAGCTCCTCCGCCATCTCCAGCTCGCCAAGCTCGCCGAGTCGACCCGCTCCGCCAAGCTCTTTCTTCCTTCCTCCATTTCCTTCCCTCTCTGCTCTTCACGAGCAGAAGCACTGAGCCCCTCGTCGATCTCCCTCTGCAAGCTGTTCCCCGCCGAGGTGAGCCCATGTCTAGCTTCCCCATCCACTCCTCTCCCTCACCATGTACTTCGATTTGATTTTGGGTGACCGGAGCTGCTACTGGCTCGAGCTCAGCAGCTCGCCATGGCGGACGAACAAGAGGAGCACGAGCTCTGTGTTCTGTTTCCCTCCCGTACCCCTCTGTGTCCCTCACTCTCTCTTACTTTTCTTTTATCCAACCCAACACAGTATTAAATGACCAGCTACAAGCTTCACGAGCTAGCCTGCCCATCCAACCCACGCGGCCCAGTAACTCACGTCCAACAATTAAATTCCTCTCCAATTTCTGATTTTCGGAATTTACTGTACATCCATTATTCAAAGCACAATATCTCAACCATCCGAGTTCCATTTGACCCAATTCTTGTTCCTAAATTCTTCTAAAATCATATTCTATTTATTTTCATCATCCTCATCTCCATCCGAGCTCATTTTGTTTTGTGTGCTTGTTTGTTTGTTTGTTGTGTGCGTCGCCGTAGCCGACGGAGTGATCGAGGAGGAGAACGAGTTAGGAGGCCAGTACCGCGAGCCGGAGTACGAAGGAGAGTACCGCGAGCCCGAAGCCGACGACTTGTACCGCGAGCAGGAACTCCCGGAAGCTTTTGAGGACGGCAAGTCCAATCCCATCCTTTGATGCATATTTATCCTAGATTTATAAACACAACCTATTGGCCTTTGATAATTGCATTGTTTTTATTGAAAACCCGGTTGGATAGCCACTCCTTGATTGTTATAACCATTTCTTGATGACCTAGTTATCACTAAATACGATTTGCTCTGTTTGGTTGATAACCAATGATCAGAATGCTTAGGACTTGTTTCAATTGCTCAATCAATCATCAATATACTGGTTTTATAAAGAATAAAAGTGTGAGTGTGTTGAGTAAAGAAAATGGGTTTCGGGTTTCGAAAATAAAGAAAGTGTTGGATAAGATGGATGGGTATTTCTTTGTGAAATACCATTTGGTGGCTTGTACCTTTGTGGTTAAGCAAGTTGGGAGATAACCATTTTTGTCCGGTTTTAAACTGAGGTGATGTGTCATCTTGCCTAACTCAAGTTATCTCGTACAACCACTCGACTCTTGTATGGTGCAAGGGCTTAGTCTAAATCCCACTAGCCGTCTGTTAGTTGTCTGGAGGCAGGTTTGCAGCGGGAAAACCAAGTGACGACTTAGTGTCATGGTTGCCGACTTGGTGTCATAAACCCCTTGGTTATTTTCTCGTGATGGCTAGGCAGTTTTGGCTATGGTGGGTAATGGCTTCGATAGGATCCGCACTGGCACTAAGGTGATCGTGTTGCGGTACCCTACTTGTGGTGAAAGTGTACACCTCTGCAGAGTTTCCAAACTATTCGAATAGCCGTGCCCACAGTCATGGGCGAGTTATGGCTTGGTCACAATACTGAGGTTTTGGGATGGGTTGGAGTGTGTTGGTTTTGGAAATGAGTCCGGCTTTGTGCTGGGAAGCTACGGCGGATGGGAAATCCGGTAGCAATTAAAAGATGGATCCTTTGTGGATCACCCCACTTAATGACTTGTTACTAAAAACTTGTTTTGCTAAAATGCTCCTTGATAAAACCTTGCATGTGTAAAACTTGGCTTTATTGCAAATGAACCTTAGCCTATTCCTTGATATATCCTGTGCATATTCTGTGTTAACCCCTCCGTGGGTGTGGTTGGACTTGCTGAGTACTTTTGTACTCACCCTTGCTTTTGTTGCTTCAGAAGAAGACCCGGACTTTGTTGTTGAGGACGCTGAATAGGTGGTCGCTTCCACACCCAACTTTGCCTGTGGAGTTTGGTCCCGCCCAAGATGTCTTCGCTGTCGCATAGCTCTGATCCCTTTGTTGAGCCCGAGTGGTTCCTAGTTTGGCTCGTCGCCATGGTTTACCTTTTGGTAATCTTGGCTTGTATCAAGTGCCCGCTCCCTCGGGGCTGTAAGTTCTGAACTATCTGTTGAATAAATGTGTATCAGCCTCCTGGGACTGATAATTTGTATCACATTTAGTCTCTGCTTAGGCAGGGGCGCTTCATGTGGCGCAGTAAATTTTATGTACCGCGACGCGGTTTCAATCAAGAAAAATACTTTAGATTTAACAGATGAGATCAGTTCATAATAGGATCCTCTATTGGATATTGCTGCAAGAAGATTGTAAATTTGGACAGTTCTTGATTAGTAGATACTCTAGAGTCTTGTCATGCATTCATGCGAGTATCCCTAGAGGGAACTGCTTAACCTTTGGAAGTTTCAAGAGAACTGAGCACCCCCACTTGGCAATTCTTTCAGATCACACCAGCAGTAGTGGCAGAGCCATAGGGGATCTGAGGGGGCTTGAGCCCCCCTCCCCCTCCCCCACCCCACCACGGTGGCTCCCATGGAAGCCCTCTCTACAAATTTTGAGGAAGAAGAAGGAAGGAGAGGATAGAGTAGGAAGAAGGAAAGGAGAGCCCCTCCTATTGGGGGTTCCTGGATCCGCCACTACACAGCAGTGATTTAGGGCAAGCAACCTCAACTTGGGCAAACTGGGCAAACGTCTAGGTCCTGAAGACACTACCTTCAGCTTATTACATTGTGAGATCATTAGTTCTTGCAAGAACCAGGTAGTTCTAGAAGCTCCATCAGCTTCTTGCAACCACACATCCGTAGTTTCTCCAGATTGGGAGGGACATGAACATCCCTTCCCATGCGGATCCATTACTCTCTAGCTCCGAACAATCGTTGATCTGGAGAACCATAAGGAACTTCAACTTTTCAATTTCCTTTGGCCAAGCAAAGAGATCTAGGCAATAAGCAACCTCAAATACCTAAATGTAGTCAAAATACTTCCACAATCCAATCTCTTATCAATAGAGAAGCACCCATAATCATGTAACCTTAGGGCTCTAAGGGTCTGCAAATACATCATGCGCTCATTGCTCTTAGGCAAGGGGTTTTTTTCTGTCAAGAGTTCAAGAGAGCCTATATCTAAGCAATAGAGAGCGGGCCAACTGTCAAGTGGAAAGTAATTAGCACAACCTTCTCTTGGAAAATGATATTTGATATGTGACAGTGTGCTCACATGTTCAAACCCATGCAAATGGAGCTGGTTGCACACAGACACATCTATCTTCTTGAGCATTGGGCAGACTAGAATGGTAGTAATTTCACTGCAGTAACAAATAAACATAACTTCAAGCTTAGGAAAGGTCATCGTGGACATAGTTTGTGCCAAGCAACTGAACTTTGGTAAGGACGACGGCTCCATTGTTTTTAGTGATGTGAAAAGGCAGAGTGACATACTGCAACCTTCAGCTAGCATACTCACAATGTGGCACATCATTGTTAGATTTGGCAAATCAGACGGCACAAAATGCTCGAGTGTGCCCAAAAGCCAGACCATAGGAAATATCGACACAATTGGGGCACTTTGAAATTGTCAATCTCTTTAAGCACTAAAAGTTTTGGCTATCCTGCATCCATGCTGGTAGTTGTCGGCCTGGATAGCCCTCTACGGTTAAGCGAAGGAGCCTGCTGTGCGGTGCAAGAGATTGCAAGATGTCCTGATTCCGTAGAGACTCCTCATGCCCCAGAGGCTCCTCTTTGTTATTTTCATACACACCCCAGGACAACACTAGATCAGTTATTTTATATATATTTTGTGTACAGATTGGCATCTTGGGCTCTTGAAATGTTGTTAATATTTCTAAGTCCATGAATTTCCAATCTATTTCTGAGAAGGTGCAGGTTCTTGAGCTCATCAATCCCACAAACGTGTTCAGCATCAATGAAAAGTCTTGTCAAGGTGTGGAGATTGACCAACATTACCCAAGTTGCGGGGCATCTGGTTCAATTTCTCACAAGCCATTAGGTAGATGTTCTGGAGTTGCCTCATAGCTCCCAAACCTTCAGGCAAAGACTCCAGCCGCTTGTAGTGGTTGAATTTCAAAGTTTGCAAGTGGTAAAGTAAGCAAATTGATTCTGGGAGAGTGACAAATTGTGAATAAGAAAGGTCAAGGTATCTCATATGGATCAAATACTCAAGCTGCCTATAGATGCTAGAAAGGTAACGAGTTTGTAAAACTCTAGGTGATTTAAGTCCCAAATGCTTCGGGCCTTTGACAATGTAGCTGAACACTGGTTGTGATGATGGGGTATACAATGTTCTCATAAGATCCATGCCCTTCAACACTCCACCAATCAATGGTGGATCCAGGATCCCCCAATAGGGGCTCTCCTTTCCTTCTTCCTCCTCCCTCCTCTCCATCCTTCTTCTTCCTCAAAATTTGTAGGGGGGCTTCCATGGGAGCCACCATGGTAGGGGGGCTTGAGCCCCCTCAGCGCCCCCCCCCCCCCCCCCCCTTAGCCCCCGCTATGGCTTCGCCACTGCTCGCTCACACTGTAGATTTCACATAAAGCATGCATGTACGCATAAATAATCAATGTGAAGCTCCGCCAGTAACACACATGCATGTACGCATAAATAATCAATGTGAAGCTCCGCCGGTAACACACATGCACGAGTGTGGGGATGAATATATATACCTATGACAATCGATAATATTGATGGATTATACAATACTAGACATAGAGCATTATGCTCAGTTCCATCCCTATTTTTCTTTCTTTTTGACTTTTTTTTATAAAATGATGAACATGTTGGTAAAGATAGAGCTATGTTGCACCATACAGACATATTATTAATTTCTAGTATCTCAGCAGCAAAATATTCAAGACATATCATGACTTTCTTCCATGTAATAAATTCTTTGTGGCCTTTTACTACGCGCATCAAGGCATGGGAGACCCCAACGGCTAGGGCTGTAAATGAGCCGAGCTCGAGCGAGCCCATCGCCTCAAGCTTGAGCTTGTTAGACTCCGACACCCGAGTTATGCAATATGCTCTCGAGCCAACAGTTGTGCTCAAGCTTGGCTCATTTGTAAGTCGAGTCTACAGACACAAGTGATTCATGAGCCTTATTTTTGTCAGTCATGAACCTACTTAGTCAAAGCCTATACAACAATTAGAGATGACTTATTGTCTTACTTGTAGAATATGAAGAATTACAAAATGCATTTGGCAAAAGAATTAAAATACATATATATACGCCTCACAAAATCATGGATGTTAGTAATGGACGACCTTACTTGAACTCTTCGATCAGCTCGAAAAGCCCACGTGCTTCAGATCATGAGCTTGTCTCGTTTAGCATTCTGACCCGATCTCAAAACAAGGCTTAAACGAGGTGAACATGAGCCTCGAGTTATTTTTATTTTTATTTTTATTTTTTTACTGCCCTACCGGCGGCGGCAGTTGGGCACGTCATGCCAGGGCAGTGCGCACGCGCGGCCCCCACCCCTCACGTGACCGAATCCATCGCGCGGGCGCCGCAAAGATATTTTCACCACAGCAGCTATCTCTTTCGCGCCAACACCCCTCACATTCTTTAATCTGAAAAAACACACCGCTATATCACCATCGGATTTTTTTCGAAAGACTAGCGTAAACGTAGAAAGTCACGTATACGCACACTCACCCTATGAATATACGTACACTCATCTCTATGAACATCTCTATCTTTATGAGCACCTTCGAGAGACTGGGTCAGCTGTTTCGATCTTGAGATGGACGAAGTCACCACAGACGCCTACCACTAAAAGAATAATGTTGGTTAAATCCTGGATGAGTCGGAGACTCGAACCAGATGGGTAGGTTCCATAAAAAAACTAACCAACTAAACTACGCTTAATTTCCCGTATTAGCATCGGATTTAGCCATTTATTATTCTCATTCCTGTTAGTACGAACACAAGTATTATTTTTATGGAATTTTTACCCATCAGGTTTCTCTATCATCCTGTATTTTGGTACCATGACATACATGTCATGCGAACATTCTCGTAACCAATTGAGGATCATTCCATCTATTGGACATAATACCATACAACCTCGACGGCTGATGTGCATAAGTGCCCAAACATGAAACACCCACAACCATCGTAAGATAGTACCATCATAGACAAAACGATACCGATCCTACCTAGTATCTTAATTTTTATAGTATCCCGATCTTACAGAAAAGTTCCACATGATCCTACATAAAATTTCATAATATCCCAATACTATGATCATACGATACCACATACTAATGGATATAAATTATTCTTTAAATGATTAAATGGTAATAAAATATTATTTGAGATAAGTTGCCTTGAATATTGAAGGACCGAAACGGGCGACCAGAGGGGGGGTGAATGGGAGCCTCTGAAAATTCTCGCTCGGAGAAATAAGGTCTATGTCCCGATTACAACCCCAAACACACTTCTATCAAAATCACCAAGATGACACAAGTCAACTTGTGACAAGCTCACCTTAGGAATGATTAGAGAAGCACAGAGCAATGCGGAAGCAAAAGCAAGACACCGAAAAGCTTGCACAAGCGATTAAGCTAAACCACTACTAACACTCACTAGCTAAGCACGCAAAGATAATTAATTAAGAGCTAGACATTAATAGCAAAAGAAAACAGATTAATTAACTAAACAATATTGCAATGATTAACTAATGATTGGTAATGATTGGGCAATGATTAAACAATGATTAAAACAAATAAAATCCAACCTTGATGCTGCTGTCTGCTGCTTGCCCACCGCCTGGCTGCTGGCCTGTTCGAGCTGCACAGCTGCCGAGCTCGCATGCGCCTTGGGCCTGGTGCCCCTGGGCTGCCAGCTGCTCGGGTGGGCTGCTGAGTGCCGGCCTGCCTGCTGCGGCACGCGCTGCGCTGGTGGAGCTACCGAGCAGCTGCTGCTCTGCCTCCTGGACTCTCTGCTACTGGGCCGCACGCAGGAGCCCGAGCTGGGCCGCTCGTTGCCACGCCGACGCGTCCACCGCTGGCGCTTCGCACGCGCCTGCCTGTTGCTGCGTGTGTTGCTGCGTGACCTGCTGCTTCGCTCGACCTGCGGAAGAACAGACAGACAGAAGAAACCGAGAACATGAAGAACAGCTCCGAACTTCAAAACCAAATTGCTTCCTCCACACACAAGGATTCGACACAATACTTGAGCCACAGAAGCATCACAACAAGAGCTAATAGATCCATCAAGAATCTTATAAAAAGCTCAAGTATTCATCACGAATTTTGGAGACAACCGAAACCCTAAGCAAGAACTCGGTTTTGGGGAAATCTTCAAATTCAAGCCAAATCCGAGAGGGTTTTGAAGGGGAATCACATGGTAAATGCTCACAAAGATCCTAGCAACATATTCCCCCCAACAAATCTCACGGGATTTGGGCTCAATCGCGAAGAACAAAAATTCCAAAAATACCTCCGAAAATCCGAAAAAAGAAAAACACCGGGAACAAAGGATTTGGCACAAGATTAAGAGGATGATTTCACTAAAAATCACTTGGCCATATCCGGTTACAAGCCACTCACAAGTATTGCAAAACTTGGATGGCAAAAAGCTCAAGAACAAGAGCCTCTCCTCTCTTCTCTCCTCAAACCCTAAAAATCCTCTCACATGTGCAAATGAGAGATACCTCCACCTCCTAAGCCCCAAGAGATTGCTGAAATTTCAGCCTCTCCACATATAAATAGGCATCCGGAAAATGACCGAAATACCCTTACATGAAGCACTTAAAACACAAGCCCACGCAGGGGCATTTTGGACCAAGTCCAGGAATATTGATCGGACGCCCACGCCGCCTTCACGACTTTGCTTCGCCTCGACGCAAGCTTCGCGATGCCGCCACGTGTCGTCCCACTCGAAGCTTCCGGCCGCATCGAACCGCACCCAGTCCCACCGGGCCGCATCCGACCGCACCGTGCTCCACCCGCGTTTTGAGGCCCAAACCGGGAAAACCTGCCTCTGGCCGGTTTTGAGGACCAAACCGCCAAACCCTCCTTGCACGTCGCCGCACGACGTGACTCACCGATGTCGACGCGTGTCCGGCCTCCGCCAAGCCTCCGACGCCTCCAAGTCTTTCGCTCCCGCTCCCGGGCCGCCTACTCGACTCGCCTCCGTCCCGCTTGACTCGACCGACGCCGTCTTCATCCCATCATGTACTCTTGCTCTTCCGCGCACCATGTGGATCGCCCATGACTCCGCCCGGACTCCTCGGGTCCCTCAGTCCAAGCCTACTCGTTCACCCTTCACCGCCCTCGGTCCATCGGCATGAACCTTTCGCGCTTGACCTTCACCACATGCCGTCGACCGCCATGTGGCATCCTACACCTGCACATCACAAGCCAAGAGATACATCAAACCACACAACGGTTGTCAATCACTCATCATCCAAGGGTGACCACCATTGGTCCACAATCTCCCCCTTGATGAGTGCATTGACAACACCCACCATAATAACTTGAAAACAATAAGAAGAAGAGAAAGGAAAAACAAATATCTCTTTCAAGTGATCCAAAAGCTAAGACAAAAGGCAAAGACAAGATCACTCGAGAAGAGAAGTCTCAGTCCCCTAAGACAAGGGCAACGGCTCGACACAACTGAGACAAAGTCACATGATCCCTCAAGAAGAGGCAGAAAGGGCTCAACACCAATCATGTGACAAGCGAAAGCTCAAACAACTGCCGGCTCCTCAAGAAGAGGTAAAAGCTCAACGCAACTGGCAAGAGAGCAAAAGAGAAGCAACTCACAAAAAAGAGATGCAAACATCAAGGATTTCATGAGAGCACAAAATGCATGCCATGGGGTGCAAAAACTACCAAGCTTCTCAAATATATCACAAAGCATTTACAAATGCTATAAATGAACTAAAGCACAGAGAAGCAGATCATAAGCAAGCACAAATAGCCGACATGAGGATATTATGATAGAATCAGGAGGCTCAGGCATAATTTCAGATTTTCATATTTTATAAAAGATATCACCACATGAGCAAAAGTCTAGCCATGATAACTCGAGCAAGGTCAAACTAGATCACAAAAGCTCATATAAGGATGACACATTCTCAACATAAGATCATTGCTAACACTTGCAAGACATTCCTACTCATTTCAAACTCACTGAGACCATGAGCCTACTTCTATGGCAAGCACATGTAACAGTAGAGCAACCTGGTGATGATTTTAAATGAGCAATATAGATTAACAGCATTTTCATGCATACTATTTGCTATCTTCCATATTTTCATATTACTAGTATTTTTCATTAAGCACATACAAAACCAAGGTTTATGAGGTGTCCCTTGACACAAGTGAAGCACAGAAAACATGCTCCCCCTAGGTAATGCAAAGCAAGCGCAATGATAAGCCATGTGCAAAGAACAAATCGCCCGAGTACGAGCTAGCACAACCTAGCATCTCAAGCAAGAGCAGCGCATGACAAAAGACTTACTCATGGGTGATAAACATTTCATGATTCATTTTATAAAAACAAGCTTAGCTCACAAGATTTCTTATGACAATATCATCAAGAGCATAAGCAGCACATTGCAAAATAACCACAATCTTATGCACTAGTTCTCAAGAGCATAAGCAAATACTCAGGATATATAAGAGAAGCTCATCTAGTGCATAGATATGATACAAATGCATTATGTCACAAAATGCAATGCAAATGCATGAGACATATATGATACAATGTGATGCAAGAGAAAGCATCCAGAACCCATCTCAGAAGGCAAACGGAAGAGGCATCAAAAGCAGCAAGAGCCAAGTGGTGCGTTCATGCAAGTTACCGATCATCTGTTGAGGTGGATGGCGACGCTGAAAGTGTCGTTGAGCCTCATGCTCCAAGGTAGCCTCCCCTCAACTGCAGCTGGATTCTCCTAGTCTTCTTCTTCAACTTGATCATGTAGTGGTACATGTCGATGGCCTGGTGTAGTGGAAATAGCGTCTGCGCCATCAACTGATGTAGTCGAAGTAGAAGGTACAGGTGCAGCAGCTTGTGGATGATCGATCACAGTTTCATCTTCATCACCACCATCTACAAGCTCATCACCTTCCTCAAAGATGCTTTGCTTCATTCCATGTTCACCTGCAAGCTCAAAGGCAGATGGTGTGCAAGGCATAGTTTTATCGAAAATAATCTCACATGTTTCTACTATCCGGTTAGTTTCAAGGTTAGGAACATGATAAGCACAACTATAAGATGCATAACCAAGAAATAACCATCAAATAGAGAGAGATTCAAATTTATCCAAAGTACCTTGCCTGAGAATGAAGCACCTGCATAAAAAATCTCACAAAAGACCAATCCACCAAGATATATACAAAGCTAGCATGGCAAGATATACATGAAGAAACATCCATGCTAACATGAAAAGGTGGCTAGCCTACCATGTCATTTAGTAAAGCTAACATGACTCAAGATAAGCAACAATACAACATGCTAGACATAAAAAAATGGCTATCCTACCATGTTATTTACAAAGCTAGCATGCCACAAGATAAGCAAAGATAAAACATGCTAGACAAGATATAAAAGCCTGATACAAATACAAAACATGCAAGACAGTATACAAATGAGTACAAGTGTGTACAAAAGGAAAGCTCACTATACAAAGTATACAAAAGCCACTCGAGGGCCATCCAAACGGTATGGAGAACCATCAAGTCTTGATCACCTGAAGCCAAAGATCAAGTCCTTTAAACTCATGTTCTCCATCCGCGTCCTGTACCTACACATGAGAGTACAAAGGCCGAGTCTTGGATCCCGAAGGGTTAGCAAGCATATACTTGGGAACCCAAGACTTGGTCACACGAGTAAAAGGAGCACTCAACTTGTCACATGGGTTAGCATGATGCAAATGCCGGTTCAAATGAAAAGATCTTGAAACACCCTTGAAAGAAGCATGCCTCGAAAGAGCAACTCGAGAAGAAGAACGAGTGCTACCACTAGCAAAGAGGCAACGGTCTCCCAAGGTCTTAAGAGAAGAACCATCACAAACACCATGAGAATCATGTTGTGGACCAACACAAGAAGAACTAGAAGCATATCCACGATCATGACCTAACCCACTAGAGAAGGAGTCGAAAAACCCATCAACAAAGCGAGGGTTTGCACTAGGCTCACAAGCGTTCATGCCATGAGAAGGGCTATGAACAACCGCTGGACTAGAAGCCCAAGCTCGCCGCATGTGCCGTGCACGCCTATAGCAAAAGCTCTCCTGGTGCCCATCTTTCTCACAAAAAGAACGATGGTACAAAGGCCTATCTGGAGGCATGGTCCGAGTGGACGAATCACCATTTTCATTCATGTGAGAAGTCCCTTGGGACTTAGAGCAAGAAGCAACACTATCCATCTTGGTGCCCAAATTAGGATCACACGTGCCATGGGAAAGGCTGCGTGACTTTCTAAAAGCTTTGGCACGCACACGCCGCTCGTGTTTGACACGGCGAAAGCAGAACTCATTAGTATGCCCATCTTTCTTGCAAAAGGTGCAATGGAACTTTGGTTTGGGGGATTGAGTTCCAAAGAAGTGAGAAGCACCCTTGCCATTAGAAATCCCTTGAGCATCACCTGAAGGATCAACAAGCTTTGGAATAGCTATGGAAGAGCTATCCGAAGCACCAACACAAGTGCCAACGTCCAAAGACTCACGCTCAATACAAGAAGCCAACTCCGGTTGAGAAGAAGCAATTTTGGAAACACCAACATCGGAGTGACAAGAATTGCGAGAATCCAAAGACTTAGCACTAAGACTCTTGCATCTCATGACCAAAACCTCATTTTGATGTTTGAGGCGATCACAAGTACCACAAGGAGCATTTCTCAAATTATCCATCTCTTTTTCAATGCACTTTGCATATGTGGTACGCAAGAGATCAATCTCTTTCTCAAGGTTAGCACTCATTTCATTGTGCTCAACCAACTTGGCGCTCATATCATCGAGCATTTGCTTCAAAGCCAAAACTTCATTTTCCAATTCAATGCATGATGTGCAAATGAGACCACATGAACAATTATCATCATCCACATCAAGCAAAGCATTATGATCATCACATGAAGTAAGGCAATCATTTTCTTCAAGCACAAAAGAGCATGTGCTACAAGGCATAGATTCAAGTTCATCAATTTTAGCCCTAGCATGCTCAAATTGTTCTACACATGTGGTGTGAGTCAATTTTAGTTCATTAATTTCAGCAAACAAAGACTCACAAGAAACACATGGTAAAGAAGAATATGACTTCAACAAATCAATCTCATCTCTAGCCTTATCAAGATCATTTTGCAAAGTATCACATGAATCACAAGGCATAGAGGCATTAGATTTCAACATGTCATTTTCAGATTTTAAAGCATTGAGATCTTTGTTACAAGAATGAACTTCTCTTTTAGCTTTCTTGTATGCTACAAGCAAGTCATCACAGGTATTGCAAGCAGGAACATTCTCAAGCTCAAGCACTCTCTCATCATGGGCACAATAGCGAGTGAACAAGTTAATCATACCTTGAGAGAGCTTTGTTCTGCTCATCTTCTGAAACTTGCGTAGAAGTTCATCTTCTTGCATCTTGCCATCCTTGAAGAGCCCCACAAGATCCATCACTTGGTCATCTTCAAGTTCGGCGCACCTCTTCCGCCACTTGTGGTCATCCACCTCTGAAATCAAAGACACACTAGAAGCAGAGTTTGGTGCCATAGCTCAGAGCACCGGTTAGGATTAGCCGAAAGCAAGCTCAAATCGCAAAAACCAAGTCTGGAAGCGAAAACGCCCTTTCCCTTGACGCCCCGTGGATCACAAAGCCGGTTAAGGTGGAGTGATCCTTAACCAAAGCTCTGATACCAATTGAAGGACCGAAACGGGCGACCAGAGGGGGGGGTGAATGGGAGCCTCTGAAAATTCTCGCTCGGAGAAACAAGGCCTATGTCCCGATTACAACCCCAAACACACTTCTATCAAAATCACCAAGATGACACAAGTCAACTTGTGACAAGCTCACCTTAGGAATGATTAGAGAAGCACAGAGCAATGCGGAAGCAAAAGCAAGACACCGAAAAGCTTGCACAAGCGATTAAGCTAAACCACTACTAACACTCACTAGCTAAGCACGCAAAGATAATTAATTAAGAGCTAGACATTAATAGCAAAAGAAAACAGATTAATTAACTAAACAATATTGCAATGATTAACTAATGATTGGTAATGATTGGGCAATGATTAAACAATGATTAAAACAAATAAAATCCAACCTTGATGCTGCTGTCTGCTGCTTGCCCACCGCCTGGCTGCTGGCCTGTTCGAGCTGCACAGCTGCCGAGCTCGCATGCGCCTTGGGCCTGGTGCCCCTGGGCTGCCAGCTGCTCGGGTGGGCTGCTGAGTGCCGGCCTGCCTGCTGCGGCACGCGCTGCGCTGGTGGAGCTACCGAGCAGCTGCTGCTCTGCCTCCTGGACTCTCTGCTACTGGGCCGCACGCAGGAGCCCGAGCTGGGCCGCTCGTTGCCACGCCGACGCGTCCACCGCTGGCGCTTCGCACGCGCCTGCCTGTTGCTGCGTGTGTTGCTGCGTGACCTGCTGCTTCGCTCGACCTGCGGAAGAACAGACAGACAGAAGAAACCGAGAACATGAAGAACAGCTCCGAACTTCAAAACCAAATTGCTTCCTCCACACACAAGGATTCGACACAATACTTGAGCCACAGAAGCATCACAACAAGAGCTAATAGATCCATCAAGAATCTTATAAAAAGCTCAAGTATTCATCACGAATTTTGGAGACAACCGAAACCCTAAGCAAGAACTCGGTTTTGGGGAAATCTTCAAATTCAAGCCAAATCCGAGAGGGTTTTGAAGGGGAATCACATGGTAAATGCTCACAAAGATCCTAGCAACATATTCCCCCAACAAATCTCACGGGATTTGGGCTCAATCGCGAAGAACAAAAATTCCCCGAAAATACCTCCGAAAATCCGAAAAAAGAAAAACACCGGGAACAAAGGATTTGGCACAAGATTAAGAGGATGATTTCACTAAAAATCACTTGGCCATATCCGGTTACAAGCCACTCACAAGTATTGCAAAACTTGGATGGCAAAAAGCTCAAGAACAAGAGCCTCTCCTCTCTTCTCTCCTCAAACCCTAAAAATCCTCTCACATGTGCAAATGAGAGAGACCTCCACCTCCTAAGCCCCAAGAGATTGCTGAAATTTCAGCCTCTCCACATATAAATAGGCATCCGGAAAATGACCGAAATACCCTTACATGAAGCACTTAAAACACAAGCCCACGCAGGGGCATTTTGGACCAAGTCCAGGAATATTGATCGGACGCCCACGCCGCCTTCACGACTTTGCTTCGCCTCGACGCAAGCTTCGCGATGCCGCCACGTGTCGTCCCACTCGAAGCTTCCGGCCGCATCGAACCGCACCCAGTCCCACCGGGCCGCATCCGACCGCACCGTGCTCCACCCGCGTTTTGAGGCCCAAACCGGGAAAACCTGCCTCTGGCCGGTTTTGAGGACCAAACCGCCAAACCCTCCTTGCACGTCGCCGCACGACGTGACTCACCGATGTCGACGCGTGTCCGGCCTCCGCCAAGCCTCCGACGCCTCCAAGTCTTTCGCTCCCGCTCCCGGGCCGCCTACTCGACTCGCCTCCGTCCCGCTTGACTCGACCGACGCCGTCTTCATCCCATCATGTACTCTTGCTCTTCCGCGCACCATGTGGATCGCCCATGACTCCGCCCGGACTCCTCGGGTCCCTCAGTCCAAGCCTACTCGTTCACCCTTCACCGCCCTCGGTCCATCGGCATGAACCTTTCGCGCTTGACCTTCACCACATGCCGTCGACCGCCATGTGGCATCCTACACCTGCACATCACAAGCCAAGAGATACATCAAACCACACAACGGTTGTCAATCACTCATCATCCAAGGGTGACCACCATTGGTCCACAAATATAATGTCCAATAGAGCACTTAATCTTACAAACATTTATTTTAATTAGTCAAAGTAGATATTATTAACTTCAATCTACATAATTTATCACAAATCTTATATAAAATATATATTATATATAATCGGATAGTCCTGATACTACAATACAATGCAACAATGCTACCTAATATCCAATCTATATAATTTATCATAAATCTTATATAAAATATATATTATATATAATCAGATAGTTCTATACTACAATACAATACAACAATGCTACCTCCTATCCGGATACTGACAACCTTCCCACGACCTCCCTTCCCGTTCCCAGTTCCCACCGCCTCCCGTCATTCCCCTCGCCGCCGCTGCGCCGCCTCCCCGTCCAACTCGCCGACCGACTCCTCACAAGGAGAAAGGTACCGAACCCTAGCCGCTCCACCCCTCCCTTTCTCCGATCAAAGCTTCAGCTTTTCCCTACCACTAATCTCGTTTGCGTGCTGACTGATCAATCGTTTGCCTTGTCCCCTGTTCCCCGATTCTGCAGGACTCTTCGGCGAATTCTGCTTCCAGGCGGAGTGGAGATGTCGGATTCCGAGGAGCATCACTTCGAGTCCAAGGCCGACGCCGGCGCGTCCAAGACCTACCCGCAGCAGGCCGGCACCATCCGCAAGAACGGCTACCTCGTCATCAAGAACCGCCCCTGCAAGGTATAACCTCTGCTCCATCACTCTGCGTCCTCCACTCTCTCCACGCCTCCTGTTGTGCCGTGTTCGGTTTAGATCTCGATCTGGTGGCTGCCGTGATGTTGGATCTAGGTTGGTCTCATTGCAGCCCTGAATGCTGCTGCGTGCAAAGTTTCTGTTTTTGTTTTCTAAAGAAGAGCTGCAATATGGTATAGTGGTGGAATGGATTGAATCCTCAGTAGACAACTGGGCGTATCTGTTTTTTTTTTCTGTGGGTTCAGTGATTGTCTATGCTGTCTTGTGCTCGTGAATTATTGCTAGCACACAATTGATAATTTCCCTGGTGTCATTGTGTCAGTGTGCATATATGAACTGTTTTCCTGCTTTTTTCTGATCTCTGAAGTGTGGAATTGGAGTGGTGCATACTTAATAATCACATAAAAATCATATCTTTGTACAACTTTAACGTCGTTAGTTTATTTTCTTGTCAGCATTATTCAGATAGGGTTCAAAACTCACATATAGATTGCATAACTGATGTTACTAATGCATTAACCCTTGACGCAGATTTCGATTGATCATTTCGACATATGAATTTGTGAATTTCGATTGATTCCATGGTTTTCTTGGTTGTACATTTGTCAAGAGTGCAAAGATTGGAAGCCTGTCTTGGTACTTGATACTTCCACAGTTTCACAGAACTAAGTGAACATCCTCTGCTGACTTTGTCTATGTATACAGTTATATTAAGTAACTGCTGCCCCCCAGTGGTCCATATAATTTGTATTGTTGGACCACTTGTGGAAACTTGTCTGGGGTTTGGTACTAACACTGTGAATTGAATGGATGATCACTAATTAGTGTCGTTATTCGGCTATATGTTCTCTGCATATTCGGTATTGCTTCTTGATTTCTCAGAGCCTACTCATTGAATTTCTCAGGATCAAATCGCTTATGCTAGAAATATTGCAATGACCTTGTTTGGCTGTCACTCAAATTCTGTACTCTAGTTGCCACTTCCAAAAGTACTAAATTTTAATACCTTCACTTGTTCTGTTCGGAGTTTGAGTTTTCTTTATTTATTTGAGGTGTTTTGCTTCTGCTCTGTTTCATTACTGTGTTGATAGATCCTTTTCCCTTTTTCTGCTGGAAGCATTGTAATCCTATGAATCTGTAACAATTGTGCAGGTTGTGGAGGTCTCAACCTCTAAAACTGGGAAGCATGGCCATGCCAAGTGCCACTTTGTTGCTATTGACATCTTCAATGGCAAGAAGCTTGAAGATATTGTCCCATCTTCTCACAACTGTGATGTCAGTACATTTACATTTCTTAGGCTTTTTAACATCAGCAGTGCTTTCATGTCTGTAAGATGTCAATGTGATCCGTTTACAGGTTCCTCATGTGAATCGCACTGAGTACCAGCTGATTGATATATCTGAGGATGGATTTGTAAGTCCAAATATTCTTAATGCTCTTGCATGCTCATGTTGTTGGATTCCTTATTGACATGATAAATTAACTTTTTCAGGTGAGTCTTCTGACTGAAAATGGTAACACTAAAGATGACCTGAGGCTCCCAACTGACGACAACCTGCTTAGTCAGGTATATACTAACAGAAATAAATCACGAAGTTAGGATATACATGACTGACTTCTGTTCTTTATAATGAAATAGATGGCGTGAGGAGTTTATGTTTTAATAAAATTATTTAGCACCAGTCTTTAATCATTTCAGCAATTGTCCTGGTAGATTATGTCCTCTTTTTACCTTTGGTGAATGAAATGTTAATCCGCTTTATGAAATCATTGATTGATTGATGCATTCTTGTTAGATTGGCTTTCCATCATTAAATACCCTCATGGACTGCATGTGCGTGCTTAGGAGTTTCTTTTTGTTATTTTTGGCCCATTTGAATATATTACTTTAATAGCTCCAACTAAATTTCCAAGATCTGGCACCTTTTTGCCAATGCCTTGGGCCTTGGTGTGGCTATATGAACTACCACACCAAGGCAGGGTGTCATGACCAAAATGGCCAGGTGTTGAGAATTTAGTTGGAGGCGGGCTATTATCGTTTTAAAAATAATTAAATAATAAAAAATCCACAACATTACAATTTGTTGCTGGTTGAGGAAGTAGATACAATTTTATATCTCTGTTTTATCTGCTTTGCAGCAATTCTATCATTCTTTTTAAGCATTGAACTTACTGTTGCATTTACTTTCCTGGTGGCTGCAGATCAAGGATGGCTTTGGCGAAGGGAAGGACCTGGTGGTGACTGTCATGTCTGCCATGGGAGAGGAGCAAATCTGCGCACTGAAGGACATTGGCCCAAGAAACTGATCTTGCGCCATGTATTTTGTCACATGTCTGCTGGGTTTCAGTCAAGGATCATTTTGGGTATCAAGGAGCATGGATTACTGAGGGTACGCACAGTTGCAACCAGTAGGGAATTGTATCGTTTACCCGATCGGTCTTATACCTTCATCAGATAAGACTTATTCATATGGAGTCCAATATCTCTTCGAAAAATTTCCACCTGTTCCTGTGGAGTTTAATTGTTTATGATGAAAAAAGGGTCAGTCGGATGAAACTTGTACTGCCTCATATTGGAGCATCTTGCAGGTCCAAGATTTTGACAACTAATGCAGTCTGCAGGGAAAGTTTGAAAAACTGTGATGTTAACAGTTGGACACAAGTCACATCTTTTTGAGAAATTTTTGCCTTTGCCTTACTCTTTCGTTGGTATGCTGTAATGATTCATGGAATTATGCCGTCTCTACCGCTAACAGAGTGGCATTCTTGAACACATGTGGCATTCTTGAGAGTCTTTTTTAGTGGGCTAGCTGAATCAAAAGTACTTCATTATGCTTTTGCTTTCTTATGAAGTTCCCGGCATGGTAAAAAAGTTTGCACAACTATTGTATAACGATTTGTACAAAAAAAACTATGTATAACGAGAAAAGGGAGAAGCTAAGAGCCCAAAAGAATAAATAAGACAAAAATAGCTAAGAGCCCAAACGAATAAAAAAGATAATATTGCCAAAAAACCAGCTCAATTAAAGCTCGCGTCATCTGATCAGGCAGATGGACGTGGCGACCCAAGTAGCCACCTGAGCATTTCTTCATCGCTGGTATAAATATGGGGTGAGAGAGGCTCGAACTCTCGACCTCAGGATTACTCAATAGCTATGAGACCTACGCGCTAGCCAACTGCGCCACCACCCCGTTGTGTTTCAGCTCCGAAATTCTTCTTGTAGAAGCTACGACCAGACTTCCTCTGATGACTGAACTATCGCCGAAGCACACATATCAGAAACTTCGTTCAGAGGAGACCGAGGTTGAAAATGGAACCGTGTGTTTCATTGCTTTTTTACTTGGATTGTTCAGTAAAGCACAATCCTAAAACGCCATGGGTTGGAGGTGAGAATTTTTTTTTAATTTGGTATTTTTTAAATAGAAAATTGCAGCCCTAGGGGTCAAAATGGGAGAATTGCAAGTTTAGTAGCCAGTCGGCTGCTGAAAGGCCAACTAGGGACCTGTCGGCTACTGAACAGCCGACAGCCCCCGTGGCGCCGACGTGGCAAGGAAGCTCCGGGGCTGTCGGCGCTGACAGGACCTGTCGGCCGTCCAGTAGCCGACAGGCCAGTCGGGCCCGACTTCTCTATCGGGCCTTGGAGGGCCCATGGTCCTGTCGGCTTTCCAGTGGCCGATAGGTACATGTCGGCTTCTGGGAAGCCTAGGCCTCCATTTACTAATTTCCTCCATTTATATATATACATGTTTATTTTCATTGCATATATCTTCTTACATTTTATAAATATGTTTGTTTCCATTGCATAAATATGTTTTGGTTATTTTGTTTTCACATATTTTCGTTCCAGAATCCAGACACATTATTTGGTTATTTCCATTCCACACAAATGGTTCTTACGTCGTGTGTACGGAACGAAGATATGTGCGATAAAGAGAAAATGGTCAGATGGGCATCCGCTCATAACTGTTGTGTCAACAAATTTTTCTTAATTGAGTAGCCCCGGCATTCATTTGCAATGCATAAAAAATTACATCACAGAAAGGAAATGGTGAACACACATCTCACATCCTTAGCCTAAACAATCTAATAGAAGTTGCAATGGCATGTGCAGCACACCGAAAATATAATCAGTTGCTGTTACTAAACCCAACATGCCTTAGGGGAAAGTAGATTGCCGGGTGTGGAACTAACGCTCTACTGAGTAAAACGGGGATATTTCCCCTTCCTGCTCGATTCGGGTGCACCTTCCTTTGCACGGCGTGCGCCCTCTCTGTTGCGCTCGCGATCGGCTTCACGTGTTTTGGCCTCCTGACGCTCCACCTCCTTCATCCTGTTACTTCGTTGCCACAACTCTCTTGCCGAAGCTAAATGTTGCGCTTCTTGATGACGCAGGCGAGACTCCCGAGCTTGGAATTCTCCTTCCCTGAGCTTAAGTGCCGCCTCACGCTTAGTTAGGTCTTTCTCAAGGCGAGAAAGACGTTCGGCCTCACGTGCGTGTTGTAGTCTAGCAGAGTACTGCTCTTTGGTCTCAATTGGTGATGGTACTCCTTGACTGGGTAGAGCATTCTTGTCGATCCACTGGAAGAAACTACAAGCCTGCATGTGGACGGCTTGGTCATTTACATACAATAACAACAAAAACATGAATTAGCATTAGAACGAACCTTGAAATCATCATCAATGTCAGGACATCTGAAGAACCTAGCACCCCACTTGGACTTATTTGAAGAATCAGTACAGACTTGCAACCAGCATCGGAACCCGCAGTGGCATTTTGGCCGCTCTTCCCATGTCGGCACTCCTTTTGGGTCATCTCTCCACGATGACATCGGTACGATCTATATTAGCAATGAGTCGTGGGATGGATGAGTTGTGTATCAAACTTGTGCAATATAAAGAGTTTCAGAAGATCTATGCCCTTACCTCCTGGTGACTGAAAAAACACACCACACGGATTCAATGGCCCACACCATGTCCTTCCTGAGTCACTGCAAAAACACACCACACGGATTCAATGGCCCACACCATGTCCTTCCTGAGTCACTGCAAAAACACACCACACGGATTCAATGGCCCACACCATGTCCTTCCTGAGTCACTGCAAAAACATACCACACGGATTCAATGGCCTACACCATGTCCTCCCCGAGTCACTGCAAAAACACACCTCATGGATTCAATGGCCCACACCATGTCCTTCCTGAGTCACTGCAAAAACACACCACATGGATCTATTGGCCCACTGGCTGGGGTAGGGAACTTGGTGGCCTATTAAATATCGCGCTCATTCGTCCACTTTAACCCACATCTGAAAAACCAAAATGGCAACCGACGACTTAGGGCCAACCATCTATACTGAACTTTCTCCAGAGTTTGCTGAACATTTTCCAATCGAATCCAAGAGCGATTTCGGCCCGCAACGTAGCCTCCGACCTTATGAGCGTAGAAAGTCGGTGCAGTGGCCAAGATGTGTGCATGGTGAGTACTGTGTTGTGCAGGTTCAGCATTCAGCTTTGGAGGGCGGACGGCGATTCTGGCGATGCCCTAGGGGATATGTAAGTCATAACCCTGGATTTGTATGTTTCCATACACATTTGTCATCCTAATCGTTTATCTACAACGTTCAGAGCTCGTTGGCTCCCGACGGCTGCGGATTCGCAAGGTGGGTGGATCCCCCACCAATTCAGCCATATGAAGAGTACATCGCCTACCTCCACCTCGTCATCGATGAGCTACAGCAAGAGGTGGACAACAGTAGACTCCTTGAAGATGACGTTCGTGATGATTCTGAGGAGGGCAGTGCACCAAGCTTTGCGCCACCAATTTGTTATGACCCTAACTGTCGGTGCTCATGCCACCTAAACAGTAGCCCACCACCACCACCAGCGCCACCGACCGAGCCTCGCCCTAAGTACTATTTTCCCTCGCAGCACTCGGGTGGATCTCTATTCTCTTTCGAGCAGTAGAACTGAACGCATCGTCGAAGCATCAATTCAATTTCCCTAAGGCATGTTAGGATTAGCAACGGCGCATGTTTAGGTTAGAAAGGTGTGCCGTACATGCCATTGCAATGTCAAGCTATGTATCTTAGTGCTACTCTTCGTCATGTTAAATGCTGGTCGGGGTTTATTATTCTTATTTTTAAGCTCATAATATTGTGTTGGACTGTTCATTGTTCTTATTTTTAAGTTCATAATATTGTGAGAATGAATGCACAGAAAAGACAACACATCACGGCATGCAATTGTCTTGGCTTTCATTGAATTTTAATTGGAAGACAGAAAAGGTCATGGTGCACCATTAACCTTTGACTTACATAATCTATTACATTTTGCATTGGCACGTGACGCGACACAATTAACATGACTCGTCCTAAACCTAACATGCCTTAGGGAATTTAGATAGCCTGGCAGATAACTTCAGGGACCTCGTGAATCCCTCTTCTGACGAAACTCCTTCCTAATTTCTTCAATCTCCTCCCTGAATTGCTCTCCGGCAAGTCTGTTAGCTTCAGCCCTTTGTGCCGCCTGGCGTCCTTCCTCGGCTCTCATCTTCATCTCGTCCCAGCGCATCTGGTCCTTCCAGCTGATGGAGTCATCGATCCATTCGGTGAAGTGACATGCCCTGGTGTCCGGTGTAGTGGTCCTTCTGCCTTCCTGTGTCAATTCGTAAAATATCGATAACAATGTTAGTAATTGAAACAATCAACATTTCATAATCTTTGAGGTCATTACCTGTGAACTGTTTGTTATCTCATGGATCCTCTGGCAACACCAGTACCTCCTCCCGTATGTGCCTTCTTCGAATGAGATAGCCATCCCGCTGTTCATGCCACAATAGCACTCGGGTGGAATCTCATCCTTTGGCCTCTGGTTGGCAGCAAGGATTGATCTGTCTGGATCATTGCGAGGAGCTCCCTCCATGGCTTCCATCTCCCGGCGCAGATGCATGAACCCACCTTGCCTCCTATACCTAGACCCACTCCCACTCTGGTCAGCCATTTTGGGTTTTGTGATGTGGCTTGAACTGGATGAATGAACGCGATATTAATAGGCCACGCCACCAAGTACCCCAGCCAGTGGGCCAATGGATCCGTGTGGTGTGTTTTTGCAGTCACTCATGAAGGACGTGGTGTGGGCCATTGAATCCATGAGGTGTGTTTGTTGCAGTCACTCAGAGGAAGCACACCCTATACTGGACTTGTGTCTGTGTTCTGTGGTTTTGAGTTATATAGAAGCAAGGACAAGAGATAGTGGTGGCAGTGGAATCCAAAGCGCACGCAGTCTGGGACTGTTTGATGGCAATTTATATGTTTGGAATACGAGTAACATACAAAGTCGAAAAACGGTACGAGTGATAACGGTGGTCACATCCAAAGTCGAAACATAGTACGAGTGATAACGGTGGTCACATCCAAAGTCGAAACATAGTACGAGTGATAACGGTGGTAACATACAAAGTTGAAAAACGGTACAAACTCAACGACGGCCACGCTTGCCACGCTGCAGCTGGTCAGAAGGGAACGTGAACGGATCACGATGGCCATGCCTGTCGCGAGGCCCAAGATCTGCTGGTGTGGCTGGCGTAGGGTCCTCCTGTGTGGGCTGTGTCGGGAAAGGGGCACCGGCCATCTGCGAGGGTCCTACTACGTCCGGCCCTGCCGACCACCAGTCGTCGTGGTAAAAGCTGCCGGTACTCCCAGAGGCTGCTGCAACAAAGTCAGGCAATGGTGCCGCAACACCTACAAAATATTTTAATGTTAAAATTGAAGTTGTTACATACAGAAGAAAATGGTAGTAGTAGCTGCGATAGTGTAAGGTACCGTGTGTCACGGGTGCCGACTCGGGCCAGGAAGACTCGGTCCGTCCTCTAGAAGACCCAGCTGGCGTGTCTGCTGCCCTACTGGTCGAAGGAGGCGTGACCCGGAGTGGAGGAATGGGTGGGTCTGCCATCGCCCTACACGAAGCACGTCGTACGCCATCCATGCATTTCTTCGCTAGGCGACGGAGAGCACTCACCAACTCACTCCTAGCAACACGAGGTGGCTCTGCCTGAAGACGGTCAGCGAAGTCGTACAACTCCTCGCCAACGTCGTTGCAAATATCCGTCTGAAAAAATAATTCACGTTAGTTACAGTAATGACGAGTAATAAGAATGCAATTGAACATGTACTTAAACTTACCATGGCATGGAACGCGGCGACTGGCTCGGGGGCGAAGGTGTCCTCTATCGTCGGCTGACGTGCCGCAGGGTTGTCCGGCACGGGGAAGCACCTCCAACGTGTGGCCCCATGGAACCAACGCAGGTAGGCCGCGTAGGTGTCCTCGTCGTAAGGGGGTAAAGGCTCGTGAATGTCCTGCACCGCCATGTCCCACTCCGCGGCCCAGGCCTCCATCTTTGTAGCCCAAATGCCCTCGTACGCTACTCCTTGGCCCTTTCTCGACATCCTGCCAAAGTGCACAAATATAAACATCAACATTGCATAACAGATGTAAAACAACAACAAAAATCAAGTCGCCACTAACATGTGATCCGTGTGTAACTGCTGCCGAGGTACCGGGAAGTCCTGCCTCATCCCAAACTGACGCCACACTCGCTGAGGCCAGTACGGCTCAACAAAGATATCGTAGACTAGGTACTTCTTCGTGAACCAAAAAGCTTGGTCGCGGTAGCAAAGCGTGGACAAACCTCGAGACGCACGTGTATGCACAGCAGCAGGGGTGTACGGGAGCCAACGAACCCGGTCTGGCGTGAGCTGGTCGAACCCGGCAACAAACCCCGGGTACGTCAAGCGGGCTGTATCTACCGCCCAGTGAGGCTGCAAAAAAAGGAAAGGCCCATGTATTAGTTTACATGCACATAGTAATAAACATTGCGTAAGTAATAAGAAAATTATAGACATAATTAAAAATATTAAGAAGATTACTTACATGCCGCTTCGTCCAAAGAAATCCCATGGTCGGAGCATCCATGAGATCCACCTGGCCGTCCTCATCGTACTGGTACAAGTCAACCCCGTAGTCCTCGTAAGAACTAAGCTGTGGTCGTCCAATGTCGAACCGCTCGAAAGACCATAGCATAAGCAACAACGGACACCCGGCCAACGTACCACTCTTGCTGCGACGTGTACACGCGTCACACATCGCCCGGTACGTAGCGGAAAGCACAGCGGAACCCCAACTGAACTGAGGAACGTCGTCTACAGGAGCGTCCGCTATCTGCTGGGCATAGGAAATGAGGTGCTTGTCCACACTGTCGTGGTGTGAGCTAGTGAAGAGCACCCAACCAAACAACCACAACAGGTAAGCCTCCAGGTGCCTGCTGACTCTCCAGTCGTCTGCGTCCTCGGCCAAGCGCTCTGCCTGAAACTGAAGAAGCCAGGCCTTCGTAGGCCCGTGCTTGTCCGTAAAGTCCAACTGCGGCTGCTCGTCAAGCTGGGGGAGCACACCCTGAAAACGCTGCAAGATCTGCTGTCTCCAATCTGCATCCACCGCTCGAGCAACAATGGCCCCGCCGTCCAACGGTAGACCAAGTAGCATGGACACGTCCTGTAGTGTCACTGTCATCTCACCAACAGGGAGGTGAAACGAGTGTGTCTCTGGTCGCCATCGATCAACCAAGGCTGAGAGAAGGGCGCGGTCCACTNGGGCGGCCGACGACTCGGCCACGTTGTCAGACGAAGCGCCCTCCGTCCGGGACGCGGTGGCGGGTACGGCGCCGCCGCCTCCCAAGCGGAGGCGTACGAAGAAGGTGTTGGCGAAGAAGGTGGCGGCGAAGAAACCGGACGCGCAGCCGGCTCAGCGGCCGTCTGCGGGTTCGGACGCCGATATTGACGAGCCGGGACGTCGTTCCCCGGCCGTCATGGAGGAAGAGGAGAAGGACGAGGCGGTGCCCGACGAGGTGTTCCAAGAGCAGGAGCACGCCCGGGCCATGGGCGTTTCCGTGGAGGAGAGGCGGCGGCTAGTGGCGGAGACGCTTTTTCAGGCCACGGCGGATGCAAGGCCGGTCTCCGAATTGGGGACCAGGCCGATCCTCATGGCGGCTCCGGTGCAGCGGCGTCCCAAGCTCCCCGTCATTCGGCCCCGAGTTGCGGTGATGAAGAGTACTCGGTGAGTTGTTGGTCTTCGCGTTTCTCCTTGTTATCATTTATCTCCGAGTTCTTGTATCAACTTCCGGGTGCTTTTTTCAGCAATGCCTCCGATCTGGATGGTGAGGCGGCGAGCGGGAGGGCTCCATCAAGTGACGCCGCGCGCGTCCCGAGTGCTCCCCCGGCCGCACCTGCTGGCCAGTCATCTTCGGGTGCTACGCCCGAGGTGACGGACTCGGCCGATGGACCGGGAGCGGCGCAGA
>CM014272.1:11808209-11838710 GCA_004135705.1 Alloteropsis semialata
GAGATATTATTACAAAGGAAAAAATATAGTAACAGTAACGGTAATAACAAATCAAAGCAAGATACATAATTATTACACATATGTGCTATTAGTATTTGAGAAATTATTACAAAGGACCGTTGAGTAATAACAAATCAAAGCAAGATACATAATTATTACACATAATCATACAATTCAATCCTAAGGCGTCACCCCTGAGGAAAAAAGTATGACTCCTACTAACAAACTAAAAATGAATATTATACTACTACTTCGACAAACGTAAATTACAACACATTATGAAGACTCCCTACCACCTGCCTACTTCTTCTTCGGGTTGCGCTTGGGGATACGTATTTCGCTGGTGCCGTCTGGTTTATTGTGTGTAGGATAACTATCACAATCCTTGCGATAATGATCCCCGCCGCATGCCAAGCATGATTTCTGTGCACCTCTGGCCTCAGCTGCATCCATGTCATTTCTAATACGGCGGCTCTGTCTTCTTCCACGTTTGTCAACAATTGTAGTTGGATCAGGAACCCAGTCAGGGCCATCAGGTGGGCGCTTACTAAAATCAGCAATCGCCCGCCAGCCCAAAAGCTCACCACTCCAAGTAGCTTGTACCACCTCCTTTAGATAGTAAGGGGACATAAAAGACGTTGTAACACCAGCCTTTGCTCGAGCAGCATAAACATGTGAACATGGCATGTGAAGAAGTTTTGGCTTGTTGTATGTGCACTGGCAAAAGTTCACCTCTGGCCATAGCTGGCATTCATGTACAACTTCATTACTACCAAGGCCATGGCCCCCCTTGTTACGTACCGTGACCTCATACACAAAATCTTGGTTACCAATGTAATGCACACGGTGAAGATTACCCTTTGCACTTACTTTCTCAATAATTTCAGTCATCTTCTGACAAAAAACCATTTGAGGATCCTGGACAATCCTAGATGCATCGCGAAACCGTTGACGCATATATTTTATAGTCCCTCGAAGTATACACTCCACTATTGCTGTCAACGGTAGAGCCCGGCTACACTTTAGCACCCAGTTATAAACCTCAGCCAGATTTGTTGTCATGATGCCATATCGAGAGCCATCCGTGTCATAAAACAATGACCACTTTTCAAGTGGCTCATTTTTAATCCAATCTGTAAAGGATTTCAACGACCTTCCACCCTTCCTTCTCCTCGTCACTGATCTATGCTCGAAAGGAAGGGGTTCAAGTCCACACGGCTCCTCGTCATGTGCCACAACCGGTTGCTTGCGTACCTCCTTCATGTGGGTAGTAGTGAGTTTGTCTAGCTCCTCCCATATCTCATCGAACTTCTTTTTCTGATTCTGTTTGCACAAAGTCTTGAAAAGCTTCATCAGACGCTTGCTTCTGAATTGACTGTAGAAATTCGCCCCTAAATGCCTCATGCACCATCGGCTATGCAGGTCCGGCCAATGGACATCCACCCTATCGTTCTCCTGCAACCTTTTCACGGCTGCCAATATACCCGCGTGACGGTCGTGAAGGACGCAAACATTTTGCCTTTCAAGAACAACTGCCCGCTT
The DNA here is from genome assembly GCA_004135705.1 of Alloteropsis semialata. Lineage (NCBI taxonomy): Eukaryota > Viridiplantae > Streptophyta > Magnoliopsida > Poales > Poaceae > Alloteropsis > Alloteropsis semialata. Next base: position 11,809,752 of record CM014272.1, read on the forward strand.
CACCAAGCTAAGAAACCATAACCAGCTGTCCGTGCTCTCCGATTCCACAAATGCAAAGGCAATGGGAACAACCTTGCCGTCCGCGTCAGTCCCTATGCATGTGAGAAGCTGCCCTTTGTACTGTCCGGTCAAGAAAGTGCCATCCACGCAAAGCACGGGACGACAATGCTTGAAAGCTTCAATCATGCACCCGAATGACCAAAAGGCGCGGCGAAGAATGCGATCACCATTCGTGTTTATGTAGTCATCGATATCGATAATAGTTCCAGGGTTTCTACTTTGCAACAATGCTAATAGAGATGGCAAATGGTGGTAAGCGTCCTTATACGTGCCGAATCTCCACTCCAACGCCTTCTGCTTGGCTCTCCATGCCATGTCATATGATATCTCATAAGCATATCTATTCTCTATAGCAAGCATGATTTGAAACGGAGACATAGATGACTTCTTCACGATCTCTGGATACATCTCATTTGCCACAAACTCGGCAGTCATGTTCTTGTGCTTTGGTACAGTACCTTGCAACTTGCAACAGTGCGGGACAACGATGGACACTACAAAGTTGCTCTCCGCCTTCGGTAAATAACCGTGCACCCGCCAAGGGCATCCTTCGCACATACACTTGACATCATATGTAGTAGGGTTTGAAATGACCACTTTAAATGGTCTCTTCTCTGAGAAAGCCCACTTCTTGACTGCATGCTGAAGATGAGACTTGTCATGAAACATTTGGCCTTTCATGATCACAAGCTTACCATACTCCCAGTTCGAATTGTGTCCATCATTAACCGTCAGTCCATCCAAGTCAAAGTTGTTCCACTCATCAGGGACATTTGTTTCATCCTCAAAATTTCTCCCATCTCTTGCATCTACAAAGGTCCGATACTCATCATCATCACACTCCATCTCATCAACAATTTCCTCATCCACCTCGTCCTGATCAGCATCCACTGGCACCCCTATTTCGTCGTCCTCATCAGTTAGATGTGTTTGCTCAAAAACAGGCTGCATGACAACATTCTCCAACACCGCCTGACCCACATCACTCTCATCAACCGCCTCTGCCCTACTGCTCTCACCATGCTCGTTATCACCATGCTCGTTATTTACCATCTCCGCTTCAACAAGAACCACCAGGGGAAATTTGAACGGACCATTCAACGCCATGTCCACAAATGCCCTCCAACATTTTGAGTTCCTAAGCACATATAGTTCCCACTTCCAACCATGCTCACGCTGCCTAGGAACCACCCCACTCACTTTTAGCCTAAAATACGACGGGTTCACCTGCAGCATACTATGCAACCACCCTACCACTTCCTCCCGTCGCATCTGTATTGGGTTTGTCAAGGTTGTGTCAACAAATAAATAGTTGCTCAAGTCTACCCCAAAATCACACCACGTGGCGTAACCATTCCCATGATGAACTCTGATATTCACTACTTCCGAATTCATACCTGATGCAAATATCATGCTACTTAACATTAGCTACTCGCCAAATAATACATTTACTAACTTACCAGAAAAAACCCTTTTTCAATTACTAATACATAAATCAATTTCTAAACCCGCACCAATTTATAAAATCTAAATCATTTTCTAAATGCTAATTCAATTCCTACACTTCTCTAAATCCTAAATCAATTCCTACAATTTCCTAAAACCTAACTCAATTTCTAAACCCTAAAACAATTACTACAATTTTCTAAATCCTAAATCTGTTTCTAAATCCTAAATCAATTCCTACCTAACCCAAAATCAATTTCTTAATACATAATCATTTTCTAAACCTACATCAATTTACAAAATCTAAATCATTTTCTAAATGCTAAATCAATTCTTACACTTTTCTAAATCCTAAATCAATTCCTACGAATTCCTAAAACCTAAATCAATTACTAAATCCTAAAACAATTCCTACAAGTTTATAAATCCTAAATCAATTCCTACCTAAAACAATTTCTAATTCCTAAAACCTTAATCCGAAAATAAAAAAAAGGAAGGGATACTCACCGGCGTCCTGCGGCGTCGGCGGCGCTCGGCGTCGGCGGCAGTCGGCCGCTGAGGGGCCGATATCCCCNATTAGTCCTTGCGTGGCCGACCCATGCGTGGCCGACAGCCTTCGTGGAGGCTACCGATGCCAGGTTGGACGTCCAGTCGGCTTCTCATTGGCCGATAACAAGCTAGCCGATAGGTTCCCAGACACCAAACTAGAAATTTTCGCAATTCGACCCCTACAGCTGCTATTTGTATTTAAAATAATACCAAATTAAAAAAAAATTCTGGAGGTGAGACACCGAATTATTTTTCGATTTAGCACTTTACAATTTTCTAAAACACGGTATTAGATGTAAATATTCATATGGATACATGCGCACTCACCTCGTGAGCAAGTAATCGTACTCTGAAGATATTAGACCACCATACCTTCATATTGACCAAGTCACTCACATATAATGATATAATGCCTATAGTTGAACTAGTATTAGCTGAAAGTACGTCTAAGCTGAAAGCTCAAACTTAGTAGATACAGGTCCCACATCAAAGAATGATTTTAGTGGTATTAGCCATGCATGAAACATTTTCTTGTCAATCATGCTTAATTATAGCCAACAACAGATAGGGTAAGACAAAACTAAAATTAATCACGGACTTTTAGGGGGTGTTCAATTCCGTGAAAAAATTTTGGTGAAAAATTTTGCAAGAGAATCTTACCATTTAGGAGTATTAAATGTAGACTAATAATAAAACTAATTATAGATCTCGCCTGCAAATTGCGAGACGAATCTAATGATGGTAATTAATCCATGATTAGTGAATGTTTAGCGGATGGTTACTGTAGCATCACTATTGCAAATCATGGCCTAATTAGGCTCATTAGATTCGTCTCGCAAAGTTACCTAGGGTTATGGAATGAGTTTTGTCATTAACACATGTTTACTACTCCATGCATGTAAGATTCCCTTGGAAAAAATTTTGGTGTAAAATTTCTTGAAGAATTGAACACCCCCTTAGTTATTCTCTTTGATTATTTAACTCTTTACTGTATTTGGGTTTTAACTCTGATCATTATTTTTCTTATTAGTTTAGGATTAGTATAAGATCATAAAATTACTTTTTATGAATAATCTACACATGTTTTTTTATGCCTACAAACTAAATATTTTGTTTACTGTGAGACAAGGTCTAAAGGTTGGATTAGGTTAAATGGACTCATATACTAGCCGCACGTAATCTTCAAATGTATATATAAGACTATCTCTTGATCAATAGATAGCTTATCTCATCACGGCGCACTCTCCAAACAAGACTCGAGACTCGCGACTCTCCGCCGCCCTCGCGTCGAGGGCTGCCGCCGCCTCCTGGCCCCCGTTTCCCCTCGTCTCCGGCCTCCTGGCCGGTGGCATGGGGAGCGGGGTCTATCCTTTAATAGATCTACTATTTTGTTAGGTTTTTTCCAATAATAATTAGGTTAGGTCTTGGATCGTCTTTTCGATGTTTTCGATCTGGCTTTCTTTTTCATACTGGATCTTCTCTAGGGGATGTGTTGTTATCTTCGGAGGCGCCATGCTCTCCATTGAGGGATCGAGATACGTTGGCCTAATCCTCTTTGAGGAGGGATTGGATCTGTTTTCCCCTCTGGTGAAATTGTCTTTCCGGTCGTTGATTCTACTATTAGCGGCGGCGGATCTGCTCTTCCGGCCGCCGTTGGTGATGGCTAACGGCAGTGGCGGATCTTATTTTCGGTTCAACCTTCAGAAGATATGGTCGATGTGGTTTCCGCGTCTTTTACTCCCTGCAGTGGTTGAGCATACAACGCCTCTTTTGCGGCCTCCATGCCTGTGGAGTCTTCTATTGGTGGGGACTGCGGTTCTCGAGTTTGGATCTGGTGCTATTCCACGGCGATGGAGTTTCCTGAAATAGTGGACGGCGCCGGTTGCAAGAAAGACGAAGGGAAAGTGGCGTACTTCAATGTAATTTTATTTTATGTTGATGTCTCGGTTGTAAAAGGGGTTATAATTTAATGAAATCCGATCCCTTTCTAAAAAAATAGATAGCTTATCTCTGTCCTTTCTTTCTCTCTTAGCTGGACAAAATATTGTATTTTAATCTTATTAACTAAGCTGATAATGCAATTGCCCACCACATCCATGTAGGCCCCACCACAAGCTAAAAGTCTCCTTTTCTGGTGGAAGTTTGGCGGTTGGTCATCAAGGCTTGCTGGTACGCATATTACTCTACGATGCAAATGTCTAGTACTAGCGGTTTGCGTCTAAGAAGCTTCAATACGAGGAAGGGTACATTCTACAAAAATTTCTTGCATTGTACTTCACTTATATATTACGTAGTGTTAAACACGGAAGTGGCAAAACTTTCAACATTCAGCCTAGTCACCTCTGACTGTGATGCTGATACTCATATTTAACATCGAAAGAGAAGAACCAATATCTCGAGTCCGGTAAAGCGCAATCCATGTCAACAAACACAGTTGTTTGGATCTCTAAGTATCCGTGAGATAAGCGCTTTTACTTGAGTCATCATCCTAACTCTTAAGTTTTTTTAGTACTCCTTTCGTTCCAAATTACAATTCGTTTGACTTTTTTGATACTAAGTTTGACCGCTCGTCTTATTCATTTGGCACAAACTGTGAATAAAACGAACGGTCAAACTTGAGGTAAAAAAAACCCAAATAAATTATATTTGGAACGGAGGGAGTAGAAGCTACACTCACGCTTGGGCATGGAAAATCCCAAACCTCGTACCCTCTTTCAATATTCGTACTGGGCAGGACAAGGGCAGTGTTGTACGGCCTGAAGTTGAAACCCCGGCGGCTTCGGAGCTCCCTACGGTGAACTAGGTGAGTTTGAGAGTCGTCGGCACGGTCACCCTCACGTACCGGTCTCACTCGCCGGCCAAGTCCGAGACCTTGCCGCTCCCTCCCTCCCTCCCTCCCTCCCTCCATCAGTGCCTCCCTCGCCTTTAATTTCTTCGATCTAAGCTTCAGTTTTCCCCTCCACTGACCTCATCCTCGTGTCGATCAATAGTTCCTGGATTCTGCAGGGGACTATCTTGAGTTCAGGGAAAACTCTGCTCGGCCCTTGATCGCAGGCGGAGAGGAGAGATGTCGGACGAGGAGCACCACTTCGAGTCGGCGGCCGACGCCGGCGCGTCCAAGACCCACCCGCAGCAGGCCGGCACCATCCGCAAGAACGACTGCATCGTCATCAAGGGCCGCTCATGCGAGGTATATCGTCCTCCCCTCGCCGTCGCTGGCACCTTTCTCCTTGCATGGAGCCGCATGTCGCCGCTGCTGGTTCAGCCTTCCTTTGCCTCCCCACTTGGAGGTGCTCTCGCTGCTTGGCATCACTACTACAAAACTGTATTTAGTCTCAGTTGGGAACGAGATTTAGTCACGGTTGTCCAACCAAGATTACCCCACCGGGACTAAATGGGAGGAGTTTTAGTCCCGGATATATACCCGGGACTAAAAGTAGATTTTTCGAATAAAAAAAAAGCAGCCCCTTGGCCGGGACGCCACTCCAGCCCTACGGTTCCTCTCGTTTCGGTCTAATCCTGTTCAAAAACAAATCATTCAAAGAACACAAATTATTCAAAAAATCAAGACAAAATCACTCATGAATCAATCCATCCCGAAAATCATTCAAACAATATCACAAGATACAATCAATCGATTACATAAGTATCTCTAAAGTATCTCCACGCTCACCGAAAAAGTAACAAAGAAAAAAATCACGATGTTTCGCGGCAAGGGCCGCGCCACCCGCCTGCGGCAGCTCCGCACGCTCCGCGGGAAGGGCGTAGCTGCCTTCGCCGGCTCCCCGCCCCCCGCAGCCCGCCCGCCTTGGCCGCCCGCGTCGGGGGCAGGCTCGCCCGCGACGGGGCCATCTTGGCCGTGTCCGCGCCAGGCGCGCCGGGCCGCGCGGCCTCCCTGCCTCCTGCCTTGGACAGTGCTGTGGAGATAAAAATGGGAAGAGATAAGGAAGAGAGAAAGGGGGTGAGAGTAAAGAATGGGATAGAGAATACGGTACATGAGGACTTAGAAAATATCGCGGGCTCTTGGTTTAGTCCTAGTGGACTGCTCCACCCAGGACTAAATGTAAGCTTTTAGTCTCAAGTGGAGCCACCACCCGGGACTAATGGGTTTTACACCTATTAGACCCGGGTGGTGGCTCCACCCGGAAGTAAAAGAGTGCTTTTAATCTCGGGTAGAACCATCAACAGAAATTAAAGGCCTCTTCTTCCCCTAGTCGTTGGACCCGAGACTAATGCACCCATTAGTCCTGGGTCGAATTGTGACCGGGACTAAAGGGAACAAACCAAATATGGTTTTTCTACTAGTGCATTTTTCTGGATTCCCGCTGTTTTGCTTGCCGCTGTCGCGGTCCTCCGGAGTGTTGAGGTGCTCTAGGGTTCCGAGACGGCGGCGAAAGTCTCCATGAACAATTTAATATTTAAAATATATAATTGGTTATTGCTCTTTCCAAGAATCTGATCTAGAAAGTATTTTATTTAATTGATCATTGCTCTTTCCATGCACGGTCCAATGCCTCAACTTTTTGCCCTGAGCAAAGTTGAAAGATAGAATATTTTAGAGTAAATTGCACCCATCATACAACAACTTGTATATTTGTATTATTTCAGTCCAACAAGTTGTAAAACACGCAAATTGGTACATAAACTTGCTAAACGTGTGCATATACAGTCATATGTATGCCACCAAGTATATTTTGCCACTGTGATACACTACCTAACTATAACTTAGGTCACAATTATTAATTGGAGACGCTGGTAAAAAATAAAAAATATTTAGTGGTCGTGAGAACTCGATTAAGTCCTTGAAAGTGGTGGCGTTAGATTATATGCGCACGTAAATTATCTACCACACATAAGTATTTCCACAGCTCCAAAATATCGATAATGGAATTAAAAAGATGGAACAATGTTTATGTAGCTTCCTGAAAAATATTTTCTGAATTTAGTCACCATTTGACGTCAAGAGCATGACGCCTGATCGTTCCAATAAAACACCAATCGAGTCGGTCACGAACCCATCCACTTACGTGCTGAAAATCAGCGATGATCTGTTAATTACTGTGGCTTTTACCATAATACATTATTCTCAACTTCTCTTAATCAATACTTGTGTCCTAAGCAACAGTCACGTAGCTGATCACTATGACAAAATACATTTGATGGTGTACATGTGACTGTACAGGCACACGTTTGACAAGTTTGTGTATTCATTTGCATGTTTTACAACTTGTTGGACCAAAATGATACAACCAAACAAGTTTTTTTTTTAAGAAACAGGAGGGGCAAGCCCCTACTGATTAATTAATATTAATATTAATAAGGCAGTCAAAGAAAGGTTCAAAGAAAGGAAAAAACAACAGAAACAAAAGAAAAGAAGAGAAACTAAAGGAAAAGAATTCAAAGAATTACACAACTGAGGACAACCAGTTTTCCATGGGGGCTAGAAGATTTTGCCTAACTATGAGGAGGATCAGCTTGAATTCTTGAATGAATTTCCTTTTGCACGAGTCAATCTGGGGATCAATGTTGATTGAAGATCCGGTCATTTCTAGTCGTCCAAATGCACCAGGTCATCAGAATGATGACCTCCATGAAGAAGGGAACTTGTAGCTGCTCTTTCATCCTTCGGACAATCTGGAAGATATTCCTAGCTGGGTTGAAAGTAATTCCAATAGAATTCCAACATGCCTTGGCAAAGTTGCACCTGAGGAAAAGATGTGCCTCAGTTTCTGGTCTTTGCAAAATGCAAAGATCACAAGTGTATGACTCAAGTTCCATACCTTTTCTTCTTAGCAAGTCCCTTGTGCTGACTCTGTCCTTTAGAAGGAGCCAGAAAAAAAAAAACCTTATGCTTCATTTGACACTTAGATTTCCATAACCAGTGAAACGCAAGATGCGTGGGTCTATGACCTATCAGGTTCTTATACGCCTTTGCAGTGGAGTAGAATCCTGTACCCCAAGGATAACTCCAGATATCATTTCCATCTTGAATGTGTAGGTCTTCCAATTCACTGGACAGCTGTAGAAACTGCTGATGTGCCTGTATGGATACTGGGAGATGAAATGCCTGCCTTAGTTCTGTTAAATTCACCACCTGTAGCAAGGTCGAATTGTTGGTGATGGCAAATGAGAAGAGCTTTGGGTAGGTTAGTTTGAGTCTTCGACCATTCCAAGAGTCATGCCAAAAGAGGACAGTGCTGCCACTGCACACATTTACAGACGCAATTTCTTTGAACTTATCAAGGAGTTTGATAATATCTCTCCATCAAAAAGACCCCTTTTTCTGCTGACCTAGCAATTTCCTATTGGAGTAATAGTTCTCCCAAACTAAGTGCACCCATGGAATATCTGCTTTTGAGTAGAATTTGTAAAGAAACTTCATCAGAAGGGCCTCATTGTGCTCATTGATGTTGATCACCCCTAAACCGCCTTCCTTTTTGGGCAAACATACCATTGGCCATGCTGCTTTAGCTGGTTGCTTAGAATTCAGATTAGAGCCTCTCTATAGGCGGTGCTTCCTGTATTTGTCCAATTGTTTGATGACCCCTTTGTGGAGTTTCAAAGTGCCACAATAAAAGACTGTAGCTGAGGAGAAAACTGAGTTTACCATCTCTAGCTTGCCACCTTGCGATAGGAATGAGGATGTACTAACTAATCTTCATTCAATTTTTTGCACAAGTGGTAGGAAATCTTCAATTCTTGGCTTGGTACTGCCTAAAGGGAGACTAAGGTATGTAAAGTGTATGCTTCCTTTCTGACAACCAAATGTGTTGGCCAAACTTTCCAACTTGTCCTCAGTTACATTAACTGGAACCATTAAGGTTTTGGCATAATTTACTCTAAGTCGAGTTGAGGTGGCAAAAGAGTTGAGGATTTCCTTTAGGGCTAGTAGCTGAACTGGGCAGGCTTCCATGAACAACAGAGTGTCATCGGCATATTGGACAATTGGATAGTCATTATCAATTCTCGCTGGGATGGGAAGTTTTATGTCCCCTGTATCTTTTGCATGATTTACTAGAGATTGAAGAACATCAGCCGTTAGCACAAAGAGAAGGGGTGATAGTGGATCTCCCTGCCTTACTCCTCTCCTGCAATGAAACACTTTCCCTGGGACTCCATTGAGTAGCACCGAAGAGGGGCCAGAATTTAATATATCTGAAATCCAACCAACCCATTTTTCACTGAATCCTTTGTGTTGCAGAATTTGGATGATGGCTTGGTGTTCTATCATATCAAATGCTTTTTCAAAGTCTATTTTGAGCAGAACAATTTCTTTTCTTGAGGTTTTGCAGATGGATAGATATTCAAAGCCCATGCTAGACAATCATGAATTGTTCTAGTTCTGATGAATCCATATTGGTTCTTGTGTATTAAAGAAATAATAACCTGCTGAAGTCTCTCTGCTAGGATTTTGGTGAGCAGCTTGACTGAAGAGTTGAGCAAGGAAATGGGCCTGAAATCCCCTACTTTAACTGGAGAATCAATTTTAGGGATCAAAGTAATATATGAACAGTTGATGCTTTGTAGACATACTGTTCTGTTGAAGAAGCCCGAGCAAAGATCATAAAATTCCTTGGATATGATATGCCAGCACTTTTTGAGAAATTCTCCATTGAAGCCATCTGGGCCAGGGGATTTGTGGTTGGGGAGATCTTGAATAATCTTGTCAATCTCTTTCTTTGTGAAAGGCTCCTCTAGAATATTTAACCCTTGACCATGCTGCAGTAAAGAGGAAAGGTCAAGGTACATATGAGTAAAGGAGGAGATTAACATTCTTTCCTTGAAGGCATTTCATATTAGGTTTGCCTTGCTCTCATGATCAAAAAACTCAACTCCCTGGTCATCATTTATGACAGTGATGGTATTCATTCTGTTTCTGATAGATGCATTAGCATGAAAAAATTGGGTGCATTCATCCCCAAATTTCACTCAATTAATAGTTCCCCTTTGTTTCCAATAAATCCTTTGATGGGTGAGCACATTTTGCAGCTGCTGGTGCACTAAGTCTCTGAAATTCCATTCCTGTAGCGAAAGATCTCTGGATTCCTCCAAGATATCAAGGAATAAGATGGTCTCTTTACAGTTTTGAATAGTCTTAGCCAGACTGGGGAGCTGATTCCTCCAAGCTTTGAAAACCCTTCTGAGGTTTTTGAACTTTGCTCCTAGAATCTTTGCCTTGTCATCTTGATTTGGTGGTAGGTTCCATCCATGCATGAGTACTGCCTCAAATTGATCATGCTCTAGCTAGTAGTTTTCAAATCTGAAAATATGGGGCCGGGGGACAGTAGTTGCAGCAGAGATCAGACAAGGAGTGAGGTCAGAAGTATCCCTGGAGAGAGCCGAAGCAAAGGTGCAGGGGAAAGAGGAAGTCCAAGAGTTAGAGATGAAGAACCAGTCTAGCCTTTCGCAAAGGATTCTGCTGTTTGTTTGTCCAGGTGAACTTGCAACCTTTGAGAGGAATTTCCACTAGCCTTAGTTTGCTGATGGCCTCATTGAAGGCAAACATTTTCTGTATGTTTCCCCCTGACTTGTTTCTGTTCTCTGGCTTTCTGATCAGGTTGAAATCCCCTACTAAGAGCAGCTGACCTCATCAGGCACGTTGATGTTCCCAAGCCAATTTAGGAAGTTTATTTTCCCTTCCGAGGTACAAGGAGCATAAATATTTGTTAGGATCCAATCCTAACCTGACAGCTTGCAAGTCATCTGAATTGATTGAGCAAAGGCATTCTGAAAGACCAGGTTCCCGCTGAATTTGGACCCATTCCAGATTATAATGCTACCTCCAGAACTGCCAACTGAGGGGAGGAAGACAAAGCTATCTAATCTCAGTGGACAAAAGTTCTTAAGGAAACTGGTGTCAAAAATGTTCCTTTTTCATTTCTTGCAGGTAGATGATCTCACAGTTGGTTTCTGATATTTTACTCTTGATCGCATCCCACTTTCCTTCTGCATTTATTCCTCTGACGTTCCAGCTCAAAATTAGCCATTTTCTGTTGTTGTCGTCATTAATTTAAATAAACATAGGAGAAAAAATTATTGTGTTGCCATTGTCCACGCACAGCATGGGCAAAGAGGGGACGTCCAACAACCATAGGTGGCAAAAGACAAGCAATCTTCCCTTGCAACAGCCCAGAAACTTGCACTAAGTCGAAATTGAGCCACGGTTCCACCACCCATGAGTTCAAACACCAAAAGGTCCCCAGGACCATTACAAACCAAAGTCCAGAGTCTGATATGAAACCTCCTACCATAGTATTCAGAATGAAATAAAAAAGACAAATAGGAATGAGATTCAAATAAAGTTCCGAAGAGAGAGCCCCAGGTGGTTCTGGCATTTTTGCCAGCAGCATTGGGGGAAGCCCCCTTTCCCTCAATTCTTGTTCTTCTTGCATGGCACATCATCATCATCTTGATCTGGCTTCTTCTTCTTCTTGATGCTTTTCTCCACCTTGGTGGAGGTCTTCTTCTTGTTTGTTTTGTCTCTAATTACCTTGCCAGATTTGTTTCTAGTTTGTAGTCCTTCATCCTTCAGAAGACCTGGAGCTATCATGCAAGCTGTTTCTCCAATACTCTGAATAACTGACATAGGTAGGCCAGGAGGCTTGGCTGAGCATGCTAGGCACCCTTTGTCTATGCAACTGTCTTTTCTGAAACCAACATTTCTTTCCCTTATTCTGGGACTTCTTCTAACTTCAGATTCCACTAGAGGGGTAGAGTTCTAAAGACAGCTTTGTCTAGGAGGAGAAGCAAACTTGTCCTGCACTTCATTGTCCTCTACCTCTTCATTTAGAGCTGGGGACTGTTCCTTGGGTGTTTGACAGACAATCTTTGCATTCTCAGGGCATTTAGCAGGCAAGGCAAAGGACATCAACTGGTCCGAGTTAGAGTGATGGAGAAGGGCCTCCCATGTTGGAGATGCCAGAAAGGTTTTGGCTCAGTCAAAGTTTTGTGGAGAGAGAAGCATCACCAGAAAGAAGGAGGCCCACTCCCTAGGAATCAGAGCTACATTTTCAAGGCATCCAACGGGAGAGAAGAACTTGCCCAGAGTCTATATAAATCCGGGCATGAGTAACTGGGCTGAACATTCCTTCTCAGCAGGTCTTGCAATCCAGGGTCAACACCATTATTGTTTCTGATAAAAGAAAGGCCTAAGTTGATACTCAAATTCAAATTTACTGTTGTGTTTCCCTACTGCATTTCAATCAAGCTTCCTTCCGGCAGATTCTACTATTCCTGGGGGACAATGTGGCCTGCAATCACCTCAGGCAACTCATTCTGCATTTGGGTGGGGGGGGCTCAACCAAAAGGGGATCAACTATGTTGGAAGGTCTTAATTCTTCAGCCTGCACATTCTGACCTACAATTGGCATGATGTCTTCTGCCATGGGATCATCAATTGCCAAGGGGTGGTCAGTAATGTTGGGAGGTATTAATCCATCAGGCTGCTGATTCTGCTCATCAGTTGGCATGATGTCCTCTGCCATGAGATCCTCAACTGGGATTTCTGGAACTAGGAAATCCACAACTGGAGCTTGGAGACCCAGGACAATGAAAGGCTCTTGCACTTAGGGCTCCTGCAGAGGGTCCTCCTCTTTCCAAAACTGGGATGTTCAGGTCTAGGAGCAAAGGACCTAGAGCTTTAGAGGAAGAGTCCATAGATGACCCAATGTGAAGGGAGAGGGTGACATGCTCATCATTTTCTTCCATAATATCATCATGCTGGATCAGATCAGGCTCTTCCACTGCTATGGGTTCTTCAGGTTCCACATCCTCATTATTGATCATTGACTCATCAGGCTCAGGTTCATTTCCCATTGGCAAAGGATGCGGCCACAAGCCTCCAGGTTGTAACACTGGTTGTCCAGGTCCAAAACTAGGAAAAACAAATAAGTTATCATCCATCCCACCTGGAGGAAGGTCCTCATCTTGTGGTTGATTGCCAAGCATATGCTACCGGATAATTTCACATTGAACCGTGAGAGAGATTCCTTCATCCTCGTCTCCTTCGGAGATCAGAATGTAATGGGGAATGTCAATCAGATCAGTGACTCTTGCCTTGATGATGATCCTTGCTAATACATTGTCTCTTTGCCAAAACATCAATCGTCCAAAGGATCTAATGGTGTCATCAATCTCTTCCACCGAGCGATAATCTGATGGATAACCAATCAACATTAACCAGCATTCCTGATTGAAATTAACCCATCTAGCATTGCCCCTCCCCTCCCCGATTATGATTAACAAAATCAAACCTCAAGCCCCGAGAGAAGTGTGGACTGTGATGTACCAGACCATCTCTATCGGCAACTCTGACCAATCAAACAAAAGCCTGACCTCTACCAAACGGGCACCTCTGAATGTCACAGACTTGCAAGCCATAGCGATCAACAAGAAGGTCAAGAATCATGGTTCGGACCTCGGCAAATGGGATTTCGCCCTCGAGAAGGTGCGAAACAATGACAATGGCGAGGTCCTCATTCCTTGGTGCTGCCCTGCGAGTGGCCATGCGGACGTATGGTTGCCTCCCCTGCACGATCACCCTTGAGTACCCTAGGAGCAGGAAGGGGGTGGGATCCATGTTCAGGAATGCCATTCCCTCGAGGCCCGGGTGCTCATCGTCGGCGGTCCCTCCTGTAGCACTGGGGTTTTTTTACTTCTCTGTGTTGGGCGAGGAAGGCGAGGGGGCAGGCCTGCTGAACAGCGAACGGCCTAGCTCTTGGAAGGAGGAGAAGTGAGGCGGCCCACTTGAACTGGCCCCATCTATCATTGAGGGCACATTTCTAAACCAGGTTTTCCAGGACTCCTTTCCCCAAAAGTCAGAATAAATGACTGAGGTAAAAGCACCGCCCACAGTAGAGTCAAAGTTTCCCGGTAGGTCTTGGTTCTTGTGAGGGCGTGGGCAGGCCTTCAAGACGTGTCCCCAAGAATTATAGCCCCAGCATTTGATTAAGCTCTTGCAGGAAATCCGGGTGTGGTTGGGGTCTAAACACCTTTTGCAATAATTGGGAAGGCCTGCAACAGTGTTGGGCTATGTGGGGGTGGTTGGGCCACTGCGCCTCTGTTGCGTCTTGCCATTTGAATTTCGAAAAACCTTAGGCCTCCAACTCAGGCGCTCAAACACTGAATGATGTTGAGGGATGGTTGGGCGATCCAATCGTTCAAACACCGATCGACGCCTCGAGGCAATCTGAGGAGGTGATCCATGGGAGTTTGGTTGTCTCAAGCGATCAAAAACGGATCGTCGAACTGAGGAGGGAACCAGAGGAGAAAATCTTACAATAGAAGAACCCAAAGGTGTGGAATTTGCCCCAGAGAGAGGTGATCTGCCTGCCCTGACCACATCCGCAAAGCTGCGAGGAGAATCCTCATGAAAGGGCTGACTAGAAGAAGATGAGCTGCCAAATGAATTCTTAGACTGGACTCTGGGCTGCGCTTTTTTGTGCTTGGAAGATTTTGAACCAACCTCAACCCATTCAAAAGAGGGACCAGAATCCAGTTTAGAGAAGGCGAGAGCCTCCTAAAACCCCAAATCATTACAGAGAAAGAAGCCAATCTTGCAAGCCGGACAACCAAACAGGTTATTGTATAGTGGATGCAATTTACTTAATATTTTAATCAGCCAAGCACCACGGTTCAGCTGCTCTGTAGAATCCGTTTTTTGGCTTTGACAATGAGTGCTCGGGCTCTCTAGCGTGTTTGGTTCGCTAAATGGAACAGTGTTGTTTCTCTGCTTCATTTGAAGAGCATGCTGGAGCTAGAGCATCTCCTGTGTTGGTTCGAACCGAACTGACACAGTCTGGTTACGTGCAGTTTGGTTCGTGAGTTCGAGCGCTGTGTTCGATCATTGCTCCGATGGAAAGGATAAAAAAATCTGATCTGGAGAGTATTTTAATTGGTTATTGCTCTTTCCTTGTGTGGAGCTCTTTACAATGCCTTAGCTTACCAGAGCAAAGCCATAATATTTTAATCAGCCAGGCGCCACGGTTCGACTGCTCTGCAGAGTCCGATTCTGGGCTCTATTGGCTGAATCGAATCGTGCTTGTCCCTCGGTTTGTTTCAAGAGCACGCTACAGCTGCTCTTAGGAATGATAAGACGTAATCATGTTGGTTTATGGGATGGTCCTAGTTTTGCTGTTTGGACGCAGGACAGGGATAAGAAAGGACAGACAACATTTTCTTTTCGTCAAGGGCTTGTTCGGTTCAAGTGTAATTGAAGTGAATTGGAGGGGATTAAATCCTCAACAAGTCAAAATCTCCCTCAAACTGCCTCAATCCCCTTCAAATCCATGGGTTTTTTTTTTAAAAAAAACGAACAAGCCCTAATGCGGGGCAAGAGGTGTTAGTGTCAGAGCTTTGGCAGGTGGGCTGTCGCTCTAAGATCCAGCGGGGCAAGAGGTGTTAGTGTCAGAGCTTTGGCGGGCGGGCCGTCGTTATGAGATCCGGCGGACCAAGCAGCCGTGGCTCTAAGCACCGGCGAGCCAAGCCGCCGTGGCCGCCATTCCAATTGACACCGGCTGAGCCACCGTGGCCGCCACTCTAATGCCCAATGAGCCGAGCCGCCATGACCGCCTCTCCAAGCTCCATCGGGTCGAGGGCCATTCGAGCTGCCACGGCTAGTGGACGGCCATGCACGTAAACTCCAAAAGAAGGTTCCTGGTGGAGGGGCGACAAGAGTTGGCTAATGATGTACATGCTCAAGGGAGAGAGAAGACGGAGCAGTGGCGAAGCCACATTGAGTTTAGGTGGTGCATATGCACCATCTGTGGGATATGGGTACCCCTGGGCCTACTACCGACTGGACATGTAGTCGGCCTGAGCCCACATCTGACAAGGATGTGGGCCGACCCCAGGCCAGCCCACGAGGATCCCCGACTTGATGGACAAGACTGGTGATGACTTAGCTTGCAAGGCACGCCGACTCAGATTAGTTTTCTTGTTGTAACCGAACAGAAATAGGAAACCGACTTGTAAACCCTAGGTCGTCGGCCTATATAAGGCGGCCTAGGTCGACCCTCTTAGATCATTCAATCTCATCCCATCCCATTCGATTCCTAGCTACCAGATCCCTCATTGTAACCAAGAGCTCGCTGTTGTTCCCCGGAACTCGCCGAGCAGATCAATACAAGACCCCGAGCACAGGACGTAGGGTATTATACCTCCGGGTAGCCCGAACCTGTATAATCCCTGTGTCCCTGTGTTACCTCGAGCTCCCTAGTCCTGCGATTGCCTTTTGCCTACAAATCAACCATCTGGGTACCCCCGGTAGACTACCGGACGATAAATCCGACAGTTGGCGTGCCAGGCAGGGGTGATCGCGGGGCATTACAGCTAGCTCAAGGCAGATCGTTGTCATCCACAAGCACAGTGGCAGATTTCAGATCCCATCTACTATGAAAAATCCAACTCTGATCCCATCTACGGCGGCGTCGCGAGCTCCGAGGAAACAGGCGGTGGCGCGTGAGCGAGCCCTCGGGGCATCCCGCTACGCGACGGTGATGCAATCGTGGAGCCGAAGCATGTTGCGCGATCTCCTCTCGAGAGAACGGCCTGCGTCAACGGGAGCATGCCACCATTGGCCTTCACTACGTGCGGAGAGAATTGAAGCTGCCTTGCACCGATCGCTGAAGGGCCATACAGGGAAGATTCCCTCTTACTTAGCTTCATGTCTGATCCAATCTGCCCTGGTTTTATCTTTAATAAGGATTATTTGATCTATTATTTTCTCTGTTGTGATGCACGCATGATCCCGTGTTCTCATCCGTGCCCCATGCAGAACCTCTAATTGGTTTCTAATCTATATCTCTTGTCTACATGTGCGTATCTATGCATGGATGTTCGGGCTCTGGACCACGAGGCTGCCGCCGGTGGAGCTGTGTCCATCTTCGGCCGGCGCCACGCTCGTCCACGAGGCGTGTTATCCACCGAGATGTGCTACAGATCCCGAAGCTGACGGTCTAATACGAAGCGCGGCGCGGTTACCCACTGCGACTTGTGCCATCAATGGAAGCAGCGCCAGATGCAAGCAAAAGGACTCGAACGGGACGGGGGCACTGCTGCTCTGTGCGGTGTCTCGACGCTGTACTGCCATCCATGGCTGCGCCCGGAGAAAAGCGCTTGGTCCATGTTTCCGGTGAATCTCCGACTCCACATGCAACTGGTGACCGCCTGCTACTCGTCGGTCTGTCCGATTTCCTCTTCGAAAGGCGCGGCCAACCAGATCCGAACCAACTACGAACAAGCATGGAAAGAAGAGCCATGCAAGCAGCTTGCGTGCACATGCAATCCATCACCAACATGGAGGGAGACACGTACATGAGCAAAACATGCACAACATATGCATGCACTACGACTACCAGCCAGACGTGCATGCACACCACATGCTACTGCCCGACTCCGATGAGCGGCTCGCTGATCCGCCGACCACTCGGTGCCGACATACAACGGAAAGCGAGCCCTGTATGATCGACACACTCGGCCACGACGGCGATCACCACGCCCAATTATCAGACTCGGCACGAATCAAGCTAAGTATCATTTTCAATTAAATATTTTACTGCTTCTGTATATCTTCATACGTCTCGGCTCTTCTATGTCTCCGTGACTTTTGCTGAGCACCTGGGTCGCACTCCGACTGCCTATACAGCCTGGTCTGTCCAGACTGCACTTCACGGGTGTCCAGCTCATGCTGTTGTTTTGGTATAATTTCTCCAACACGGCGCGCTGCTCTAGCACTTGGGAGAGTCCCTGCTGACTCCGACTTCCAGGTCCCTGCCCGAACCTATGTCTCTCTAGTAGTTCTTGGGTTAACCCGTGCGGTTCATGTCCCCAATCGTGAAACCTTGAGTTCCGTACTCGCCCCGCGTGCCGCCTACACCTAAGCCTCCCCGCTGAGCAGTGTAGTCTGTGGTAAGCTGTCCTCTCCGTGAGCAGTGGTTAGCGGGAAAAGGTGCTTAGCGACACAAGGCAAGGGCCGCACGGCGTCCTACTCAGCGTTTTAGCTAGAGGGAAGGGGTTTTACACATGCACAATGCATTCATAGACCTGTTTCTGTTACGACTTTACGACAAACATTGTTTATCAGTCAAATTATTGAATATTATGCTACATAATATTTACACTGTCTTCATACAGCTCAGGCATTGTTTGGTGTACTTCGACCGACTCGGCCAGCTCCCAGGTTCGGGGCTGGCGCGGGCCAACCACTCGGCGTGCTTCCTGTCGTCCATCTGACCTCTCTAGCTCGGGGTGGGAAGCAAGTTGGCGGCTCGGCCAGCCCCCACACTCGAGGACTCGGCGCCACGACTACGGTCAACGGGTCTCCGCGACTCGACCAGCCCCGATGCTCGGGGACTCGGCGCTACGACTACGGTCGACGGGTCTCCGCGACTCGGCCGGCCCTGACGCTCGGGGACTCGGTGCTACAGTCAATGGGTCTCCGTGACTTGGCCGGCCACGACGCTCGGGGACTCAGCGCTACGGTCAATGGGTCTCCGCGACTCGGCCAGCCCGGACGCTCGGGGACTCGGCGCTACGACTACGGACAACGGGTCTCCGTGACTCGGCTAGCCCCCACGCTCGGGGACTCGGCGCCACGACTACGGTCAACGGGTCTCCGCGACTCGACCAGCCCCGACGCTCGGGGACTCGGCACTACGACTACGGTCGACGGGTCTCCGCGACTCGGCCGGCCCCGACGCTCGGGGACTCGGCGCTACAGTCAATGGGTCTCTGCGACTTGGCCGGCCACGATGCTCGGGGACTTGGTGCTACGGTCAATGGGTCTCCGCGACTCGGCCAGCCCCGACGCTCGGGGACTCGGCGCTACGACTACGGTCGACGGGTCTCCGCGACTCGGCCGGCCCCGACGCTCGGGGACTCGGCGCTACAGTCAATGGGTCTCTGCGACTTGGCCGGCCACGATGCTCGGGGACTTGGTGCTACAGTCAATGGGTCTCCGCGACTCGGCCAGCCCGGACGCTCGGGGACTCGGCGCTACGACTACGGACAACGGGTCTCTGTGACTCGGCCAGCCCCGACGCTCGGGGACTTGGCGCTACGACTACGGACAACGGGTCTCCGCGACTCGGCCAGCCCCGACGCTCGGGGACTCGGCGCTACGACTACGGTTAACGGGTCTCCGCGACTCGGCCAGCCCCGACGCTCGGGGACTGGACACTATGACTCCAGTCAGCGGGTCTCTACGACTCGGCCAACCTCGACGCTCGGGGGACTCGGCGCTACGACTCCAGTCAGCGGGTCTTTGTGACTCGGCCGGCCCCCACGCTCGGGGACTCGGCGCCACGATTTTGGGACAAGCTCCTCTCTTCGGGGCGCCAGACCACCCTATCTTCTAGGCGGCCTGTCTGCCCTGAAGCTCGGATGATTTCTCTTTGACCATTGGCCCGATTCTACTAATCGACCCAATGCTCGGGGACTACTCCATATGGAGAGCCCCCATCAGGATGTGTCACTTTTCTCAAAGTGGCGCAGTTCCTCGCGGCGCCCGACTCGGCCATAGCTCGGCACCACGCCACTCGGGGTTTCACTCCCGGTCTGACCAGAGTCATCCCTGATGATTCCTTGTTTCTTCTTTGAGCACCGCCCACTCTTGTGTCGGCCTGCCGACCAAGACGCTTCAGCCGACCATGGCGGCCTTGCCTCTTCATCAGCAATCCGACACGTGCCTGCACGTTGCTCGGGGACTTGTGGGATATGGGTACCCCTAGGCCCACTACCGACTGGACATGTAGTCGGCCTGGGCTCACGTCTGACAAAGATGTGGGCCGACCTCAGGCCGGCCCACGAGGATCCCTGACTTAATGGACAAGACTGGTGATAACTTAGCTTGCAAGGCACGCCGACTCAGATTAGTTTCCTTGTTGTAACCGAACAAAAATAGGAAACCGACTTGTAAACCCTAGGTCGTCGGCCTATATAAGGCGGCCTAGGTCGACCCTCTTAGATCATTCAATCTCATCCCATCCCATTCGATTCCTAGCTACCAGATCTCTCATTGTAACCAAGAGCTCGCTGTTGTTCCCTGGAACTCGCCGAGTAGATCAATACAAGACCCCGAGCACAGGACGTAGGGTATTATACCTCCGGGTAGCCCGAACCTGTATAATCCCTGTGTCCCTGTGTTACCTCGAGCTCCTAGTCCTGCGATTGCCTTTTGCCTACAAATCAACCATCTGGGTACCCCCGGGTGGACTGCCAGACGATAAATCCGACACCATCCAAGAAAACAAATTTCCTTTTAAAAATCTTGTTTTAATAAGCAAAAAAATCAGTAAATTTCTACATAATTATACTAGTATGCACCACCCTAAATTTTACTCTAGCTCCGTCCCTCACGGAGACGTGACACTGCAAGAGGGATGAGCTGATCCGCCAGTTTTGGTAGGATCATGCCATCCTCTTTTAGAGAAATATGTCTCTTAGATTGCATCCCGACCCAGTAGTCCTTTCAAACCAAACACACTGTCTTATTCCGCCCCGTCCGTCTGGCTGTAAACTTTTGTGCCTCTCAGTGTGTTTACGGAGGTATATATACGCAATGATGTTGTTTAGCTATCACAAATTTTTGTACTCTAGTGTGGCCGCTTCTTCAAAACGTACAACGTGCGTTAATACCTTCACTTCTGCTGCTCCGAGTTTGGGTTTTCTTTCTTTATTTAAAGTGCAAATCAAATGCTTTTCCTCTGTTCCATGATTGTGTTGATGTATCTTTTTCCCTTTTGCTGCACTCATTCTAATCATATAGATTTGTAACAACTGTGCAGGTTGTGGAGGTCTCAACCTCTAAAGCTGGGAAGCATGGCCACACCAAGTGCCACTTTGTTGCTATTGACATCTTCACTGGCAGGAAGCTTGAAGATATTGTCCCATCTTCTTACAACTGTGATGTCAGTACATTTACATTTCTGGGGCTGGTTAACATTAGCAGAATAGCAGTGCTTTCATTGTCAGTAAGATGCCAATGCGATCTGTTTATTACAGGTTCCTCATGTGGATTACACTGCCTACTAAATCGTTGATATAACTGAGGATGGATTTGTAAGTCCAGCTATTTCTTAATGCTACTGCATGCTCATGTTGTATGCATGATTCCATATTGACATGATAAATTGACCTTTTCAGGTGAGTCTTTTGACTGAAAATGGTAACACTAGAGATGACCTGAGGCTCCCAACCGACGATGACCTGCTTAGTCAGGTATATATATGCTAACTGACTTGTCTTTTTGGGGAGTTGTTTTCCATACATAGAAATAAATCAGGAAGTTAGGATATACATGACTGGCTTATATATGTTCTTTATAATGAAATTGATGGCTTCAAGAGTTCAGTTTTTAATAAAATCATTTAGCACCAGTCATCAGCAATTGTTGTCCTGGTAGCTTATATATGTCCTCCTTTTATCTCTGGTGGAGTGGAATTTTCATCCACTTTATATTATGATCATTGATGCATTCTCTTTAGATTGGCTTTTCATTATTGGATACCCTCATGGACTGCATGTGCATGCTTAGGATTTTTTTTTGTTATTTTTGGCCCATTTAAACCTATTATATTAATAGCTCCTGCTAAATATCCAATACCTGGCATAGTTTTGGCACACCATGGGCCTTGGTGTGGTAGGTCCAAGCCTCCAAGGTGGTATGGACAAAATTAGCTAGGTGTTGAGAATTTAGTTGGAGACGGGCTATGAAAATAATAGGGTTAAATGCGTTAAATAATAAAGAAGTCCGCATGCTTGCAACTTATTGCTGGTTGAAGAAGTAAATACAATTTTATTTTATCTCTCTGTATTATCTGCTTTTTGCAGCAATGCTATCATTCTGTTTAGGCATATAACTTATAGTTGTTACATTTATTTTCATGGTAGCTGCAGATCAAGGATGGCTTTGCTGAAGGGAAGGACCTGCTGGTGACAGTTTTGTCTGCCATGGGAGAAGAGCACATCTGCGCGGTGAAGGAAACTAGCGAAAATTAACCCGAGGGACTGATGATCTTGCGCCATGTATTTTCTCACATGCCTGCTGGAACCCAGTATGGAATTGTATTGTGCGTACTGGATTGGTCTTATAGAAGCGGTAGGGGACTGTATATCACGAACCTCCATCAGATCAGACTTATTCATCTGGAGTCAAATAACTCATCAAAAAATAATATCCACATGTTCAAGTTTTATATAGTGTTTATGATGGAAAAAGGGTAAATGGCCGGATGAAGTTTGTACTGCCTCAAATTGGACTATTTGGAGCCTTATGTTTCTTCTGTTTTAACTGCTAAATTGCATTTTGCAGTAATTTTTTGACAACTATGCCACATGCCAACATACTGCAGTCTGCAGGGGAAGTACAAAAAAAAAAAGTCATGTTAGCAGTTGGGCACAAGCCACATCTTTTTGTGAAATTTTTGCCTTTTGCCTTTGCTCTTTCGTTGGTATATATGCTGTAGTGAAGTTGTGGAATTATGCAGTGTCTGCCGCTATCAGAGTGGCAATTATATTAGCATGCACGCGGGTAACTGTTTATCCTTATTCCTGAGGTCGCTTTCGTAGTTTTGCGTTTCTCACTAGCTCAAGTCATGCATGCACGTAATTGCATATATAGTTTTATGTAATTTCTGGGATCGATTTCAGGTGGTGAATTGGCTTATCCTCAAGTTTTAGGAAGGATCAGGTCAATTTTACCACCTCTAACAATCCAACCATCCAGCCCCTCAACATAAGTTCAGCTTCATTTACTCCCCGAACTATTTCATAAAACCAATTTAAACTTTTGTTTGACATACATCATAGCATATGTTAGAAAAATACATTAGATCAACCTTTTTCATGATTATATGGGGTGACACGTCGTTCTCATACAAAATATCAAAGTACACGAATTCTCAGCGAAAAATACTTGTACAAATTAAATCGCCCAAAACCGCACGTTTACGGTTGGATCCCAGCAGTCACATCTTCTCATGCCATTTTTTTTGCAACTGATTTGCTGTGCCCTTAGCTATCCTGAAGTGAAGTACTGGAATTTGTGTGGTGTCCTGCTGCCAGTATTATCATCAAGCTGGACAATTGTCGCTGTCAGAGTATTCTTGTACGGCATCTCACCTAGAGCCCTCTATTAACTGTTTATGCCGAGGTCGCTTTTGTAAATGTGGTTTTCTTCACTAGCGTAAGAGTTTCGCAAAATCACACTGCCAGCAGTAATTGCAGGGTCGCTTTCAGGCGGTGAAGTTGGTTGTTGCCTTAGCAATTACCAATTAGCAGCGTCTGTCATTTACTCTAGTTGCTTATGGAGAGGATAAGATTCTTAGTTTTACTCTCGCTAGTGCATGCTTAGGATGTGCTGACAAGATACCTAAGCTTATTTAAGCACCCATTTACATTGGAGGGTTAATACATGTAGCTAATGATGTAGAAACATTATTCTCTCTTTTAAACATTAATACATATAAACATCTTGTATTATACATGGCCTAAGTTTTTAGTCGGAAGAGCGTTACTATAGCCATGTTTTGGATCCATCCAGCTAAACTCTGAGGGGCCAGTTTGGATCACCAGATGAAGTTTAGCCAGTGCCTTACTTACCAACCAGCTAAAGTTTAGATGATTAGCTAGATGTTCTCAATAAATCAGCTAAATTTTAGTTAGATAATATATTTAAATAAAATGAAGACAAACACCAGATGGACTCATTTTTCTAAAACCATTTTTTTCTAAACATCGTCCTCCTATAATAAAAAATATATCATAATTAGTACCCAAAATTCTTGGTCCAAAAGCGCATGAAAACACTAGAGATTGCTACACCCATTTCCACTCAAAAACTGCCCTTTTTGTTACAGATTGGCTGCACCTGAAGAAAGTTGAAGCCTTGAAGGCACGTGCCGGTATCACCCCTACTGCAAAAGCACAAACGACACCATGTACGTCACATTTCTGCAGCCCTTTTTGATCTCCGATTCCCCTTTCTGCGCCATCGAGAGAGTCCCCTTTGATTTGACAGCACAGCCTGCTTTTTCCCGGGATCGGCAACTTGTACATGCCTTCTTCAGAAGTTTGCGTGTGCAAATCCAACCAGCCCGTCTCTGTCGATCAGGTCCAAATCTCTTCAGGGGGTGATGCATTCCCTCGATACGGGGAGGGGGGAAAAAGTCATGCGCACTCGCTACATCTTCTGCATGCTAAAATAACGGGATTGAAGAATGCTTCCAAGTTGCAACCTGTGATCATCTGGGGATGCATCCTCTCTTGGAAAAAAAGGAAGATGGTCCGATGCAGTGGATCTAGATGCAAATGTCTTGTGCATACGTGTTGCACCTGAAATTTTGTAACAGGTTTGTATGAGCATTATTTGGTTCACGGTTTTTTCAATCCGATCAGTAAACCAGTTCGGTTTTCTCTGTGGTTTTAGCTATGGCCTTTTGGGGAAAATGGTTTTCACTTTTGACTTGTAGCTTTTGAAAAGCGAACTTTCTCAGCGTTGATTTATACTATATATTTACCACTTGATGCATATGGTCCAAACATACACCATGGATGCTCCCTCTATTTTGCTCTAAATGTTGTATATTTTAAAAAATGCTTGCAAAAAGAATATTTAAAAAACAAAGGAAGAAGCAACCCTAGTGACGTTGTTGGAACCTCGATATGAAAATTAGTGAAGTGTAGTTCGGTTTTAGATAGGGTATTGATCTCCTTCATTCATGAGGAAGGTGTATTGGTTTTAAGAAAGGTTTGGTCATTTGGTTGGTGGGAATGGATAGGATTTTCCGCAAAATAAGAGGTGGTGTCAGGATCTAGAGTTGTGGGTAGAGAACCCGACATCCATCCTCCTTGTTTGTCTGGATAGAAAAATGGCCCGGAACTGATACTAAAGTTAGCCCAAGATTTAAATTTCATAAGCCCTAGAGCCGTTAAGTCATCATTTAGACCTAGTTGGTTTTACCAACCACGGCTCATTTGGTTAAGGTAAGGAGTGGAAGAGAATGGGATCGGAGCTAAGAGGTGGGAGTTTTAGATTCTCATGTGTTGTTTGGTGGGAATAAGAATTTAAGTGGTATGAGGAAAAATAGTTTAGGGGGACCAACTTCCACTGATAACTTACCATGGGAGGGATTAGTAATTTGGTGGAAATTGTGTTTTGGTGGAGATTGATGCATCGCAATTGTGCATCACAACTTATGATATGATTTTCCGTTCCTAAACCCACAAACCAAAGAAGAGATAAGAAGTCCCACTTGAACTTCTCATTTTAATTTTTATCACAAGCCAAACAAGAGATTGGGACTAAAAATCCAACTCCCACGTAAAATCTCTATGCCAACTCTCACCTTAATACCTACCCTCTTGTCAAATGCACCGGCAGGACTAAAACTCCTCTACATATCAGCCCCGGGTGATAACACCAACCGAGACTACATGTACCTTCTTCAATTATGTCTGCCTTTCAACTTAAGGAAAAGAGAGATGGAGTATTTGTTTCACCCATGGGCTTTGGATATGCTGATTCCATATTATACCTTTCGAGAAATTGATTGGTATTTACACCCCATACACGTAACAATCCTATTGGCGTCATTGGAGCAACGTCACTTGAATTGAAAACGGAAATTAGCAGTAGGGAGGATACGGGCAGGCATCATGATCCCAATTATTGAATCGGCAAAGTACAACCATTAATCCGTGATGCAGGCAGGCAGGCAGGCTGGAATTTCTTCTTGCATGCGGTTGCGGACTCATTCAATGCTGTGGTCTGTGGGGGGCTCCGAGCCGACGGCCGGCCGGCCGGCCTTGTCCCAGCCGTTGGATGCGCCGCCGTCGGCCGCACGCCGGCGGCGAGCTGCGTCTAGTTTGTTGGGCTTTCGTTTTTTATCTTTTTTGATGACGACAAATGGAGGAAAAAAAGGAAATGATTTGAGATATTTCGGCCTCCTTTTTCTGGACAGGAACCGGACAGCTAGTCAGAGCCGACTTCAAGTGAGGGATACTACTAGTCACTACGGGAAAACCACAATTTGCCGTGCGCCGAACAATTTGCTGTGCGCGAAATTTCGGGCGCACGGCAAAGAGCTTCTTTGCCGTGCGCTTTTTATAGGGCGCACGGCGAAGGAAAAGCGCACGGTAAATTAATTGTTTGCCGTGCGCCTTTTTTCGGCGCACGGCAAACAATTAATTTGCCGTGCGCTTTTTTCCGACGCACGGCAAACTAAATAGTTTGCCGTGCGCTTTTTTCCGACGCACGGCAATTGCGCTCCAAAAAAATTTCTCCTCACCTTGAAATTTTTTCTACCCTATACATACAACATATGATACATCATGTTGAAATTTGGTACATTTCTTCACTTGTTTCGTATATTTAACTAATTAATTACATTTCAAGTAATTTTTTGAAAGAAGTCAAATTTGAACTACGAGTGATTCAAATAATAGATTAAAATGAGTGAAAAAATGATATTCATGTTATTTAGCCCAATTTAAGACCTTTTTCATGAAATCAAAAGAAATTTCGAACATCTTGACCAGGAAACACGACCACGATCGTGTGTCCAAATGATTTAAAAATTCTAAAAAAACCAAATGAAGTTCGAAAATTATGAGGTTTGTCAATATCTCATGATATCATATGTTAAGGCTGTAGTAAAAATTTGAATGAGTTTTGAACATTTTGTCATGTAGGATGCTTACAAATCGAAATGTCTCCGAAGAAGTTTCAGAGAGTTGAGAGGTACGTGGTTAAATTTATAGGCAAAGTGACGTTCAAATTCAAATTTGACTCCTTAAAATTTTCTATAGTCAATAGACAACATAAAATATTTCATGTCAGTGTTTAGTAATTTTTAGAATTCAATTGATAGTTTTACTGAATTAATCACTATCATAAAATTTATGATTTGCCGTGCGCTATGTTGAAACGCACGGCAAAGGTAGCTCTTTGCCGTGCGCCCTTCTGTCAACGCACGGCAAACCCAGGTCACCCCTGGCCCACTCCGGCCCCACCCCACCCCACGGCGCCCAACCCTCTAGCTGTATTTTATCTCTCCCACCGATGCCTATCCTTATCTCCAACACACCACCGGCCTCCTCTCACCAGTCACCACCATATATCGTATCTCCTTCCTCCCTCACAGCTCTCTCCTCTCCCTCCGATAGGGCCGCTGGCCACCAAGCTCAGGCGTGCGCAGCCTCCAGGCTCCAGCGCAGGGAACGGCCGGCGTGGCGGCGTAGCTGGCCTCCTGCGCGGGGCATGGCCAGGGCGGCGACACAGCCGGCCTCCAGCGCGGGGCGTGGCCAGCGCGGCTGCCCAGGCCGAGGTGGTATTCCTGCCCTGTGGTCGGCCTCTGGCGAGGGTGCGGCTGAGGCGAGCTGTTTTCTCTTTTTTTATTTTTTTTGAATCCACTGCTTGAATGATATCGAACTTGTACACTGTGAATCAGATTCTTGTGTGAAGAATTGATAGTTGTGTGTTCTTGCTTGTCGTTGCTGGTGTCGACGGCGAGCAGGAGCTGCTGCGGCGGGGTGCCGAGGCGGGCGCGCACCACGTACGTGGGCGTCTGCAGCAGCTGACGCCCCGACGCGATGGGCGCGTATGCGCGGCCCCGGACGGCCAGCGAGTCCAGGTACAGCAGCCGCGACGCGTCCCGCGCCGTCTGGTCCGCGAGGAACCCCGCCCACGACGGCGCCGCCGCCTCGTTGCCCAGCGGCGAGAAAACCTCGGCGGCGGCGGCCAGACGCAGATCCGGCGCCTGGATCCGCGGGGGAGCCTGGATCCGCGGCCGCGCTTGCCGGAGTCGGAGAGCTCGGCGGCGGCCTCCCCACGGCGAAATCCACCACGGCGGTGGTGGTGGACTGGCGGCGGCGGCGACCTCCAGGTTTTCTCCGTCCCTCCCTCTTTCCCTCTCTCTCTCACATCTTCTCCCTCTCCCTGTGTTTTTCCAGAGGTGGCGGCGCCGTGCGTGGTGGTGGCGGTGGCCTCCCTCTCCGGCGGTGCGGCACGGCAGCCGGCGGTGGCCCAGAGCACGGCGGTGGCACCGTGGCTCCCTCCCTGGCCTCCCCCCTCCCTGTCCTAGAGATGTGGTGGTGGCGGCGGGGGATGGGTGGTGGTGGTGGCGTCGGCGACGGGCGGCCTGGTGGAGTGGTGGTGGTGGTGGCGACGGCCTGGTGGAGTGGTGGTGGTGGCGGCGGCGGCATGGTGCTGGTGGTGGCGTGCAGATGGGAGGCGGATTTTTTTTATTATTTAGTGAAATGTTTGCCGTGCGTTGGAACACACGGTAAAAAGGAGTTTTTTTAATGTTTCGAAAAATCTTTGCCGTGCGTCGATTTTGGCGCACGGCAAAGGTTTCGCCGTGCGCCCCGACAAACGGCGCACGGCAAAGTTCCTTTTGCCGGGCAAATCTATGCCGTGCAGCCTTTGCCGTGCGCATCGGCCAAAAACGCACGGCAAAGAGTTTGCCATGCGTTTTTGTGGTCTTTGCCGTGCGCTGCCGGCGCACGGCAAATCATCTTCTTCCGGTAGTGAGTACATGCTCTTGTATGAATTATTTATGGTGCTAGAAAGTTTCAAAAAGAATTAGGATAAGACTAAGCTGCATCTATTTTATCGGTCTGAAACCGTCCAATTACTAGGTTTGGCAAGCATTCGAGACCAAGTTTTCTAGAATTTAGTCACACAATCTGGCAAATTTTTAAAAGAAAACACTCCACATAACCTGAGACAACAAGAGGGACATGGAAAACCTTGCATTAGTTGAAATTGTCATATCTTTACTTTTTTATTGTTATACATGGTTTGTTGATATTATACGCGCAATTTTATTTTTTGATAGTGACGGCAATAATCTAAAGTTTTGATAGTATAGAAATGGAATGCCCCAATGTTTTGGTCCTATGCAACAA
>CM014272.1:11850581-11883225 GCA_004135705.1 Alloteropsis semialata
CGATGACCGACGCCGATATGACGATAGGTCCGATGGCCAACGCCGATTTAATGACAGGTCCGATGGACGACACTGGTATGATGATAGGTCCGATTGGCATATGGATAGACGTCAGACCTATGAGCAGTGCGATCAAGATGATGGTCATTGGAGATGTCCTTTCTTTGTGTTCTGCTGGAACGAAAAGCTCAGATTGCCGTCCAAAGCAGATTGTCCTGAATGCAGTCTCCAGTATGAAGAATACAGGGTTTTCAAGAGAAGTCGACGATCAGTTCATGAACGGATCGGCGTCAGGATTGATGATCATCATCGAGAAGACGAAGGCCGAGTTGATGCTCATGGCCATAAAAATAATGAAGGCCGAGATGACACTCATGACCCTGAAAAAATGAAAGAAAAGGCTCCAGTTCGGAATCGGACCAGAGGACCTCAAATGAAGCCTGGACAGTGGTGCCCATCAGGAATATCTAGGTCCAAAAAGAGACGTGTTCAACGGTTGCGTTATCATGAACAAATTCAGGAGCAAGAGTTAGCCAAGGAGAAAGTTTGGCGTGTTAAGATGGCCAATGATGATGAAGCAAGCACATCGGCCCCGGTAAACATGGTTTTGATGTTGCCTTTTGATTTTGCTGCTCCTGATGAACAGAATAATGATGAGGCCGATTATGAGTTAGAAGAAGCCGCCGCATGCTTAGTTCTTGATTCAGAGAAGGCGATCTTTGAGAAGCCAAATGCGAATGGATATCGGCACCTGAAGCCTCTGTACATCAAAGGATACGTTGATGGGAAACCGATGACCAAGATGCTTGTTGATGGAGGAGCTGCCGTCAATCTCATGCCATATTCCACATTCCGTAAATTGGGCAAGGGGATTGATGATCTGATCAAGACGAACATGACGCTCAAAGATTTCGGTGGTAATGTTTCAGAGCCTCGGGGGGCAATTCATGTGGAGTTGACCATCGGCAGCAAGACATTGCCGACCACTTTCTTTGTTATTGATGGTCAAGGTTCCTACAGCATGCTCCTCGGGCGAGATTGGATTCATGCCAACTGCTGTATCCCATCCACAATGCATCAGTGTTTGATCCAGTGGCAAGGCAATAATGTAGAGATTGTCCCGGCTGATGATTCGGTTAGCATTGCAACAGCCGAGTCAACGATTTGGGAGTTTGAAGGGATTGAATGCCTATCAGGAAAAACATGGGATGGTGACTTCCTCAAGGTGTCCGATCAAGGACTACAGCCGATCCAAGCAGTCGGCTCTGAGACTTTATTTTAAATGGCCGATTGTATAGAAGATTTTGAAGACCGAAGTGAATTCGGTAAGTTAGGATTTGGATTTACGTCGGCCGACGAATTAGAAGAGATAGACATAGGATCTGGTGATAGACCAAGGCCGACATATATCAGTGCTAAGTTGGATCCCGAGTATAAGCAAGAGTTAATAAAACTTTTGAAATATTCTGATTGTTTTGCTTGGGAATATTATGAAATGCCAGGTTTAAGCCGTAATATTGTTGAATATCGGCTATCCATCAAATCAAGTTATTGGCCACGCGAACAATAAGTTGTTTTGGTTGTTTGTCATTATGGATCTGGTGTTGATGATGTTGGAAAACGAACCATGGAAATTGACGTGGCTGGTCCGGCGAAAACAAAGGCCAATATGGTTGATCAGTTCTTTCAAATATGTCCTTGATAGTTCTTCTTACAAATTGAATCGGCCTGATTATTATTTCGTCCTGGGGGGCAAGATTTGAGTTTGTTTATCCAATTGTACTACCCTGTATTTGGGTAAATTTGTAAAGCCGATGCTACGCGTCAGGCTTGGAAGCCGATGAAAAATCATCTCAAGAAAAAATAAGAGCCGATGTGACATGCATCGTCTTAAGGATTATATACAGCAAAACAAGAGGATATTATATCATTAAGCCGCTCGATGGCGGAGCAGGCTATCAATGTATCAGACCACTTGGTGAGACAGGCAAGTTTCAATGTTCAAGGCTGCAGGTATTTAACTATCAAATCAAGAGCAGTCTGACGAATCTTGTCAACGTCGGCGATGATCTTGGCATCAGCTTCAGCGTTCCCTTCTACAGACTTGATTGATTTATGAATTTCTTTGGCGGCCTTGATGTGGATCTTGTAGTCCTCTTCAGCCTTTGACTTCAAAGCCGGAATGTCGTCAAGCTCTTTTGCCTTGGCCTGGATGCTTGATCGGACTTGGATAAGTTCCTGCTCCAATTGTTGTTCTCTGGCTCGAAGATTCTCAAGCTCTGATTGGATGGAATTAGGACGAGCCAATAGTTCTTCGATCAGTTTTGTTGACTCGTCAGCTTGGGCACGTTTTTCATCCCTGGCCTTGATCAGATCCTGCTGGGAGATCCGATTCTCGATCCGGCGATTAGCTTGCATCACTGGGAAGGAATGGCCTTCTATGTATGCCGCCGAAATCAATGCTTCCTCCAAGTCTGATGGGAGCTGACCTCGCAAAGTTTTAATGATTTCACGAATCGGCTCTGCATCCTGGACGAGGTTGACGATGTTTTGATGAAGGAGTGCAGATATATCAAGCAACTTTGCCTTCACTTCATCAGACAGCAAGCCTTGCCCAGAACTGATTTCTTCCTCTTCAGTTTGCAGCCGATCAAAATCAACTGATATGGTCTGGCTAGTTTGAGGAGTATCTTGAGCCTGCAAAAGAAAATAATTAGATATAATATCAAAAGGCTGATATGATTATGTCGGGCTAGAAAGCTTACTTGTTTCCAGGCTAGTTCTTGCTCGGGTCCGATTGAAGGGTTGATATTACTGCCCTGGATGTTTACTTGAGCAATCTCAAGATCCGTCAAGACGTTCTGAATGATTTGCTAGAAAAGAAAGAATAAGAATAAGTTGGTTATCAATTATTAAAGAAATCGGTCAATGATTACCGTTGCTTCTGTAGAATAAGGTGATCGGACCTGTGAAGGAGTTACTTGATCTTCTTGAAGGCCTTGATCTATTTGTGCTTGAGGTGGCGGGCTTGATTGACGAGGTGACCCAGTTATAGTCCTCTCAGATGAAGACGAATGGCCCGAGTGTTCCTGGACTGGGCTTGATTGCATCTGAATAGGGCTTGATGATTTTTGTGGGTCCGATTCTAGCTCTTCGTCAGCCAATAAATTTGGAGACTTGGTCGAACTGGGCCGAGTTGCAGATGATTGTCCAATAGTCTGATTTTGCAAGAAAATTGGTTTCGATGAAGAGAATAATTGAATTTGATGAAATTTTAAAAGGCTTACCAGAGTGGTCTTTGGGCGCTTGACAGTTTTGGAGGACACCGGCTTCTTCCTTTTCCTACTATCACTGAGAGCCGACAGCAGGTTGCCAATAGTTGGGGAATCACAGCCGATCCACGGATCTGGCGAAACGTTGCTGTAGACGACTGGCTTCCCAGATTGAGTCACCATTGGGGGAGAGCAATCAATGTCCTAACAAAGGGGAAGAGATTTAACCAATTAAAATGATGTAAAGAAAATGGGCAAGTTTGTGGATGTTACCTCTGATCTAGCCTTGAAAGTAGGGTGCATTTTCTGAACATAATTCTTGCAGGCGATGCAGAATAGATGCTGACGCCATTCGGCCCACCACGTGTTGAAGGTCCGATGAGCCATGAGGCCGATTGCCCAGGTGTCAAGATTGGTTTGATCAAGGGGAGGCTCGAACTCCAAGAGGCGATCCCATTCTACACCGGTATCAACTTTTCCCCTTGGGAAGATTCGATCAGTTAAAACTAGATGGGGCGGAAGTTGTCCAATGCCAAACTGACGAGCGACCAGATTTGGATGGTAGTACTCGTAAGATGATTGTCCTAGTTTGCTCAGACTGAGGCCAATCGGAAGGAATTGAGCGTTGATACAAGTTCGGAAGATAGCAAGGGCTTCTGTATCAGTCTCCACGATCATGCCGAATTTGAATTTGTAGGGCAGCTCATATTCATCAGCATGATCGTACAAGAACCAAAGCATTTTGTCATCAGCAATACCTCTATAAAGAAGTGCAAAGTACTTGGAAGATTCCTTGCCCGATAATTTCTCAGCAGGAAAACCCATGGCAGCTTCACCAAGCGAAGTACATCGGCGCCAGGTGATCTCTTCCGATTCAGGCTTGCTTTCTGGAAATTTGTTCTTTCGAAAATCTACTTTGACGGCCTTGCTCAGATGTAGCATCAACCACATCTGAATGAACCACCATGGCCCACCAAGATTGGTGATAGGCAATCCGGTCCTCAGGCGCTTGGCGACTTGATGAAGCAGATTGTATACTGCTCCTAGGAGATACTGGCCGAGGTTGATGACGTGGTTACTTGCCAGTGATTCGGCCAAGTGTTGAAAATTGGCCGTCGGACCGAGAGTGGTACCACAGAAGAAGAATCTGTCCAACCACATGTTCAGAAAGGCCGCATGCTCGCGGTCAGTCACGGGTCCGGTCCGATGATGACTCTCCATATATCCTTTCCAGCCGCCACAGTTTTTAGTCTTGAAATGATGAGCTAATTTGACATTTAGTCTGAGAGGACGCTTGTTACTGGTGACATTGAGGCCAAGGAGCATGACCACATCGAGCAATGTTGGGGTCATCGGACCATGACCAAAGATGAAGGCATTCATTGCATCGGACCAAAAATGTGATGCGGCAATCAGGAGGTTCTCATTCTTGGCAATAGGTCCGATACTGAGGCCGATACATTGGGCGATGTCTGATTTATCCCAGATTGCAGATTTGGAGGCTGATACTCTTAGATACCAGTCTTTCCATCCGAGGAGAACTGTCGGCCAAGAACGGAATGCATTCTTCCAATCTTCGATATCGAATCCGGAAGTTTTGAACGGAATGCGCAGGGTTTCCAGATTGATAATCTCGGTGGGGTCCGGATCTCCCATTGGACCAAGAAAATAAACCCCATGGACATCGCCTACAGGGATTAGGGTTTGGGCACGAATGGCCTAGAAGAAGAATGCGAAATGGGGACAAG
Organism: Alloteropsis semialata; assembly: GCA_004135705.1. Lineage (NCBI taxonomy): Eukaryota > Viridiplantae > Streptophyta > Magnoliopsida > Poales > Poaceae > Alloteropsis > Alloteropsis semialata. The sequence goes on from CM014272.1 coordinate 11,855,602, forward strand.
TTTTAAAAGCCGAATTTCAGAAAATACGGAAAATAAAATCGGATTCAGTAGAGTACCTCTGGGATTGGATGACGTACTTCTCCTACTGATGATCCTGCGGGCCTCGAGGAGGAACTTGAGGCGAAGAAGGTCGATGAAGAGGAGGCTGAAGAATTTGCTGCTACCGCCATTGTCGAGCTTGAGGCTGCCGCCATTGTCGAGGTCATGGCCGCCGCCATTGTCGAGGTCATAACGGCCGCCATAGTGGAAAGCGCCGTCGCTGATGAACTTGCTGGAGCCGAAGCGGAGAAGGAAGCAGATGCGGAAGACTTGAGGACGCCCATGGAAGATGATTCGGCCATTTGAGTGAATTTTGATTAGGGGCTTGAGTAGATGCAAATGGTCGTTCGGGAGAAAGGAGGAAGAAGATGAGCAGTGCGGGTTCTTGGCGAGGAAGGAGGAGTGTACAGCGTGGCCGCCGGTGAAGGTTTTTATAAAGAGAAAACGGTCATGGCCCGAAGATCGAGGAGCTATACAGTACAGGGATGGAAAGTTTTGGCACGAAAATCGGTGAAGGGGTTATGATGACAGATACGAATTTTGGAACAAAATGATATTTTATTCCAAAATTGGGGGGCATGTGTTGACACCAGATTTTCGCACCTGATATGTCGAGTCAGATGGGGACGTGGTGAGGTTGAAACTGCACAGTGGGCCCATTGAATGGTCAAACAGTTGATGCCGAAGAAGGGAGCCGATGCAGGGGAAGAGTCCGATGAAGCAGGGAGTCCGATCCGATGATGAGTACCAGAGAATGTGCATCGGCCAAAAAGGAAGCGTGGCATGAGCAGGGACTATTTCCTTTTCAGAAGGCGTGTTAAAAGTCCCATTCTATCTTAGAATAAGTTTACTTTATCTGCAAGTTAGTCTGGTCCGATCAAGACTCTTCGTGACCGGGGTATAAATATAAACCCTCGTCCATTGTAAAGAACTATTCTCACAATCAATACAACCCGGCTTCACGCCAAACCCTTAGGAGTAGGAGTAGATACCGACGAACTCATTGGTGGACGGGCTGCATCAGTTCCTGATCTCCGGCTTACCAGTAAGATTGTCAACTTATCGAACTAGTATAGGCTTTGAATTGAGGCGCATCGCCCTTTCTCGTTTATACTGTTCAACCGATTTATCTTTGAATAAGCAAGATTGATCTAGATTCCCTACGTCGGAGCTAGATCACTATTGATTATTCAACAGTTGATCGTTTATCGGGTTGCACTTTATGTCTAGATTCCCTACGTCAGAGCTAGATCATCAAGATTAGGCTAGATTCCCTACGTCGGAGCTAGACTCATCTTGGTTATTTAAAGGTAGCTTTTGCGGTTTGTTTGGAGTTGCTAGATTGATTTAGATCTACGCCATGTGAATTAATCTACTTCTTCAACGGCTTTGAGCACCGGTCTTGGTCCGATTTAAGCAATATTTATCTTACAGTATCGTTCTAGGTCCGATCCATGCTTTGTGGTTTAATCTGGTTGTTCTTTGAGTATTGTGTTTGTTTAGATTCCCTACGTCGGAGCTAGATGTTCATAATATGATAAGATTGATCTTTGATTGTCATGCTTGGTTTAGATTCCCTACATCGGAGCTAGATTCATCTTGATTAGTAAAAGGAAGCTTTGGTTATACCTGATTGCTATTCGAGTGTTAAGTGTGATTTAGATTCCCTACGTCGGAGCTAGGTCTTGCTTGATTATTTGATAGCATACTTTAGAATCAGAACGATCCTGTTAATGTTTTATTTGCTTATTTGCTTAATCTGATTAACACTTGTGCAAGTATCTTGTTTAGTTGACAGGTTGGTGAGTTGAGTTTGATTGTTTAGCTATCTGATCTGATCATAGCTGGAGAAATCTAGATTCCCTACGTCGGAGCTAGATTTCTCTGAAAAGGTTCTGGTCCGATTGGCTGGTTAGATGGTCCGATAAGATAAATCAAACTGGTAACTAGGCAAGATGGACAATGTATCGGCTTACACTTTGATTATTTAATATATTGCTCAAAGGCATAGCTGACCCATTATTTACATATCGGCCATATTTTACGCTTTATTTCATTATTTAAAGGCTGATCTGTCACAAGGTCCGATCCTGATTGGTCCGATTCTGAGGTCCGATTAGATGACTGATTGAGGTCCGATTATATTGGTCCGATTGGGGTTGTCTATGAAGTCCGATTTTGAGGTCTGATTGGCATCGGCCGATGCAAGTCTGATTGGGTCTTGGCTGAAATCCAACGTGCCTCTGCCGTTTGGAATAGAGCCGACACAATCAAAGAGTAATTTAACTGTTTTATCTCCTTGTCAATTTCAGGTCAAATTGACTGGCACGCTGTGAACCTGAACGAAGTGCAGGCTGGCACTGGAGTGAAGCAGATCTCCCTGGTCTTCTTGTGTTGACCGCTGAGGATACGACCGCCGATTTTCCGCGTCAACACAGGTATAACAAAGAAAAAGTCTATATAACCTCCCAAGTCCCAACATATAGCAATAGCAATCGATCTACTCGCCTGTAACCTATAAATCCAGGTATTGTCTACCTGAATCTATCAAATACCATGTGGTTTTACATGGTTGTTTTGCCACCGTGGCATGCCACACTAGCATGGGCCCACCTGTCACTACAGAGATTGTTCTTCTACCATTGCCCTTTGACTTTGGCCTACTGCCCTCGATAGCTCAAGTTCATCGACACCAATTGCCTTGCTCGCGACGTGCTGCTAGCCGTTATAGTCGATGCACGTACCGTCCGTCCACGTCTGTGGTTGCCCGACTCCCACACCACCACCAGTACACACGTCTCCGCTAGCTATGCTCTCTTCCATACGTCGTGGACGAGGAGGCAGTGGCAAAGAAATCTTCCATACGTAGACCAGCAGAGGAGGCCGCCAACGCTGAGGCTGCAAAGCGACGCCCTCGGAGGAGCCTTCGATAGATGGAGTAGTGCCATAGAAATTCAGATTAGTTACAAGTGGGGCCCACATCAGCGTGCCACTGTGTCTTTTGAATGGTTTTGCAAAGATGGTGGAGTTAAATACCTAGTCTTATAGGCTAGGGATGTAGTAGTATTATTGCAATAGGTTGGAGGGGGTGGGGGGGTTTATGTAGAGTTTTTCCACCACAAAGAAACGAGAGGAAACACAACAACTCGTGACGAACAAGAGCCATGACAGAGGCCAAAAGATGATCACCGATTTAACCCATTTGTGCTGCTTCTTAGCAATGTACTTGCTAGTTATGCTATGATTATTGCATCCCGAACCACCCCTCGTATAGCTACAGCACTCCGGTAACGCGCCCTCCATCCGAGGGACCAACATAATAGGAACTAAAGGAGGTGAGGGTACGGAAACCAAAATACACTGGACACAATGACCTCATTTTAATGCAAGCTGATGGCAACACCATGTGCATCACATCTAGATTCCAAGTACCGCCATCCAACTCTGTCCAAGGGGAGGGAACCTCCGAGAGTAATCATGGTAACGGTGGAGATATGACCCGTCAATTTGCTTTGGTGGCACCACCAACAAGCAGAGCGTTTACAAAGCAAATGTGCTTAAGAAGGACACTCGTCGAACAATATGTTAGCTACTAATAGCTAGTGCGAGCCTCGCCCAAAGGTATGGAGTATGGATGGAAGAGAAAGCACGAAGCACACACATGTTCCCAAGGAGGTCATAGGAAAAACACCAAAGAGACCTGATAAAAAAAACTCGGCAACAAACAGACACCACACTACACCGACATAGATCTGGAGGCTATGGAGAAGTTGAACGGCCAGGCCTTTTTCTCCACGACTAAAGATGTGAAGCACAAACCTCATACCAGAACCAATGACAACACCACCTAGACAACATGTAGCACCCAAAGACATCAAACAAGTAGAGTGCAATATTTGAGATGCCTACGCCACCCCTCCCTAGCTAGAAACAAAACAAGATTTTAGTCTTGGAGAATCATAGCGACGCCTCCATTCGTCCAAGAAGCATGGCACCCGAAGGTCCCCCAAGTTTACTGGGAGGGGAGAAGCATGGTAACGCCTCCTTGAAGCTGAATGGATCCAAAAGGCGTTGTTGCCATAGCCTTAAAGAATCAGTTATGTCTTTCGCCAAGGGCTCCCCTACCCCGCACACTGCAAAAGCTGGCACCATCAAGTCAGCAATAGTCTACCTTGTTGCATGACCTATTAATGGCTTGCACCTCCACCCACCTCCCTTAATGGGAGGATGCAAATCTAGGACCAAATGACAGGAATCAACACTGCAAAAGCTGGCACCATCAAGTCAACAATAGTCCACCTTGTTGCATGTCCTATTAATGGCTTGCACCTCCACCCACATCCCTTAATGGGAGGATGCAAATCTAGAACAAAATGACAGGAATCAACACTGGAGAGCCCATCTTGGTAACCTTGCATTGGCAATGCGCTGCTGCACCACAATGAGAACTAGAGGCCATGCTAAACATGTCCCAAAGCCTCCCCCAAGCAGAGGGAGGCAAACCTGATTCCTAAATCACCAGATCCATCGCAAACCTAGTCATGATCATCTCTAGCCATGCATAGCTAGGACTGGGCATAATTTATGACCAAAACCATATCTAAATACCCGAGAACTGAACTAAATAAACAAAAGTAAAAAAATGGTCGCCAATTTGGTCCTTGGTTTGTACTAACTAAATTAATTCTGGCCAGTTCAGTTTTGAATCCTCGAGTAACAAAAAAGCCGAACAAATCAAACTATATGTATATGAGGTAAAATAGCACTTGTAGCCCATCCAATTACATCTACCATACCATACCCTATTTATATTATCTGCCAGTTTCCACTCTTCTCAATCCTATTCCCACCTCGATCCNNNCCACTCTAGTGTCAAATCCCATCGATCCTTGTCCGACACTACTCACTCGTCGTTGCTCCCAGTCGTCACTAGAGTAGCCACCGGCTCACCCCCGCTAACTCCCCTTCAACCACAGTTACCTCCCTTCGCCCCTCATGGCCCTATGGAGGTGGCGTGGCCTCATCCCCGCTGCACCCTATGCTCCTTCTTCCCCTTCCTCGATGACAGCGCAAGCTGTGGCATGCTAACATTGATCCACCTCAGGCTAAACTTGGTGCTCCACTAAGGGAAACCTCGATGAGCAACGATGGATCCACTAGCAACCATGGTGAGAAAGGTCTCTGGTGGCTCCACTTTGGTGAGTTCGAGGGCCCTCCTCTGCTCCCCCAACTCAATGGAGCTCAAATCCACCAATGATTTGTGTTGATTTGTATTTATTCTTTTCCTATTTTGTTGATTAAATTTGTTTATTGAATCACTATTGACTTCTGCATCGATTTGATTCTTTGTAGCTTCGTCAGTTCGGTCCAAGACCGAAACTAACCGAGACTAAATTGTCTTGGTCTTGACTTTTGTTAGTAACCAATTTTTGATAACCAAAATTCAAGAAAAATCTATAAACTGATCGGTTTGTTTCGCTTAGACTGAATGCCCACACCTACACACAACAACCCAACTAGAGTAGGAAGAAAGGGAGGCAGATGGAGGAACATGCATGTAGTGAACACCACTTAGTGTCGGCGTTGGCTACACGTGGTGGCAGTGAGGATGGGAGTGAGGATGGGCTTAGTTGTCAGAGGTTTGGTAACCGTTGAGAGATGGCACCAAGGCACAAAAGAGAGGTTCCTCTCACACGTTGGGTGACAATTTTAAGAGATATAAGTATTTAAAATAGAAAAATTATAAGTTCATGTGTAAATTTGGAAAATTATATTTGGGCACGAGTTTTTATCTTCATATCATACCCTGAATTTCTATTTTTTTTTGTTACAGCAGGTTTGTGGGCCGAGCTACCAAACTTAACCTTTTCAGCTTTCAATAATTTTATGGAGAACACTGAATTTCTATGGTTCATTAGTTGCAGAAGATTATATGATAACAACAAAAAGGGGCCCTTAAATCATCTATTAACTTGGTACCGGAAAAACTGAATTGGATGGCTGGGAGAAGACACAAGCAGTTATATACAAATTTGCATGTGGATATGTGCCGTGATCAGACACCAGTAGTCCAGGTGATCAGCACCTATCGAGATATATCCCAACAACTAAATCTATCATTATCTATCCCAAGTTGCAAAAGACAGCAGGTTACTATATTTTGCATATCGATCCCACCTAAACCGTATATATGCCACAAAACTCGTGCGCATGCAACGGAAAAAGCTTGTCAATTGGCCAATATTGTGTGACATATTCCATCAAAAAAATATTGTGTGACATAAGTTTGTCCCCTGGTTACTGTATATAATTGGCACTGTTTAGTGATAATTGGCACTGTTTTGTATGTATATAATTGGCACTTAGTAATACAAAATATACTGGATTAATCACAAATCAAAACTACTCCCTGAACTGATCACTAAAGTGTTCAATTATTTCATTTTAAAAACACACAAAACAGTCCCTGAACTGATCACTAATATGGCAGAACCACCCAAATTAAACCGGCTTAAGTGCATTGACACTCATAATCATGTCTGCATGCACTTAAAATGGTCTAATCTGGCAGTCTGTCGGGTAAATCCCGATTCAACCACAATTGGAACAAGGATCGAAACAAACACCAGAAGTCTCACTCGACGGTGAGCGCAGATAGTACAAGTATGACATAAATTCCAAACTGTACGGAGTAAGTCGTTTACAAACCAAGTTTAAATACAAAGATGGTGACTACACGTAGAGCTTCGCGACTTCCCATCCTTCAGCATCAAGGCCATTGTATTTAACATAGCAAGGACAAACTCAACAACCTCCTGTCCTGAAAAAGGTTAGGCAACAAACCCTGAGTAACTAATACTCAGCAAGACTTACCCGACTAGTGGTATATACTTAGCCGACTCCTAGTATGCAAGGCTTTTGGCTGTGGGTTTGTTTTGCCAAAAAGCTACTAAGAGTTGATCCTAATTTCAATGTTTTAGCATCAAGATTAGTGTAATAGTACTAACTTCTATGTTTGCCAACTATCATATTATTAAGTTTAAAAGCAATTCATTAACAAGTAAACATTTACCATATCTTCATTCAATCAATCATTTCATATTACCATTCACTTCCATTATGTCGCACTGTGACAGAGGGATCAAGGTTCTCTTATCCGAGAGTGGCGGCGAATCGATCCGATTTTAAACCTTGCAAGGTAGACCTAATCACACGACATGTACGCGTCCCGTCGGACCGTACATGACAACCGTTCCCTATATGCACCCCGCATAGGTGAACTGCCCTGTAGCCCGGGACCGCCAATCCCCACCGATACCAACGACGGGTCAGCCATGAGTTACAGACTAGCACCACTGAGAAGACAGTATCAGTTCACTCTACCAGTTTGCATATAGGTACGTAGGTTTACCGGGTTCAACTACCTCTTACTGCCGGCATGTGATTAGTACTGTTCAACCCTGATACCCTGGGCCCCACGAACGACTTCCACTTTTAATAAATAAACCATTAACTCCCATAACAACTTTAGAAACAAAACCTTATGTCTCGCGAGTGACGATAATCACTCGACTTCTACCGGACTTATTTAAGCATAGCAACTAACGAATTTAAACTAGTATTAGACCAGGTGCCTATGGAATTATGCATCTATGGTTTCATACAACTCCTAGAAACGTAAATGCACATAGATATTTAGGTAAAACATTGCATAGTTTTGAAAATAGGGATTATGCTCCGGGGCTTGCCTTGCTGAACCATAATGTTAGTGCCAACTAGACCTTGGGCCTAGTCAGTCAATTCTTCATAGCCTTCTCTTGCGGATGCTCCTGGTTATTGCTGTTTTTCAGCAACAAGCTCGTACACAACGTTCTTGAACGCGGTATCTACATGATCGATATGATGCAAACATGAGATGATGCATGGGCTACTTAATTTACTTCCTTCATTAACTCCCATGAAGCAAAAGAACATGGTGTGTGTGTGCTTAAGAGTTTAGCATCATATGCACTTATGTGATATAAGTACATCTTTTATTAGTGGTGTTGGTTATTTTTATCTTCAATATATTCAGAGCCTCTGCTATATATAAACTATGATATTTAGCATAATAAAAGCAACATATTTTATTTATGTACTTATGTGACAACTTGTTCTACCTAGCTATACAAGGTGTATCATTAAATTATTTTAGGGTGAAAGTGGCAATTATACTATACTAGCATTTCCATGGATAGGAAATAAATCATATGTCTAACAAAATTAATCTTAACATTTTTAAAAGTTTATCATGTTTCCTTATGTTCTAACAAAGTTACTAAACCTTATTTAAACATATAACAAGATATGCACATAAGTTTAATGTAAACATGACTTTATATTTTTCCTAGACAAAACTTTGTATGAGTGATTTAATAAAATTTAGTTTATATTTTTCTCATTTTTCTGTGATTTGATATAAATTTTACCAATTATATTCACTTATTTATATTAAAAAGCATTCAAAAGGTGTTTCTTGGGCCGGTACTGGGCTCGGCCCGGCCCAGCATCGCCTGCGCGCGGCCTGGCCCAAAGGCCGGCTCGGCCCAGCCTACGGCCCGCTTGGCCCACCAGCCGAGCGGCCTAAAGGCCGACGCGGCCTCAGGCCCGCGCGCCCGGCCTCCTTTCTCCCCTTCCCTTCTTCCTCACCTCCTTCCGACGGGCGATGGCGGCGGCGACGACAGCGGTGGCTGGCCGAAGCGGGGACGGGGAGCCGGCGACGAAGCCATGGCGCCAGGTAGGTCTCCTCCCTCCCTTGCTTCATCCCTTGTCCCTCTACTCTCTCTCTTTCTCTCTCCTTCTCTCCGGCTAGGGTTAGGGTTCCGGGGCGGAATGGGTGACCGGCGGTGAGCTCGGGGCGAGGTGGAAGAAGGGTGGGGTGGTGGTGTGCGGGATTGAGTGGTGGTGAGGGTATTTTATAGGCGAGGGGATGAGGGTGATGGCCAGGGGGTGGATTTGGCCGGCGAGGAGTAATGGCGGCGGCCGGAGGGGATGAACGCGAGGGGGAGATGAATCGCAAGTTCGGGCGGCCCGGTGAGGTGGTCCTGGCCGCGGTGGATATGGCCGACGAGCTCCGCGGCTCGGGCGGCGGCGCGTGGCGCGGTCGGCATGGGCGTGGCATGGGCGGCGGTACGGCGGGGATGAAGGTGGCCGCGCGTGGATGACGCGTGGCGAGGTGGGGTCGGTCGCGCGGCGGCTCAATCTGGCCGGCACGTGGCACGGACGCCGAGGTCGGCAACCCGGTCACGCCGTGCCGTGGCGGCATTCCTTGATTTTTTTTTTGAACTGGGATGTTACAATCTCACCCCCTTAAAAGAATCTCGTCCCGAGATTCCAAGGATGAAGCGAAATTAGAGTGAGGTGGAGAAAAGGAAAATTTGTTACATTAGAAAGCTTTGGAGAGATTTATGGAAGAAGACTAGAAGGTGTGGAAGGATGTACGAAAATCATTGCAATAAGCCATATCCACACAAAGCTGAAATACCTACGCGCTCCAAGTGATACAATCGTGTAATCCTTATCGTTTATTGCAAGTAGGGATGTACTGGTTGTCAGGATGTACTGACCTTCCAAGTACAAGCCCGCCTACATAAAACGATATTAGATACACGAGAACCTTGGTTCCGTCGGGGCATCTCAGATCATGTGACAAGGCTCCACAATAAAATTATATGTAGCAGCCCAAAGATTAACAGTTAAGCCGTCGATGGATAATCTAACAAGAAATGATGTATCTAAGGAATATAAAGATGTAGCAAAAAGGAGCGCTAAAGATTGACAGTGAAGAAAAGAATAAAAGAGTAAGATTAGACTTTGGAGTTAGGGTAACATATTCAGAGGCAATGATAGTCACAGAGGGACACCAAGATTGGTTGACATGATTCCCAGACTCGAGTTTGGAAAACATACATATACTAGTATGCTCAGTGACTTGTATGAAGATACATACTGGCTCTTAACAGGCTAGTTCATAGCTTACACTTTCAGGATACATCAACGTCGCTCATGCGGGAGCGGGCGGGTTATATGGTAGTAGAACGCTAAGAGCATCAAAATCTGGCACACACGACAGACATACGTCACTACCACAAACCAGCAATCTAGATCACACTTCTCAAGGATCTGAGCCATGGGAGTAGGCATGTCTTGAGCTTTTCGACCAACGTAATTCGGTGTTTCTTGGTTTGGGGCCTGCTCTTATGGCTTCCGCTTGGACTTCTACTCCATTGGTGAATGACGGAGGAGCTTCAAGAAGACGGCCCGGACGTGGGGCATAAGATATCGCAGTTTCTCCCTGCGATGCCGGAGATGAAGATGACGGGGAACGAAGTTCGCCGGAGGAGTACGAGTGGCGAGGCTTGATGGAAGAAATGGCCAAGGGAACTTGAGCGGTGGGTTTGGACGGCTTGAAAGTGGAGATAGCAGGCTTTGACGTTGAGGCCTCCTTGCCATGGTTGCCTTTTTATGGTGGCTGGTGATGGTGCGCCGGTGGAGTGGCGTGCGTGACAGCTTGAACGAGACGGTAGGGGCCGGAGAAAAGATCGAAGGCATGGCTGCGTGTGGCAAGGCAGTGGCCGGCAGCTAGATGCTTGGCGACGCGACGGTAGGCGTAGTGGCGAGTGCGATAGGGTGGAAAGCCAAGAAAGGTGGCAGGGCAATGGAATAGGGCAGGGTAGGGGTGCAGCGTTTGCAGGCTATGGTGGAGGTGGCGTGTCCCAGAGTTACACCATGGATACGGGTTGTACTGGAGGAAAACGAGGGAAAGCAGAGTCTTGACCAGATTTGAAAGAGAATCCTATGTCTTTTCCTTGTATTGGTAACCTAGATATTTAGCTTTACATATTTATTATTTTTTTTGTAGGGTGATTAAGTATTATTTCTACTAGCAACATGTGTATAGCTTTCAATCCTATATCAATTTATGGGAGGCACAAAAAATACAAACAATTCTTCACAATAGTATGCAACAAGTCTATGATATGATGCATGCTCGTCCTATTCGTCCTTACAAAAGAAAAGCTTGCCATTAAATGACAAGGACACGAACTTATATAGTGGCATACTTATACGCCCCTTCCTATACTAGCTAATTGATTTCTATTCGATTTCCAACTACGAAATCGTGGTTAATGTACATGCCTAAGTGCTAGAAATTAGTTCAAACATACATATTGCCGCCTCACTATAGATATACCCATAGACTCGTTTCTTACCACGTAACCCTATCACGTATGAAAACAAGGTTTGTAGAAACTCATCCTAAGTTTTGAATAAGTAAAGCAATCATACTTATACCATCCCTGGTGTATTTCGGCTCTGATACCAGCTGTGGCAGAACCGTCCAAATTAAACCGGCTTAAGTGCATTGACACTCATAATCATGTCTGCATGCACTTAAAACGGTCTAATCTGGCAGTCTGTCGGGTAAATCCCGATTCAACCACAATTGGAACAAGGATCGAAACAAACACCAGAAGTCTCACTCGACGGTGAGCGCAGATAGTACAAGTATGACATAAATTCCAAACTGTACGGAGTAAGTCGTTTACAAACCAAGTTTAAATACAAAGATGGTGACTACACGTAGAGCTTCGCGACTTCCCATCCTTCAGCATCAAGGCCATTGTATTTAACATAGCAAGGACAAACTCAACAACCTCCTGTCCTGAAAAAGGTTAGGCAACAAACCCTGAGTAACTAATACTCAGCAAGACTTACCCGACTAGTGGTATATACTTAGCCGACTCCTAGTATGCAAGGCTTTTGGCTGTGGGTTTGTTTTGCCAAAAAGCTACTAAGAGTTGATCCTAATTTCAATGTTTTAGCATCAAGATTAGTGTAATAGTACTAACTTCTATGTTTGCCAACTATCATATTATTAAGTTTAAAAGCAATTCATTAACAAGTAAACATTTACCATATCTTCATTCAATCAATCATTTCATATTACCATTCACTTCCATTATGTCGCACTGTGACAGAGGGATCAAGGTTCTCTTATCCGAGAGTGGCGGCGAATCGATCCGATTTTAAACCTTGCAAGGTAGACCTAATCACACGACATGTACGCGTCCCATCGGACCGTACATGGCAACCGTTCCCTATATGCACCCCGCATAGGTGAACTGCCCTGTAGCCCGGGACCGCCAATCCCCACCGATACCAACGACGGGTCAGCCATGAGTTACAGACTAGCACCACTGAGAAGACAGTATCAGTTCACTCTACCAGTTTGCATATAGGTACGTAGGTTTACCGGGTTCAACTACCTCTTACTGCCGGCATGTGATTAGTACTGTTCAACCCTGATACCCTGGGCCCCACGAACGACTTCCACTTTTAATAAATAAACCATTAACTCCCATAACAACTTTAGAAACAAAACCTTATGTCTCGCGAGTGACGATAATCACTCGACTTCTACCGGACTTATTTAAGCATAGCAACTAACGAATTTAAACTAGTATTAGACCAGGTGCCTATGGAATTATGCATCTATGGTTTCATACAACTCCTAGAAACGTAAATGCACATAGATATTTAGGTAAAACATTGCATAGTTTTGAAAATAAGGGTTATGCTCCGGGGCTTGCCTTGCTGAACCATAATGTTAGTGCCAACTAGACCTTGGGCCTAGTCAGTCAATTCTTCATAGCCTTCTCTTGCGGATGCTCCTGGTTATTGCTGTTTTTCAGCAACAAGCTCGTACACAACGTTCTTGAACGCGGTATCTACATGATCGATATGATGCAAACATGAGATGATGCATGGGCTACTTAATTTACTTCCTTCATTAACTCCCATGAAGCAAAAGAACATGGTGTGTGTGCTTAAGAGTTTAGCATCATATGCACTTATGTGATATAAGTACATCTTTTATTAGTGGTGTTGGTTATTTTTATCTTCAATATATTCAGAGCCTCTGCTATATATAAACTATGATATTTAGCATAATAAAAGCAACATATTTTATTTATGTACTTATGTGACAACTTGTTCTACCTAGCTATACAAGGTGTATCATTAAATTATTTTAGGGTGAAAGTGGCAATTATACTATACTAGCATTTCCATGGATAGGAAATAAATCATATGTCTAACAAAATTAATCTTAACATTTTTAAAAGTTTATCATGTTTCCTTATGTTCTAACAAAGTTACTAAACCTTATTTAAACATATAACAAGATATGCACATAAGTTTAATGTAAACATGACTTTATATTTTTCCTAGATAAAACTTTGTATGAGTGATTTAATAAAATTTAGTTTATATTTTTCTCATTTTTCTGTGATTTGATATAAATTTTACCAATTATATTCACTTATTTATATTAAAAAGCATTCAAAAGGTGTTTCTTGGGCCGGTACTGGGCTCGGCCCGGCCCAGCATCGCCTGCGCGCGGCCTGGCCCAAAGGCCGGCTCGGCCCAGCCTACGGCCCGCTTGGCCCACCAGCCGAGCGGCCTAAAGGCCGACGCGGCCTCAGGCCCGCGCGCCCGGCCTCCTTTCTCCCCTTCCCTTCTTCCTCACCTCCTTCCGACGGGCGATGGCGGCGGCGACGACAGCGGTGGCTGGCCGAAGCGGGGACGGGGAGCCGGCGACGAAGCCATGGCGCCAGGTAGGTCTCCTCCCTCCCTTGCTTCATCCCTTGTCCCTCTACTCTCTCTCTTTCTCTCTCCTTCTCTCCGGCTAGGGTTAGGGTTAGGGTTCCGGGGCGGAATGGGTGACCGGCGGTGAGCTCGGGGCGAGGTGGAAGAAGGGTGGGGTGGTGGTGTGCGGGATTGAGTGGTGGTGAGGGTATTTTATAGGCGAGGGGATGAGGGTGATGGCCAGGGGTGGATTTGGCCGGCGAGGAGTAATGGCGGCGGCCGGAGGGGATGAACGCGAGGGGGAGATGAATCGCAAGTTCGGGTGGCCCGGTGAGGTGGTCCTGGCCGCGGTGGATATGGCCGACGAGCTCCGCGGCTCGGGCGGCGGCGCGTGGCGCGGTCGGCATGGGCGTGGCATGGGCGGCGGTACGGCGGGGATGAAGGTGGCCGCGCGTGGATGACGCGTGGCGAGGTGGGGTCGGTCGCGCGGCGGCTCAATCTGGCCGGCACGTGGCACGGACGCCGAGGTCGGCAACCCGGTCACGCCGTGCCGTGGCGGCATTCCTTGATTTTTTTTTTTGAACTGGGATGTTACAACTAAAGTTTGGGCTGGAGGTGCTCCTCCTTCCATGAAGCCCATGGAACCCCCCTAAGCCCCCCAAAAAATTTTAGCCATGGTGAAGAGGAAGAAGAAGGAGAGAAGAAGAAAGAGAAGAGAAAGAGGGAAGAATATAAAAATGAGCCCTCCTCTCTCTTGATTCTGGATTCTCCATTGTTTTCCACTAACCTAACCTTACGTCTTTCTACACTTTTGCGTATTATTTTCTGCAATTATTAGGCCACTAGCTAGTATTCTATAATACCACCGATCACTTCATGGATTATTCATGCATGTCTCTAGAGAATAAATACATATTTGTTGCCATTCAACTTTTATCGCGACTTTGATCACTCGTCTTATTTAAAATATATATGTATATCACTTATTTTGTTTGTGATTTGCTTTATCATTATATGTATTTTAAGTGTGACTATCCTTTTGCAAATTTACATTAAAAATTTGAATGTTTTAGAAAAAGTCAACGTGACAAATATTTCAATACAAAAGGAGTGCAGAGGGAAGTTGTAAGTATAGGGCAAAATACCGACAGGCTAGCGGGATGGTTGGGGCACTTAATTACAAAGCACCCGTAGTCATGCATGCTATATGGGAATGTAGTAGGTTATATATATGTCCATATTGTGTTTTTGCCTCCCTATGCCCATGTTGCGCTTTCTCATGGAGAGATTAGTGGGTGGCATATATATCGCCACAACGACTAAGTTTCTAACACTTCATGTCACATTAGGGTATAAGGTTAGGTGATGAAGGATTGTAATACTACTAATTAATATATATCATTTACGGTCGGGTCTTATATTAGGGCCCAGGGGCGAATCTACAGGGGGGCCGGGGGTGCTCCAGCCCCCCTACTCCAATGGAGTCCATAGAGCCCCACTAAGCCCCCTTAAAAAAGTTTTAGCCATTGATGAAGAGGAAGAAGAAGGAGAGAAGGAAGAAGAAGAGAAATAGGGAAGAGAGGAGGAAGAAGGGGAAAATGAGCCCCCCTTTCTTCTAAATCTAGATTCTCCACTGTTAGGGCCTTAGGTTAGGTGATGAAGGGTTAACTTGGTCTTGGTATATATAGATCGTTAACCGATTATTATACGTACGTACGTCTCTAGAGAAATTAAGAACAGTACTTTCTGCAAATGTGCTCTTATTAAATTCATGTAGTTTGTGTGCTAACGCTGGGATACATATACATATACATATACATATACATATACATATACATATACATATACATATATATATATACATATACATACATATACATATACATATACATATACATGTGTTGTGTGTGCTTATTCCTTCCTGTTAGTTTTTCACACTATTGATCTATATTTCTGTATGGGTACTGATCTGCTTTACCAGCCTGTAGTATGTGCACATGCCAGCAAACCGGGGTCCTAATGAAATGGTTCCTAGCTGGGACACTACCTTCTAAAGGTAATGCCATGCCATAAGCCCCTTGTGCTAAACATCTCGATGGCGCTCGCGTCACCGGAGCAGCCTTGCTTTCAGACCCTCAACTCGTGTGGCTAGCTTTATGCTGCTTTCACTAATCTAAGACCAGTGTTTTAATTAGAATAATTAATACTCCAAGCTAGATGCCTCCAAGCAAAAACAGTTTGGACGCTCATCTGGCAAAGGGTGGTTGCTGGTTGGTGCTTACGTCGGCACCATGTTGTAGTATACTGTTCATATATGAAAACGACCAGCCGCCGGAATGATGAGCAGGACGTTTCCTCTCAAGACCGGTAAGATAACGACCGAGTGGATTCGATCCTTTTCTGGCTGTCTGAAATCGAGGAAGATGTTCCTCCCCAACGACCCCAACAAAAAAGAGAGAATTAAAAAACGACTCCAGCTAGGAAGTAGGAACCATTTCATAAAATTGTTGCCAGCTAAACAGGCACGCAAGTCGTAATTTGGATGCTCCAGCTGATAACTTACATGTACGTAATGGATGGGTTCGGTGGTTACGAACCCATCGGTCCTGGGTTCGAGTTTTGAGCGACCCAGGATTTCCTATCTTGGGAGATTTTCCCCGGTATATTTCTGTAGGTCCTGAATATCCATGTGGCGCCATATTGGGACTACGACGTGCCCGTCGTCTATAAAGTTGCGGCTTCGGTGATCTCCAGAAGGACGCGAGATGTGTACAAGTTGTAGTTCCAGGGGTGTGCGTGTGTGTGGTGTGAGTGTGTTGAGTAGAGTTCAGATACTACAATTTGTATACTAGGATTTCAGGCTCAAAAAGAAAACTTACATGTACGTAAGACGGTGCATGTTTGATTTCCACAAAAAGCATGATTTCGAATTTTGAAAGAAATTCTAGTATTTGATATTTTTTCATAAAATTACGGACATCCACAACGTGAGCTTCCCGTGCTCCTCACCCACAACCACAATGTAGCTCTAGGCATCTCTGATTCTCTACTCCCACGATGGCCCAAATATTTTTGTGCCCTGTGATGCTAAAAGTTGTCTTGGTTGTAACTTGTAAGCCTCGAGAAGGGCCCAATTAGTCGCAGGCCATACTGTGCGCTGCCAGATATGCAAGTGCAGTGCAGTGACCCGTTTCCTGCAAGTTTTATAGCTCTGCTGCTGAGTGGTTTGGTTTCATTTTGGAGTCCATCCGAGCTGAGACAGACGAGCAAGTATGCAATACAGAAGCAGTACCACCATCTAAAGAATCAACACCAGGGTCATCAGCCCATGCCTTCCCAAATAAAAGGAAATCAAATCCAATTTATTTATCTCTTACACTTTGACGTAAGTTCAAAACCAATATAATCAAAGCCATGGCGATTTTCATCCTAGCAGTGCGCATGAACAGTCATTCTGCCTACTATTTTTAAACCGACATCATGGTTCACAGAGTCAGCAATACACATCAAAGTATATCAATATGATGCAAAAACAAACATAGCTGCATGCTTGATAACTCCTAGGCGGCAGCAAACCTGAGTAGTAAACAGAACATTCATTTCCCATCCATTTACAGGTAGTTGCCAATTTTGAATGCAATTGGTTACACTATTTAATATTTTTAATTTTTAAAATGGTACTGGCGAATTCAGCATCAAAAGATTTCACAGCTTGTTCCAGTGTCCACACAAATTTACTTAATTGTTTAGCAGAAATTGATCTTACAGTCAGAGGGAGTAACAAGCAGAATTTTTCTTTTCCAGTCAAAAACTTCCAGCATAATTTCTTCTGGATAAGGAATCACCAAAAACTTGGGCCAACAATCTACAACTCGATCAAATGTCAAGCAAAACAATTGAGATCAAGTAGTCTTGATGTGTATAGCAACATACCCAACCAGCACGGAACATTTCCTGCCCTTCCACTGAAAGCAACGGTGCGAACAGAGGAATCGAAGCTGATGAGAACAAAATCAGGAGCTTTACTCCACTCAGACGTGTCCTAGTATTCATGCTTTTCCTAACAAATCAAAGTGCCGTGCTTCCTATGACTGCATTGTCAAATCTGGAGGGCCTGGGAAAATAGTAGCAAGAAACGATAAAATGCTTGTCTTCAGTTCTGCGCCACAGCTAGACAGTCAGGAAAGGGAGAATCAGATCCCATGCTCTCCATTATTGTGCACAAGAAACCGGTTATTGATGGTGCTGATCAGATCAGATAGAATGTATGGGGATGATGGATCAGGTTACATGTACCATGTGCGGAAATTCTGAAGACAGCCATCCCGCAAGTAAAAGAAACCATCTTTACCATGTGAATGTATATAGCTCGAAATCTGCATTAGAAACCAACTCCAGATGGATTTCCACCACAAATTCACCTATCATTGGTCCACGTGCCAATCCTGTTCATATGTAATCCACAAGAAGTTTAGAACAAAAATTACTTGCAGCTAGCCAAGGAATTTCAGTAATAGCTTTTCTACTGGTTGTGTCATGTTCCCATCTTTTGTTCTTAAAGCCAAGGTTCCTCTTTGCTAATAATGCTAGCTACAGCATCGGTGCTGCTGTGTGCTGTCGCACGATTCCGCGAAAAGGTAGCAACAGTACAGTCCAAGACTGCACTACAGCGACAATCGACTTCAGATTCTGGAGCATCAGTTCCAATGGTGTTTTGTCCAGAGGGGTCCAATCAGAGGCTCAAAACCATCATTTTAGTTGCCCAATCGGAAGCTAGCGACAGCGAACAAAATCGTCTGTAATCCTTAGGCCAGTAATAAATCCCACTCCTAGTTAGCTTTACTGTAAGTTAAGCGTGTCCAGTTCTCCATAATCCAATGAATGTACGGTGTATGTTTCATTGCCCGGACAATGGTGGATTGGTGGTGGCATTGCGTCGGCTAAGGCTACAGCTAGTATATAAATACCTGGGTTGAGGATGAGGGAGGTACCAAACAAGGAGCAAGTGCCATCAGCTGGTTGCTACAAAGGATAACAACCACCGCATCTTGGTAACCTCTCAGCTTGCATCAATGGGCCGCCATGCACTTGCGAAATCAACAGCTCTCCTCCGGTAACTAGTTATCCACTCTGAACCTGCAATGACAAACAAACCATGATCAGATAGATGTTCATTCTGGTTCCTTCCAGCTTGATGCTCTTGAAGCATGGCTGAACATCGATGATAGATCTCATATTATACTGAAAAGACTTGAATAGCCAGATACGGCATCATTTCAGCTCTTTGAAATAACTGCTTAAATTGATATATGCAGGGGAGTTACAAACAAGCAAAGCACTAACATTGTGAGGCGACTCGAGCCTGCAGAAGCGCAGTCAGCAGAAACATCATTGTGGGTACCACACCCAAGGACAGGGATATACTACCCCAAGGGCTTTGAATGGGTCATGGAGGATGTCCCAAGCAGCGCAGCTTCATTCCGGCAGTCATACTGGTTCAGGACTGGGGAGGCAGAGTCAGCTAGCTCGACCACATCAAAGAATGATGCTGCTTCACTTGACCATCCATTTGTTTAAATGAGGCTTTGCACTGAAAGAATCACTGAAAGACTGCTGTGTTCAAGAAAAAAAAAAGACAACTGTGCAGCTATCACCATTAGGCCAGGTCCATGGATGCTATGAAATACTACTTACCAGCTGCCATGATTCTAGTGTGCAGTTGCCGCATCCACCAACAGATTACGAACAATGTCTGCCTTTATTTTATCTTTTTCTTTCTTACCTTCTGTTGGTTCTACATAAATAAAACCTGCCCTTAACTGTACCATTGGAACATTCTGGGGTAGCAGTTTCTTTTAACCTTTTTTAAGCCTTTCCTACCGATTGTCTAGAAAGACAATTTAAACATTGCTCTCAAAATGCTATCAGAGAAGCAAGCATAGAAGGTCATACTACTGATGCTTAAGCAAACATATTCAATAAGATTATTCCTATGTTCAAACTTCAAAGCAAGTCTAAAGATGATAGCTCTATAACATATATTTAAAATCAGAGCAACTCACAAAAATAATTTGACCATGAAAAGTAAACGAATAACATGTAGGCCTAGTATTAGGGTCGTTCATTCCTAGTCGAAATTTCCATCCACTAAAATCGTTCTGGTTACAACAGAAATGAAAATAAGTGTAGCATAACATTGCCACCAAAGAACACACAGTTATGTCATTAAACTGCACTTCAGAGGACACATAGAGCACGGTTTCTGTGAACAATATGGTGGCAGGTATACTAGCCATACGGACGAGACTTTTCAGCAATCTCTGGTGAAACAACTTTTGCTGCCTCATCTCCTTCAGCCTTCTTCTGAAATTCAATGCCCTGGAACTGGACTCTTGAAGATCGATACTGACAACCATAAGCATTGCCAAAGCCCCATCCTAGCCCAAGACCGACTCCGCAGCCTCCGCCTATTTTAACAAGGCACATTTTAATCCAGTAACAGTAAATATAAGTGAGGTAAAACAATATAGTAATTGATAAGATTAGAAGTAGTACCGACACCCAACCCGAACATGTTAAGAGGCATTCCTGTGGTAGAAAAGCAAACCAAAAGGATGTCATTTCTTGATCATGAATGGGCATTATCACTGCATACTACTCCCTCTAGTTACAAATAAGTCACATTTTGGGTTGCTTAAGTCAACCGTTAAATTTGTTTTGGCTACATATTACTTTCTATATATCGAATTTGGATTTGAAAATGACAAGCACATTTGTCCAGGAGTGCAGTTTCATAAAAGAATACCTTTTTTATGTTTTATAAATATTTTGTAACAAAAAAGTAGTAGTCAAAGATGTGTTCTTGAGACCGTGTTGATGTCCAAAACATCACTTATTAATACCAAGCAACAGTTGCTAAAGTATGATGGGTATGCTCTGTTCAGAGACAACTATAGCAGAAAAGTCGCAAAAGCAAACTAGCGAAGTTAAGACGTGGTCAATATAATTTAGTAAGAGCATGTGGGTCAGGTGAATTTCAGATTTACATTTCAAGTTGTGAACTGTATACTCTGTATGTAAGGTAAAGACCTATGCAAGTGCCCCAGAACCAAACCGTGCACACAATGTTAGTTATGGACTAGGAAGTTCGTATCCGTTATCCCTTTTGTAACTACTAGTTAGAGTCAAACTGACACTAAGCCAGTCAGCGTGTACCACCATGAATGACACACCATTGTGCCCAGTCATTAAACCAAAAACAATCCATCACTAAATAAGGCTATAATGAGTTCAGATTGAACTGACGAAACTCCAGCCCAGTCCATAATTTGACAGCCATTTCTACCGCTGAAAGGGCGCCAAGTACACCCAAGATTACAGCAACACGCAGAACATAGAATCCCAAACAAAAAACCTCGGGAGTTCAATTGCGCGAGCTAAGAATTTTCTTAATCCTCACCCCCTCCCGCCTACGACTTCAGAAAAAGATCAACAAGCTAATCGTCTCCCAGAGGGGAAAAAGAAAAACAGTTAGGGAGTGCTGACGCGCAGATAGAGCAGGCTCTCACCTCCAAACCCCCAGCCGACGCCAAACCCACAGCCGACACCGAACCCTGCACCCAATCGGAGAAAAGAGAACGAATCAACAAACAAACCGAACAAGGCGCGACAATCAAAGCAACCGCAAGATCTGACATTCGACGCCTGAAAGGATGGGGCGTTCGGGTCGCTCACCGATCCCAATCCCGGGGCCGGTGAACGTGCTGACCACCATGGCTCGCTCTCCGTCCGCCTCCTGCGTGGGTGGATGAGGGAGAGAGAGAGAGAGAGAGAGAGAGGAAGCCAAGGGGGAAAAGCTTTGCTGGACCCAACCCAGCGCTTCACCCGGTGGGGAAGACGAGCTGACGTCAGCGACACAAACGGGCCGGGCCGCACTGGGCTTTTACACCTTTAGGCTTGTCCCGTCGCTTTGGGCTGGCTGGGCCCATCTTCCTGGCGCCCACCACGAAGGCCCATAGCAAAACCACCGTCTCACAGACAAGTGGGACCACATTTCTGGACCCACCGGTCAGCGACCCACGTTGTCCCATTCCGATCCGAGCCGTTACGGCGTTACCGCTGTCTCCCATGTTGAAAAGCGGATAAGGCGTCTCGACGCGCGCGCTCGCGGCGATGTCGACCGTTCGATCGGCCGGGCCCTCCATCGGACGGCCCAAACGTTCCCGGAGGGCCTACTAGCCGGAAACCTCGCTCGCCCATGGCCACCGGCGAAAACCTTATCCCAAAACCAGACGGATAAACCCTAGCGCGCGCGGCCCGGCGATGTCGGCGACGGCGACGGCCATCCGCTCCGGCGGGCTCCTCGCGTGCCCCGTTGCGCTGCGGCGGGCTCCGATGTCGGTGTCCGTGCGGGTGCTGGGTGCGCCGGCTTCGAGGGCGGCCGTGGCGGTGCGGGCGGAGGCGACGGCCGAGGGGGTCGGGAAGGCCAAGGGGAAGAAGCGGCCCGCGAGCGGGATCACCAAGCCGAAGCCCATCTCGCCCGAGCTGCGGGAGTTCGTCGGCGGCGCCGCGGAGCTGCCCCGCACCGAGGCCATCAAGCTCGTCTGGGCGCACATCAAGGGCAACAACCTTCAGGTTCAAATCGCCCCCAACCCCCTCGCTGTGTTTGTTTAGTTTCTTTTCTCGTGGTGAATGGTGGGGCTCTGAAAGTCTATGTAGATTTTTCTAATTGCAGCGATATGGTGGCAAAAAATTTTTTTTTTTTGGCGCCTCGTTTGCAATGCTCACTTTTCACATAATCCCATTTGATTTTAGGATGCTATAGGAGGAGGTAATGGAATCTGTGGTGGGCACTGTGTGGTCTGTGGGACAGGAGGTGTAATTACCATGCTTGTCACCATGGGTCACATTGTTCTTGTCCTCACTTTATAAACATACTGTCAGTGATTCAATAGCATCTGACAGTGCTTCTATGCCATAGGCAGAAACAATTACTAAGGATTAGTTAGTTTGCAAAACCATTAACCCCTTTTGGCATGGTTCTTGTGGGGTGTAAAACATTGATGGGTGCCCCATCAGCGAGCCACTGTTATGGCGTGCCGACGATCACAGATGACCCTGAAGCAATAGCTGTATGGACCACATACAACATGCTTTTGTTGGCATGGCTTACCCGGATCTCACTGAACATTATGCTCTGTACATCTGTGTTTCTTGGGCAATTAGGATAATCACCATTATGGGTCCAAATTTAGACAATGTACTGCATTTTGCCATATCATGACAACTAAGATAATTGACTCCCTAGTTCAGTTATGCTCATGTGTTATTACGAATGAGCTATGGCCCTCATATTTCAATCATTCTCAGCTGCATGTGCATCTTTCTTGTAGGACTTCTCATTGCTTTCACGATATGGACTTTTCTGACTAAACAATTGATTATTGTCGGCAACTCACCATCTCATTGTAATGACCAAGTCTTGTAATCCTGTTTGTTTTAAGCACAAAATCATCCAAGGTACCTTTGGGTTTTATTATTAATCAAGGGTAGCTCTGGCCTGTGTCCCTGTGTTTGTTCAGGAGCGGTCCAAGGGTCTGTTTCACATGTAGTAATTAATTAGATCGCATGGTGTAACATGGTGGGATGGGGAGCTAAGTTATACATGGTACACATGTGTAGGTAAATTACAGTATCCATACATACCATAATTCTATAAGGCTGGACTAGTGCTTCACCATAAGCAGAAACAATTGCTGAAGATTAGTCAGTTCATAAAAACCATGCACCCATTGAGCCTTGGTCCCCATTGGGTGTTAAAGTGTACTCCAGCATAAAGCCAATTGCTATGGCATGCCTACAATCACAGATGACCCTGAAGCAATAGCTCTTTGGACCACAAACTCAACATGTTTTTGTTGGCATGCCTGACTAGAACTTCACTGGACATTGTATTCTATTCATCATTTTTTTCCCTGAAAATTCATGTTTCTCAAGCAATTAGAATAATCAAGATTGTCGATCCAAATTTAGCCAATTTTTTGCATTGGCTGAATTTTGGCTAAGATATTGACTACCTAGTTCTATTTTGTGCATGTGTTATTAAAACTATTCTTAGGTGCATCTTTCTTCTGGCACGTAATATCTCATTGGTATCACATTATGGAATTTTCTTGCCAAATAATTGATTATTCTCTTTTGTTTCTGCAAGCAGGATCCAGATAACAAGAAGATAATAATCTGTGATGATAAACTGAAGAAGATATTTGGAGGCCGCGACCGTGTTGGGTTTCTTGAAATTTCGGGGCTGCTGAACCCGCACTTCCAGAAATGACCGGATCTTTGTAGATCACGCAGTTTTGTTTTGTACTAGCCGTGGCTGTTGTATGGGTACATTTAGCTAAACATGGTTTAAAGGGCCTCTTAATGCTGGTTTAAGAAAGGCAAATGTGTTCCCTTACGACGCATGTTCATCTAATGCTTGCCATTAATGGTGTGCTAGCTCTTCCTTACTCATTGTCCTTGATCATTCATGTTTATGTCCAATTCACCTACCATCTTAGACCTGAGTGGTGGATCATCACACTAATCCTTGGTTCTATGCCTCTTGGCCTGCCTTAGGAGACAGCTTAAAGCCAAACACTGGTCTATGATGACCAGGGTCTACAATACGGATCCATATGATCCCTTGTCTTTCGCTTACCAATGATTGCACCTCTGAACTAGCCTCACTGGTCTATCATTTGGCAGAAGAGAATGGAATATTAAAGGTTTCTCTGTAGAAGCTCCTCATTCAATTCAAGACCAAGAGGAAGAATGGCTTCCTTCTGTTGGACGCCAACCAGCGGTGTCGCATTCTGAATTTGGTTGATGCCCTTGACAATTTGGTGCAGGGGGCCCTCCCATGCTCACACCGTTTTAAACCTGTAAATGTGTGGCAACCTGGGCTTTCCATGCAGGGTTAAGACGTCCTTGAACAGGTGACCTGCTCCACATGCTCCTGTCTGTGGTTTCCAACAGAATCCATGGTATCGCTCCAAAAAAAAGTACACGGGGCTTTTGTTTGTCAATGGCAAGTGGTCATTCTATTTTCCCAGGGTTCGTGCATTCAGGTAAGTCATCCAGCAATTCTTTCATTTTCATGCCACTTTCTCCTGCCCAGTATTTGTATCATTGAGAATTGTCTGAGCTAGTGCTTGTTCTATGCTGTTATATGGTTTGGTCATTCCGAAAAAGATGGTTCGAAGAATGACCCGGAGAACATAATGTACCGGTGCGGGCTCATCAGGGTTCTGGTATGGCCTAGCTGTCTATTTTTGCGGTAACGACGGCTTAGATTGGAAGGATAATTGTGCTTTTGTGTCCCATTGGACCATGGAATGTGGTCTGATAATGAGATGTGAACTGCTATAAAAAGGACCATGTCATCATACTAATAACCGATTAGCGTGTCGGCGATCAGAGCTAATGTCGGTCAATTGCGGTCGCGTAGGGGCTGAATAAAGTTGGTGTAACCTTTTGATAGCGAGTGGCTGCCGAGAAGGACTGGTGAGTAGGACTGGTGAGTGGCGATTTCCTGACTAAAGCCTGCCTCGATGGATTTTCTATGTGCTTTTACAAGTATCAAGCTCTTTTTTGGTTCTTTTCTACAAACGCAAATTGCAGCCTGTATTTTTGTATTCATTCTGTTTGTAAAGCATGTCCGATCAAAGACAGTTTGTGAGTCCACCCTTTTTTTTTTTGCCTGGAGAGTTCATGACATACCCACAGTGGGTGTAGGACACAACTGGGGAGGGGGATCCACCACTAGAATCTTTACCAACTGATGTTCTTCTGCTGAGAACTAAAGTTCATCTTGTAAAAGATTTGGTTTTCACCAAAATTTTGAGTCATGTCATGCTATGCATCAGTCTGATTGAAAATCGGCTTGGTTACTGTCGACCAAACTTTTAGTGCCACCTTATCACACCAATTCATCTTTTGAGTCATGGTGAAAATTTTGGATATCTGATTTGCGACCCCCCAACCTCAGCATCTCAAAGTTTGTTTGGATTTTTCACGTCCTTACTTCGAATACGAACTAAACAGCCTCGCTCTCGTACCTTTTCTCGCTCGTACGTACTGATGCTCCACATTTAAAACCAAAACTTTTTGGCACGTGTTTTGGGAGGCCGTATGTAAAGGTGCTTGTGTACGTGTGATTTACTAGTGAGCCGTTCAGACTCGTTGGCAAGAGCAAGATCAGCTCGTCAACCTGCACGGCAGTACCAGAGCAAGACAGAATGGGCAGGCTGGGTGGTGTCCTTACCAAACAAAAAGAAAACCAATAACCCAGTGATCAAATTACGTCACCAACAACCAAATCCTTTTGTTGTACACACAAGTGGTATGGTTTGATAAGTGCTTTATTTGTTGGAACTTTTGAAAGTTGCCCCTGGTTTAGTTACAGAAGAAGTTCAGTATATTTTTTAAAAAAGTTAATGTATTTTTTTTAAAAAAAACTGTATATTTAAACACATTTCAAATTAACTGAATATTGCTTCGGCTTACAGTAAGCATGTGTGGGGCTGGACTTCTTTTCGGACTGTAAAAGTTGGCTTGAAGTTTAAATTTTGCTGCTTTTTGTACAGCAATCAAATCATTTTACATACTGATGAGCGAGGTTGAGTGGATTGGGAAAATGCACCTAATTACACTGACCAAGGAACTACTCAAACTTGCCTCTGAAAAAACAAAAAACAGGACGCGGCTAACCGATACATTTGGTTCTGTGTTTGCTGTGCTTAGAACCCACTCCAACACTTATCTCTTCTCCTCTTTTTTTATTATACTTCCATGCCTGTACTTATATTTTCTTTCTGCCGAGCTTATCATGTTGGTTTATGAACACTTGATTTTCATACAAGATTGGACTCATATACGTACCATTGATACAAAAGGGCCAAAGACATATCTAGCTATGGATCGTGATAGATTCTGATGAAGATGGTCCCAGGGCCACAAAGTAGAGAAACAATATACAAACAAGAAAAACTGAATATAAAAGGTTGCTCTGTTCTCTTCCTAAATTCTAGTATCTATTCACAGTGCAAATGCACTAGGCTACTTTTTAATTATGTGGCATACATTTGAAGTTAATTAGAAATTTGCGTGCGGAGACAAGGATGGGGAATAGAACACATCACTACATTAGGATGAGTTTTTGCGCACCCNCGCCGACGCTCTCCGGGCCGGTGCTTGCCGCGGCGCTGGCGGCGCTCCCCGCCGTGCAGGGGAGACGCGAGACGCCGGACGCCGCACGCCTCGTCGCCCCGTCGCCGCATGGCATCCTTGGTCGGGCGGCCATGACCTCGCCGGCCATGTCTGACGCCTGCTCTTTGCCCCTTCGTGCTGCTGTGTGTTTATCTGCTTGGTCTTTGCCCTTTCGTGCTGCTGATGTGATTGCTTTTTCACTGGTGATTTAGCTCTGTTTGTTGCCCTGTTCTGCTACTGATTTTACTTGATGTGTTTGATGAAATCCAAGGTCAAGCTGATTGATGCTTCTGCAATTGAGCTATAATGTGCTAGCTGCATGGTGTAATTAGGATCACTAGCTCTAGACTCCCAAGTGTATTTTTCTATCGTTTGCTTGCTATTAGACATCTTTTTCAGCATATATGAAGGCCGAACTGATTGTTGCTGCTAAATAGCTAGCACATTGACAGTACCAAATTGGAAATGCTCAATTTTGCCATTATAATCTAGCAATGTTTCATTTTTCCACTTCTGTTATATATGAATTCCAATGAGTTGTGTATATGTTTCCTGATCCTAACTGAAATCGACATTGCTTGGTTTCGTGCAGGAAATGAGTATGCAGAGCGAAACAGTGGACGACGAAGATTGTACCCTTGTTCGTTACTTGATTGCTGAGGATCAGCCGAATTATGAGTTTCTCGATGATGACGAAGACATACA
>CM014272.1:11884225-11900471 GCA_004135705.1 Alloteropsis semialata
GGGTGTGTGTATGGTCTCAATCGCTCTCGATGAAGCTTATGTGTGTGGTTTGAAGGCTATCGGCCATGCCTGTAATTTATTCTCACTTGGTTTTTCCTTTTTTTTTCCAAACATAGTATCTTACGTGACTTTTAGTTTGGAATAGACTTTATACGGCAGCTAAAAGTCTACCTAGACTTTTTAGGATGCATTAATTTAGGATAGTGGGACTTTGCAGTTCTAGTAGTTCCATACATGTAAAGCCTCCGCGGAAGAACTACTCGCTCTTCAATGGAGAATCACCATATATGGCAAAGGCCATACTACCCACGGCATTGTCTTTGCCGTGCGCTGCCCACGGCAAAGAGCACACGGCAAAGCCAGGCCGGCAAAGAGCTCTTTGCCGTGGGCCTACTCTCGGGCACACGGCAAAGATTTGCCGTGAGTCAAATTTGGCCCACGGCGAAACATTTTTTAACGGACGTGTGCCTGACGGTGTAATCCCCTTTGCCGTGTGCCTGACGGCGTGGCTCACGGCAAAGAGTGGGGCTTTGCCGTGTGCCACGGCCATTGCACACGGCAAAGCTCCATTCTTTGCCGTGTGCAATGGCCATGGCACACGGCAAAGCTCCACTCTTTGCCGTGTGCCATGGCCATTGCACACGGCAAAGGGGCCTTCCCCCCTATTTTTTTTAATTTTTTGGTAAATGAGACCCCAAATACAAATCACAGGCATATATAATTCACAATAAGCATCACAGGCAGTTTATAATTCACAATAAGCATCACAGGCAGTTCATAATTCACAATAACCATCACAGGCAGTTTATATAGTCAAATAATCCACATATGCAAATAAACTCAAGTATCGTTCATCCACAACCACTAGTAGTCCATACAAATCCATAGAAGTCCATACAAGCCGATAAAAGGTCCATACAAATCCATATAGGTCGATACAAGGGCGTAAGTCCAAAGAACTCACAGAGACGGCGGTGGGCGCGGCGGCGGCGGCCAGGTGGGCGAGCCGTGAGGGTGCTGCGGGTAGGGCGAGCTCTGAGGGGGCTGCGGCCACTGCTGGTACGACGTGGTGGGAGGCAGCTGCGGCAAGTGCCCGAACCGTATCCACTGAGGCGGCGACATGTCTGGTGCGATGGGCCCATCATTCGACGCCGCCGACTGATTCTGCATAAAAGATAAAGCATTCGAACAAAAAGCATTCTAAGTTTGTTTCTAGGTCATTCTAAGTCAACTAACTTGTTTCTAAGTCATTCTAAGTCACTAAGCTTCTTTCTAAGTCATTCTAAGTTCTAAGTCATTATGAGGAAATGAAACTTCAAAAGTTGACAAGTGACTCACAGGAGTAACATCCGCAGGAGGTGGTGGAGCGAATAGCGTTGATGGCGGCGCTTGACCTAACGACGTCCCAATACTCTGCAAGTACTGAGCCATTTGATCCAGCCTCATCCGGTCGGCCTCCTGCTGCTGCAGAAAGTCTGCCTTCAACTTCTCCTCCCGTGCTCTCAGCTCTTGGTCCATCCGGGCCTGCCACCTCCGCTCCATCTCCTCCTCCCGTGCTTTCATCTCTTGCTCCATTCGGGCCTGCAATATTTCATGCCAATGTTACCATACAAAACATATTTAAGCGAATCAATTAACAACAGTTACAACAGAAATTACCTGGAGTGCGTCCATCTGGGCCTGTGCAGCGGTTGGCCGTGGGCGTATGGGCGGGGCTGAGCTCGTGCTCCTGGCTTTAATCTGAGAGAGAGTGGGAGTACTGGCCGTGTCGAGTGTACTGTCGGCCATCCAGTACCGGCCATGCTTCTTGCCTCCTCCCACCCTCATGATCACTTCTCCATCAAGCTCAGCGGTGGTCGGATCAAAATCCGGCCCATGGACCTCCCTTGCCATCGATGAGTACTCACTGATGCGGCTGTGGACGGTTGGATTGCTGTACGCCTCAGGCGGGTCCTGCGGGTTGAAGGTGACGTCGGACTTCGCCTTACCCTTGTGGGACAAAGCATATGCCATGAGCGGGGTGTAAGGCTGGCCACCATGTGCTTGCGACTGCAAAAAAGACAGCAAGATGGTTACAAATTAATCAGAATTGAGCATTAGAATAAAGAAATGAATTCACGTACCCATCTAGCCGCGTACTCCTCGGTGTTAAGGTTGCCTTGATGGTGTGGTGCACCTGGCATCATCAAACGCCGCTCCCGGGCAGCGTTGTGGATCTCCTCCCATTCCTCCGCGAGCCACTTGTCCACGATCATTTCCCAGCACTGAATGTGCAGGGCGCACCACCAAGGAACCGCCTGCACATCATCAAGTACATGACATATAAAACTGAGCATACTTAATCCTTAGTCATCAATCAGTAGGACATCATCAAGTATATGAGATACTTACCATCATGAATTGTTGCTTAGTCAACCGCATGTTTCTGGCTTCTTCTTTGCTAACTTTCAATTGCTCGTATGTCCCATAGTAATACACGATGGCCTGGACGTGAGACTCGTAGTGCATATCGGTGACCAGTTTGTAACAGGCTTTGTGAGCCACCGCATTTGCCCTCTGCAAAGAGCCCTCCTCGCACCTGAAGAAATCCTGCACATAGATGCGATGTCATTATTTCAAAAATGTCAAACGAATGCGATGTATTGAGCAATGTAGTGCGAGGAAGACTTACCCACAGCTCGCCCACCACCCGCCCCGCCTTGGTGTTGAAAAACCTGCCTTCCCGGTCTGGTTGATCAAAGACGGCGATGTAGTGGTCCCACGTATACGCCGGCTCAAGTCTGCCGGCGTGCTGCACCAAGCCAGGGAAGTGTAACCTGCACAAAAGCCCTAGGATGCCATTGGGCAGGCGACTGTGAGCACCTGGAGCGATCACCCTCCAGTACCTGCATAAGTGACGAAGATAAATTAAACATATCAAAGAAAAAAGTAGTGAAAACATGTAAAGTTACTTGCCTTTTCCCACAGGGTTGAATAATCGGCCGACTCTCTAAAGGTATCGGCCGCTCCGGAAGCTTCGAGGGGCCTCGTAGGTAGACACGCGCTGCTCCTCCTCCCCCCCCTCCTCCTCACCCTCCTCCTCCTCCCCCTGCTCCTCCTTCCCCCCTGCTCCTCCTCCTCCACCCTGCTCCTCCTCCTCAGAGCCGTGCACAGAAGGAACCTCCTCCTCCTCAGACGATTCCGAAACTGGTGACATTAGCGAGGGCCTCGCCTTCCTCCCCCTCCTCCCCTGTGTCGTGCCGGAGTCCTCAGATGCAGGCGCCGAGGAACTCGCTCCACCCTTGCCTCTCCCTCGACCCTTGGGTCTTCCTCGACCCTGGCCTCTCCCTCGAGCCGTCCTGGAGTCCTCAGCGTCACCTCCAGCCGTCCCGGAGTCCTCAACTCTGCCGGTAACTCTCTTATAAAGCGAGTTAACCGACCTCAAAGGGTTGCGCCCCACCATCTTTATTCAATCACCTGCATTTAAAAAGAGTAAGCCAATTAGTACATCAATTAGAAATGTAGTAGTACGACTAGAAAATAAATTAGTACAATTTGTAAATAAATTAGTGCAACTAGTAAATTTAACATGGAATTACTTACATGTGTTAAAAATAATCATCATGATCGGGATTAGCTACACCATAATCCTCATCATCACTATCACGCATTTCGATATAATCGGCGTTGTGTTCCAAAGGAGGAACATTATCATCATCGCTGTCATTGCCTAAACGTAATCGCTCAAGTAATTCTAAGTCCATTGCATTCTGAACCTCATCTCCGGCATCCTCATCAACAAGCCTTTCATTGTCTACTTCCATTCCGATGGCTTCGGTTAAGTCTATCTCAAATCTCCCTTCTAGCCCATCTTCTTGGAAGAACTCTCCGTCATATGTGTTTGGGTCTATGTTGTAATCTTCATTGTTTAGGACAGGTAGTTTACCGTGTGGCGATACCTTGTACACAACATCCCAACCCTTAAGATGCTCTTTGGTTTGGCACGGGTACGAGAGATAATAAACTTGGGTGGCCTGTTGAGCCACAATATAGACATCGTCGCCTGGGTACACGGACGACTGTTGAATTTTGACTAGCCCAAGATTTGGAGTCCGTCTCACTACTTGAGGATCAAACCAATGGCATTTGAATATGACAGGTTTGAGAGGTTTGGAACCATAGTATTCGAGTTCGTATATTTCTTCAATTCTTCCATAGTATTCGACCCCATCGTCTCCTGGCGTGAACACTCCAGTATTTGTGGTTCTTCAATTGGGCCGACTCTGATCGTGTCTTGTTGTGTGAAAGCGATATCCATTCACGTCATAAGCGCCAAATGATCTGACCCTAAAGGCACAGCCATCGGCAACTTGTCTCAACTCGGGACTCATAGACGCATCAGTTTGGCCCTGGAAGTTCAATCAGGATAATTCGTTATATGAAGTACGAGCTAAATTGTAATGTCATACTAAATAGACGCTAAATAGGACATTACCTTCTGTTTGAACCAAGAAATGAAATCGGGCATCCCATTTCCCGCACCATGTTTAAGAAGGTTGTCATATTCCTGCAGGGTAGATGGTCTTGATGGACGCCAGTATTGCAAATGAAATTCCCTGTACAAACGCGAAACGATAGGGTTGGATGCAGAAGAGTGAATATTCGAGAACAAGTTCGTTGAGAACTTACTGTATGTATGGCTCCACTTCGTCAAGGTTTTTCAAGACATATAGCATGATTTTGCGCCACTCTTCAATATTCAAGGTCTTGGTGGTCGCATCACTTGCCTTTCCGAGTTGCCCCCGAAAAATACTGAGGTTCGATTCTTCTTCGCCGGCATTGTAACGAGAGGGTGGATTATGCACGCTAGGAAGGTTGTCAGAATAATATTTTGTTGTGAAGTTTGACACTAAATGTAAAAATAAAAGCAAAATTGAAGCTTCCATTGCCGAGGCATACATTCTGGAGGAGGTGTCAAACTTCACAACAAAATATTATTCTGACAACCTTCCTAGCGTGCATAATCCACCCTCTCGTTACAATGCCGGCGAAGAAGAATCGAACCTCAGTATTTTTCGGGGGCAACTCGGAAAGGCAAGTGATGCGACCACCAAGACCTTGAATATTGAAGAGTGGCGCAAAATCATGCTATATGTCTTGAAAAACCTTGACGAAGTGGAGCCGTACATACAGTAAGTTCTCAACGAACTTGTTCTCGAATATTCACTCTTCTGCATCCAACCCTATCGTTTCGCGTTTGTACAGGGAATTTCATTTGCAATACTGGCGTCCATCAAGACCATCTACCCTGCAGGAATATGACAACCTTCTTAAACATGGTGCGGGAAATGGGATGCCCGATTTCATTTCTTGGTTCAAACAGAAGGTAATGTCCTATTTAGCGTCTATTTAGTATGACATTACAATTTAGCTCGTACTTCATATAACGAATTATCCTGATTGAACTTCCAGGGCCAAACTGATGCGTCTATGAGTCCCGAGTTGAGACAAGTTGCCGATGGCTGTGCCTTTAGGGTCAGATCATTTGGCGCTTATGACGTGAATGGATATCGCTTTCACACAACAAGACACGATCAGAGTCGGCCCAATTGAAGAACCACAAATACTGGAGTGTTCACGCCAGGAGACGATGGGGTCGAATACTATGGAAGAATTGAAGAAATATACGAACTCGAATACTATGGTTCCAAACCTCTCAAACCTGTCATATTCAAATGCCATTGGTTTGATCCTCAAGTAGTGAGACGGACTCCAAATCTTGGGCTAGTCGAAATTCAACAGTCGTCCGTGTACCCAGGCGACGATGTCTATATTGTGGCTCAACAGGCCACCCAAGTTTATTATCTCTCGTACCCGTGCCAAACCAAAGAGCATCTTAAGGGTTGGGATGTTGTGTACAAGGTATCGCCACACGGTAAACTACCTGTCCCAAACAATGAAGATTACAACATAGACCCAAACACATATGACGGAGAGTTTTTCCAAGAAGATGGGCTAGAAGGGAGATTTGAGATAGACTTAACCGAAGCCATCGGAATGGAAGTAGACAATGAAAGGCTTGTTGACGAGGATGCCGGAGATGAGGTTCAGAATGCAATGGACTTAGAATTACTTGAGCGATTACGTTTAGGCAATGACAGCGATGATGATAATGTTCCTCCTTTGGAACACAACGCCGATTATATCGAAATGCGTGATAGTGATGATGAGGATTATGGTGTAGCTAATCTCGATCATGATGATTATTTTTAACACATGTAAGTAATTCCATGTTAAATTTACTAGTTGCACTAATTTATTTACAAATTGTACTAATTTATTTTCTAGTCGTACTACTACATTTCTAATTGATGTACTAATTGGCTTACTCTTTTTAAATGCAGGTGATTGAATAAAGATGGTGGGGCGCAACCCGTTGAGGTCGGTTAACTCGCTTTATAAGAGAGTTACCGGCAGAGTTGAGGACTCCGGGACAGCTGGAGGTGACGCTGAGGACTCCAGGACGGCTCGAGGGAGAGGCCAGGGTCGAGGGAGACCCAAGGGTCGAGGGAGAGGCAAGGGTGCAGCGAGTTCCTCGGCGCCTGCATCTGAGGACTCCAGCACGACACAGGGGAGGAGGGGGAGGAAGGCGAGGCCCTCGCTAATGTCACCAGTTTTAGAGTCGTCTGAGGAGGAGGAGGTTCCTTCTGTGCACGGCTCTGAGGAGGAGGAGCAGGGTGGAGGAGGAGGAGCAGGGGGGAGGAGGAGCAGGGTGGGGGAGGAGGAGCAGGGGGAGGAGGAGCAGGGGGAGGGTGAGGAGGAGGGTGAGGAGGGGGGCGAGGAGGGTGAGGAGGAGCAGGGTGGGGGAGGAGGAGCAGCGCGTGTCTACCTACGAGGCCCCTCGAAGCTTCCGGAGCGGCCGATACCTTTAGAGAGTCGGCCGATTATTCAACCCTGTGGGAAAAGGCAAGTAACTTTACATGTTTTCACTACTTTTTTCTTTGATATGTTTAATTTATCTTCATCACTTATGCAGGTACTGGAGGGTGATCGCTCCAGGTGCTCACAGTCGCCTGCCCAATGGCATCCTGGGGCTTTTGTGCAGGTTACACTTCCCTGGCTTGGTGCAGCACGCTGGCAGACTTGAGCCGGCGTATACGTGGGACCACTACATCGCCGTCTTTGATCAACCAGACCGGGAAGGCAGGTTTTTCNTATGATTATTGCATTCAGCACAATATCTATGGAATGGGGACACGGTTTTAGACAACTACCTGTGGACAGTGTTTCCCCCATGCAAGTAGGCAAGACCAGCAAGAATTTGTCCAGTGTAATTACGAATCACAGGTTCCTTAAAAGGGCCATACTCTCTTAGTAATTTGTGGATTGAACCCCCAGAAACGTACTCAAGATAACATACGAGCAATTGAAAGTTAGCAAAGAAGAAGCCAGAAACATGCGGTTGACTAAGCAACAATTCATGATGGTAAGTATCTCATATACTTGATGATGCCCTACTGATTGATGACTAAGGATTAAGTACGTTCAGTTTTATATGTCATGTACTTGATGATGTGCAGGCGGTTCCTTGGTGGTGCGCCCAGCACATTCAGTGCTGGGAAATGATCGTGGACAAGTGGCTCGCGGAGGAATGGGAGGAGATCCACAACGCTACCCGGGAGCGGCGTTTGATGATGCCAGGTGCACCACACCATCAAGGCAACCTTAACACCGAGGAGTACGCGGCTAGATGGGTACGTGAATTCATTTCTTTATTCTAATAGTCAATTCTGATTAATTTGTAACCATCTTGCTGTCTTTTTTGCAGTCGCAAGCACATGGTGGCCAGCCTTGCACCCCGCTCATGGCATATGCTTTGTCCCACAAGGGTAAGGCGAAGTCCGACGTCACCTTCAACCCGCAGGACCCGCCTGAGGCGTACAGCAATCCAACCGTCCACAGCCGCATCAGTGAGTACTCATCGATGGCAAGGGAGGTCCATGGGCCGGATTTTGATCCGACCACCGCTGAGCTTGATGGAGAAGTGATCATGAGGGTGGGAGGAGGCAAGAAGCATGGCCGGTACTGGATGGCTGACAGTACACTCGACACGGCCAGTACTCCCACTCTCTCTCAGATTAAAGCCAGGAGCACGAGCTCAGCCCCGCCCATACGCCCATGGCCGACCGCTGCACAGGCCCAGATGGATGCACTCCAGGTAATTTCTGTTGTAACTGTTGTTAATTGATTCGCTTAAATATGTTTTGTATGGTAACATTGGCATGAAATATTGCAGGCCAGAATGGAGCAAGAGATGAAAGCACGGGAGGAGGAGATGGAGCGGAGGTGGCAGGCCCGGATGGACCAAGAGCTGAGAGCACGGGAGGAGAAGTTGAAGGCAGACTTTCTGCAGCAGCAGGAGGCCGACCGGATGAGGCTGGATCAAATGGCTCAGTACTTGCAGAGTATTGGGACGTCGTTAGGTCAAGCGCCGCCATCAACGCTATTCGCTCCACCACCTCCTGCGGATGTTACTCCTGTGAGTCACTTGTCAACTTTTGAAGTTTTATTTCCTCATAATGACTTAGAACTTAGAATGACTTAGAAAGAAGCTTAGTGACTTAGAATGACTTAGAAACAAGTTAGTTGACTTAGAATGACCTAGAAACAAACTTAGAATGCTTTTTGTTCGAATGCTTTATCTTTTATGCAGAATCAGTCGGCGGCGTCGAATGATGGGCCCATCGCACCAGACATGTCGCCGCCTCAGCCGCCTCAGTGGATACGGTACGGGCACTTGCCGCAGCTGCCTCCCACCACGTCGTACCAGCAGTGGCCGCAGCCCCCTCAGAGCTCGCCCTACCCGCAGTACCCTCACGGCTCGCCCACCTGGCCGCCGCCGCGCCCACCGCCGTCTCTGTGAGTTCTTTGGACTTGCGCCCTTGTATCGACCTATATGGATTTGTATGGACCTTTTATCGACTTGTATGGACTTGTATGGACTTCTATGGATTTGTATGGTACTAGTGGTTGTGGATGAATGATACTTGAGTTTATTTGCATATGTGGATTATTTGACTATATAAACTGCCTGTGATGGTTATTGTGAATTATAAACTGTCTGTGATGCTTATTGTGAATTATATATGCCTGTGATTTGTGTTTGGGGTCTCATTTACCAAAAAATCAAAAAAAAATGGGGGGGGGAGGCCCCTTTGCCGTGTGCAATGGCTGTGGCACACGGCAAAGAGTGGAGCTTTGCCGTGTGCCATAGCCATTGCACACGGCAAAGAGTGGAGCTTTGCCGTGTGCAATGGCCGTGGCACACGGCAAAGCTCCACTCTTTGCCGTGTGCCACGCCGTCAGGCACACGGCAAAGAAGCTTACGCCGTCGCGGTTTCCTCCGTTAAACAATGTTTCGCCGTGGGCCAAATTTGACTCACGGCAAACCTTTGCCGTGTGCCCGAAGGAAGGCCCACGGCAAAGGCCCCTTTGCCGGCCAAACTTTGCCGTGTGCCCTTTGCCGTGGGCGGCACACGGCAAAGCCTTTGCCGTGGGCAAAAGGACCTTTGCCGTGTGCCCCTGGCACACGGCAAAGAGGGCAATTCCGGTAGTGAATTCTAGCAGGAGGTTATTCTATGTCGATGTTTTAAAGATAGCAACCTAAACAACAAAACGATAAACGGTGTTTAAAACTACCCCTCCAATGCATAGTTTGATGTGCATATGTTAGACAAATTTGTTGGAGGTGTGTTACGATGGTTGGAAAGGTACCAGGAGGTATCGAGAGTATATTTTCTATTTTAGTAAGGTACAAGGAGGTCTCGGGAGATAAATTTTCTATTTTAATATAGATCCACCTATTTTAGTACCTTTTTTGATACCTCTTGGTACCTCTTATGTCTCAACCATCGGATTCAGCCAGATGGATTATTCTAATTTGTTTCAACCATTGTAAAATTTCTTAATTAGTTGTCGCTATATTTTTCTATAAACTGAGTTAAAGTTGGCTAAGTTTGACTTGAAGAGAAATCTAATACATGTAAATAAAAACAAAGAGTAGGCTAGTTCCGCGTTCCCTCCCACACATTAAAGATAACAACCGTAAAGTCAGTGTCCTTCAGTGCATCATCTCCCTACGTGCGCCATTGAAAGGTACAAATTTATTTACATAGAAGCAACCAGCTGCCAAATGTATTTGCACGTAACAAAACTGAACCTACATTCAAACCAACAGGAGAATAACGAAACGCATGTTGTATAAGTAATTTGAATTAAATATGAGCTAATACTGCTTGCAACTATGGATGGGCTACAAAGGGTAAAATTGTACTAGTCCATGAAACAAAAGTGTACTATAACTCTGTAGGTATTATTCTAGAATCCCTCTCGTGTGCGTACGGTTTATATAGGGACTGTTTAGTTGGGAAAGTTTGAAAAAGTTTGGAAAGAAAGTTACCATTGGGAAGCGTGTTCTGTAAGAGGGAGCATGGTTGTCAGTGTGAAGAAAGTTACCACTTTTTGGTAACTTTCACCAAACTAAAGAGGGCCATATTCTCGGGATGGTCTTGGTTTAGGAAAAACAAGCCACAACAGCATTTAGTGCTGTTACACTTGGACCACGGCCGGCTTCTACATGTAGTATACACAGGCTGGTAAAGCAGAGTGGACAGAGAAAGGATGCTCAACAGCACATGCGTCAGCTTCTGAGAAACGAATCTAAACAACGATTTGATTTGATTTAAATATAAAAGGTAATTAGATGACGCCTATTCCTTCTTGATTCAACGATCCATCTCGCAACAAGATTAAGATTCTCGCGAGCCAGCGAACGCACGGACCTGGCTTTATATATCGACGAAAAGGCAACTAATTCTGGTTTAATGCTGCCAATAATGTTTACGCTAGCCAGTAAGATTGAGTAAGGTCTAAGATTGGTTCAAAAATAGAAAAACAAAGCAGGGGCTTGGGGGGCTCTTGCCCCCCATCCCTCCCCAATGAGATTTTAGCCGTGGGTGAAGAGGAGGAGGAAGAAGAAAATGAGCCCCTTCTCTCCTACCTCTGGCTCCGCCGCTGCATTTAAAACATGTCAATTTAGAACACGGTCTCAAATAAGTGAAGGATAAAGATTTACTAGCAGCAATGCGCTCGCGCCACGCGCGTGCTATATGTCGATACTATAATAAATAAAATTTTGATATAATTGAACAACCTTTTTTATACTGTCGAAAGATATAAAAATCAATAATAAGGTCCAGTGGGAAAGATATAAAAGCAATAACAATTTTTAAAGGAACGATTTCAGTCCTTTACTTAAGTCCTGTTTATCATCTATATCTCAGAATTTTCATCCATGAAACTGAACACATCGATGAAAATCACATACTGATATTTTGTAACATCAATTAATACCAGTATATAATTAAGACCAAACTGATATTTTGTAACATCAATGAAAATATAGTTAAAAAAACCGGTACTCTCCATCTCTGTATCAGTGCAAGTTAGCTCTACATATCATCTGTATATGCATCTCAACAAAACATGGTGACACTCACGTGTCTTCTCGTTCAAAAATAAACATGGTGCACAAGTTAGCTCGATACAATATTGAACAAATCTGAAGTTTTTTTTGTAGGGAACATATCAGGTGCAAACCAACCCCTCCGTGCAAACCGTGCAAACCAACTGGAAGGGTGGAGTGGGAGGGGGGGTTTGCAAAAGTTTAGATTAGGGGCGGGCGGTTAAGTGTAAAATTACTCAACCCCCACTTTTGCAAATCCCCCCTCCCACTCCCCCCTTCCAGTTGGTTTGCACGGTTTGCACGGAGGGGTTGGTTTGCACCTGATATGTTCCCTTTTTTGTAAACTGCATGTGCCATATTTTGGAAAAAAAATCATGAATACAACCAAATTAACATGCAATAGAAAGAATAAAGAAACATAGGAAGTCATGCATACAATTAAGTCCGGAACATGATATTGCCAACTTCATCAAAGAAACATAAATGAGTGCATTCACTTCGTATTCTATGGAAAAAGTTTTTCCAGTGTTTTAAAATTGGACTTTTTTCTTATTTTTAACCTTTTGATTTCTATATTAAGGATAGACCGACAAAGTTGACCTAATTAATTAGTTTTCACTAACCCTAGATTCTTTCCCTTGATAAAAAAGAAATTATGTCCTCTCGAGCTCCATCATGTACTATTTACTACAAACAATCCAATGCAAATTTGGTTCGGGACGAATAGAACAGACTATGTCGAGCCAAGAGCATTTTCATTACTATGGAAAATGATGGATAACAAAATCCACAATCGATTATGTCCTTCAAGTTGCACGTTGCTTTCTACCCCATCGTCTCAAATGTTAGCTACTTTAAGTTGTTTATAGAAAAAAAAATCCTATATCTCTGCAACTAAAAAGAAGGAAGTGTAGACAAATTTTTCCTGCGACTTTTTTCACCTCCCATCGTACTTCCGGCACGAGCGTCCGCCTCCCCTTCGTACGGCACGCGAGCGAGCCTCCGTCTGTGCTGTTTTCCTTCGTTGAATCCCATAGTCCGCAAGCAATTTTCTTTTTTCCATCGTTGGATCACCCACGCGCCCTCCTTCCCACCGATCCCCCATCACTACGCCCCCCTTCCCACCGATAACCATCGCGACGCCCCTCTCCACACCGATCCAAAAAAGCCCTCAAGCGATCTCCTTCTTCACCAGCTCTTTCTCTCGATGCCGCACCGGCCATCTGCCTTGCCGGCCACAGCAACAACCAACCACGCCGCGGCCATCTCCACAGCCGGCCGCAGACCGTCCCGGTCGGCCGATGCAAGGGCGCGGCTAGTACCACCCGGCTGGCCACCGCGAGGGCTAGGCCACAGCCCGGTCGGCCGCATCAAGGGCGAGGCAACTTCCCGGCCGCCCGCAAAGGAACGATCCGGACGGATGTTTTTGAATCTTTAATTTTGCTTGCAGAACTTGTGATTTTTATAAAAACAAACTGTCCATTGCCATCAATTTCTCCTATTTCCTTTGTGTCTCAATTATACTTAATGCCGCAAGTTTTTTGTGTGCATAGATACCATGAAATGTATCTCGACCAAAACTTTTGGTTTTACAATAACAATTTTTGTTTCTAAGATCATCGTGTTTTTTCATGCTTCATATTTGTTTATGTTTTAAATATATTTTTTCTTACCTGTAGCAACGCGCGGGCATGAACCTAGTGTTGATACAATAACAATTTGATTCACTGTTGGTATGTTCATCAGTGAGAGCATGGACGGCACTGTAGTATGTTGTAGAGCCCGGAAGAGCTCCTTGGGAGGATGAAACCAAAGCAGAATAAAAACCTAATTAAGTTTGTCCTTTTCAAGACTGATTGTTATGCGTTAGGCTTTGAAATATGGTTTACCTACTTGAAGTGAAGGTAGATATGGTTTACTCAAACAATATGATCCGAGCAACCTGCGGCACCAGAAATGAAATGGGCAATAGCAAAGATGAACGGACATAGATGATTCTTGTCTGTACATAAGTTTTGGTAAAAATGAAAAAAATGAAAAAAAGGGGAAGTTCGGAAGTGAATCAGCTTGCAGTAGCAGGTCATACCATGCATCCAACAAGTCCACTGTACAGGAAGACCTTATAGCCCTTCTCGACAGCATATAACTGTAGGAAAAAAACAAAGCACATTTTGATCGAATTGTCAAATCTAGAGATAAACTATGCCTGAACTGAAGATTACCAGCGTGAGGTTTGAAAAGGGAATAAACGCTTCAGTAAAGAGGACCATTAGTTTATATATAGACTAATGGTAGTTAGAAACTAATTATTTTTAGGCCATTGAATTGTAGACGAAAAAAGGTGGTTCCCTGCTGCTTCCACTAAAAAAGAAGTCCTCCACCTGCATTTGCGTCACATTAATAATAAACTTGCAGCCCTGACCACTCAACAAAAATATACAAAATCGTTGAAGGATACATGATTCTGTTGAGAAGCAGACTTGTTTTTCATAGACAGGGATGAGTCAGGAGGTATTGAAAGCTCCTGACAGGGAATATTTGCAACAAATGTGGTGTTATTTTGAAATGGAATCGCACTCAACATACAAGGACCTAACTTGTTGGCTTCCAAACTGTTGACGCATGTTACGCCACCATAATCCTGCAAATTGCATTACCTTTTGCTAGAGAATAAGTCACACTCTCTATTCCTCCAAACCCTAAGGGTGGGTAATATAGTAGCTATACATGGGCCTCTAGATGGGCCAGACTACATGGGCCATAAGGGCCACATATATACACCAACACCCCCCCGCAGTCTGAACTACCGGCGCAGCGGAGTTCAGGACTGGATAGGAACCTGCAATCTGAACTTACCGGCGCAGCGGAGTTCAAGACTGGACAGGAAAAGAAGTACACACAAAGAAGTACACACACCCCCCCGCAGTCACAACTAGCCACCGGCTATGTTGAGACTGGAGCGAAACTCCGAGAAGGTCGAGGAGGGGAGACCCTTGGTGAAGATGTCCGCGAACTGGGAGGTGGTCGGGACGTGGAGAACTCGAACGTCGCCGATAGCAACCCGGTCGCGAACGAAGTGCAGGTCGATCTCCACGTGCTTCGTCCGCTGATGCTGAACTGGGTTGGTGGAGAGGTACATGGCGCTGACGTTGTCGCAGTAGACGAGAGTGCTCTTGGCGAGCGGGCTGTGAAGCTCCGCCAAGAGCTGTCGTAGCCAGGACGCCTCAGCTACGCCGTTAGCAACAGCTCGGTACTCCGCCTCGGCACTGGAGCGGGAGACAACCGGCTGTCGCTTGGACGACCAGGAGACTAGGTTGCCGCCGAAGAAGACGGCGTAGCCGGAAGTGGA
This sequence comes from Alloteropsis semialata, assembly GCA_004135705.1. NCBI lineage: Eukaryota > Viridiplantae > Streptophyta > Magnoliopsida > Poales > Poaceae > Alloteropsis > Alloteropsis semialata. The sequence goes on from CM014272.1 coordinate 11,899,078, forward strand.
GCGACGAGTGTCAGGACAGCCAGCCCAGTCAGCGTCGGTGTAGACCACAAGCTCAGTGTCAGGAGACCGGTGGAGTAGCAGGCCGTAGTCAACCGTCCCACGGATGTAGCGAAGGAGACGCTTCAGAGCCGTGAGATGTGACTCCCGTGGATCATGCATATGGAGACAGACCTGCTGAACGGCATATGCGATGTCCGGCCTGGTGAAGGTGAGGTACTGCAAAGCACCGGCGAGACTCCGGTAGGCAGTCGGGTCAGCAACAGGATCACCCATATCTGCAGAGAGCTTGGCCTGAGTGTCAACCGGAGTGGAACACGGCTTGCAGTCAGTCATCCCGGCCCGCTCCAGAATATCAAGTGCATACTGCCGCTGGTGAAGAAACAGGCCAGAAGGACGAGGCTCAACAGTGACACCCAAGAAGTGATGGAGCACACCCAGATCCTTCATGGCAAACTCCTGCTGCAGTGACTCAACGATGCGCTGAAGCAAGGCCTGACTGGAAGCAGTGAGAATGATGTCATCAACATACAGGAGCAGATATGCAGTCTCAGAGCCCCGGCGGTAGACAAACAGAGAGGTGTCAGACTTGCACTCTGTGAATCCCAACGTGACCAAGAACGTGGCAAACCGAGAGTACCAAGCCCGAGGAGCCTGCTTCAGACCATAGAGGGACTTGTTGAGGCGGCAGACCAGATCCGGACGACTGGAATCCACAAATCCCGCTGGCTGACTGCAGTAGACTGTCTCGGACAGAGTGCCATGAAGAAAGGCATTCTTCACATCCAGCTGATGCACGGGCCACGAGCGAGAGAGAGCAATGGAGAGGACCGTGCGCACTGTAGCAGGCTTCACCACTGGACTGAAGGTCTCATCATAGTCCACACCAGGCCGCTGCGTGAAACCCCGGAGCACCCAGCGAGCCTTGTAGCGATCCAGTGAGCCGTCAGCACGACGCTTATGCGTCCAGATCCACTTGCCCATGACCACATTGCCACCAGATGGACGCGGTACGAGGTCCCACGTCTGGTTGGCAAGAAGGGCCGTGTACTCCTCCTCCATCGCCCGACGCCAGTGAGGATCAGCCAGAGCCTCACGGACGGAGGAGGGTAGCGGAGAGACCCCCGGCTCAGAGGAGGGTGGCGGAGAGACCCCCGGCTCAGGCTCGGTGGCGGCGAGAGCCGCCGGTCGGAGAACGCCCGCCGCCCGCCGTGTCACCATGGGATGAGTGTGGCCAGGATCCCGATGGATGACAGGCGGGTGGTAGACAGCCGGGTCCAGGCGAGAGAGGGCCCGGGGCTGGACCGACGGCGCTGGTGGAGACGGGGGCGCCAGCTCCGTGGCCGGCTCCTGCGCAGGCACCAAACGGCGCCGGTAGACCTGCAGTGGGAGGACGG
>CM014272.1:11904130-11968773 GCA_004135705.1 Alloteropsis semialata
GCTCAGGGACGGGAAAGGGAGAACCTAGCTAATACCATGCTAGAGAATAAGTCACACTCTCTATTCCTCCAAACCCTAGAAGGGTGGGTAATATAGTAGCTATACATGGGCCTCTAGATGGGCCAGACTACATGGGCCATAAGGGCCACATATATACACCAACTCCATTGACCTAAATCCATTGCAGCAGAAGGGATTTGGATGGGAGCAATCCAAGGGAACCTTCTTGTAGAAATTTGTGTCAGCTAACACCACAACTCATTGAACGATGAAATCAGACAATCAATTATCAAATGTGACCTAATTCCCAGTGCCAAACATGACACCACACATCCACAATCTTAACTGAAATATATGAATATAGCAAATTCTTAATCTGCTTCTGCCTTCCTCACTGAAAAGAAATGGCTAATGCATAGGACAAAGGCGGGTTTATGCACAGATTCAGGATGAACAAGTGTTCCATTCTTTTTCCATTTTTTGGACAAGAACAAACTGCCTCGACAGGGACACCAGCATAGCAAGTAATCTAACTACAATAGTTAGGACTACATCTATGGTATATCATGATAAACCTACATGATTAAAGCCGATTGGAATCCTTACAGTTTTAAGAAACAAATCCAAGCAAGATGTGATTCATAGCATAATTTACATAGGGTATTTGACCCTAGAATCCTAGTAACATGAGGAAGAATGGTAAAACTGTGTATTTGAACAATGGAGGCCTGTGGAGCAGATGGCGAAGTTTACCTAGGCAGCTTGGGCAATGGCATCCACTGGTAGTCATAAAATATTTCACTCCTACAAGGAAACAACTGCTGCTGCTCTCTCTCGGGACCCTGATCTCCTGTCCATCAGTAAGCAACTTTACAACAAACTTTTGTGAACAGCAAAGTAGCTCTTCAATAATTATGCATAGCTCTCATTATATTAAAAACTTACACCTTCAAGGTGTACAAGTATTTATATGCTCAGATAAAAAATATGCAGCAAATTAAGTTCGTAAAAGCACGATCTTTATTGATAGGATGTTTATTTACAAAGAAAAAAACAAATCTGCCCTCCAAGAGAAAACATCAAGTTTAAGTGAGCAAACTTTTCAGGAAGCACAGATACCATTTTTGGCCGAATGTTATGCACCTGAAGGAAATCCATTGTTTCAGTCCATATATCGTTGATAACTTTCCAGTTCTGACTATGTAAGGCTACCAACTTCTAGTAGACAATCCATACCTTATCGTACTTCTTAAATTCATCACATTCTTCTTGGGGACAGTTTCTCCCTTTAGGAGAGACTTTAATCATGAAAGGAGAGACTTTAATCATTATACTTCAGAACTCTATGAAGGTACCCCTGAGAAAACATTCAGTAATGGTCAGTAATGACCAATGAGCTAGTGTAAAACGGAATTATTGAACAGGGTTCTTCACTTACATAATTTGGATATCTAAGTCAGCCATGTAATGGTGAGCAAAGTTAATAAATTCCTGAAAAAACATGCAAATACTTAGTAAACCCAATATTCAACCAATGGAATCAGTAAAAGAAAGTGAATACACCAGATGGGCTCACCTTCAGCATGTCTTCTATGAGAAATATTTTCAAACTCTGCATAAAGCAAAATGATATTTATCAGCGCATGTGTTCGCGACCAAAATTGGCAAGTAGAGCAAGGATTAGCTAAATCTGGGCCCAGACTGGTCTGACCGGTTTGGGGAACCGGTCAGACCGGTTTTTCCTGTAATCTGACTAGGACTCTTCGTTTGGGTTAATTACGAGTTGTAAAGTTTATTCCTTGCAGGAAAAGTCCTACCCTCCTTATAAATATAAAGGGATTCGGCCGATTGAGTTAGATTCAATCGAACTTATCAAATCTATACTATTTTTGCCTTTACTTTTTGTACCTCTCAAACCCTAGCTTTTTCAACCCCTACTTGCTGTTCTTCCTTCGTCTCCGCGACGTCTGAAGGCACCCTAGCTGGCCTGCCGAGTCTAGGGCAACCCAAGGTGCGCACGTCCTGACGGGGTCCCTCCCGGATGAGCGTTCGTTGGTCTCTCGCCGGCTTCCCGGCGAGAACCGGTCTGACCGGGTCAGAGGCAAAGAGCTCCTCTGCGTGTGCGAGTATTTGGCGCGAGGCACGTTTTCGCGTCAACATACTTTTTGGCGACTCCGCTGGGGATAAAGAAAAAGGGATCTACTACCATGTCGAATCTACCGAAGCCAGGCGAAGTTGATCTTGATAATATTCAAAGGCCGACTGCTAATGAGCTATCGGCTGAGGATCGTCATCTATTTGAACAACTCCTACAGCAAGAGAAGGAGGAGATGGAACGGGCCAAGAAGAAGCTTGAAGACAAGGCGCAATGGTTCCTCTCGCACTTCTCCAAAGATCGAAAAGGTGCTATCTCCAAGGACAAGGAGGTGGTTGTTCTTTCAGAAGGAGAAGGAGAAGAAGAAAAAGAAAAAGATGAGGTAATACCCACTGTGAGTACTACACCAGAGCCTGTTACCCTTGATCAAATTAATAGGTTGCTAGTTTCTAGTCAAAAAAAAGTTATTTCTCTTGTTCAAGGCATGATTGATAAATCCATAGGAAAACAGCCTTCGACCATAACTAGCAATGCTATTAGATCTGATTTGGCTGATACTTCACAACATACAATTGTACCTCATAATTCATCGGCAGCAATACCACCCAAAGATCCACAATATGGGATGCCGTTGAATTACTCAACAGGGCAAAATATTCTAGGACAATCTGGCCAGGCAATTTCGGTCAGACCGGTTTTTGTAACTGGTCAAACCGGTTTGAGCGCCCCCATTCAGTATGGCCAGATTCCGGTTAGACCGGTTACAGGAACCGGTCAGACCGGTTCGGGTGATTTTGTTGCATATCAGACAACACCTGAACTATAACTAGTACATCGCAAGTTCAGGCTAATTCTGGCCGAATCAATGGTGTTTCTGGTTATACTACATGTACTCCAATGACATATACTACAAATCCTATGTCTTCCCAAAGTTCGAGTTATTTGCAGCAACCATTGCATGCTCAGCCGAACCATATGCCTCAACAAGTGCCAAATGTTAATGATCAGCAACAGCCAAATGATCTTTATATTAAAAGTCTGCTTGAAGAGTATAAAAAGGATTTGGCTATTATGATTAAAGATACTTTTGGCGTAGAGGTTAAAGATAAAACTTTGGCATGTCAAAAACCTTATCCTGCAAATTTTGATACTATGCCTTATCCTCAAGATTTTAAAGTGCCAGAGTTTGTTAAATTTACTAGGGAAGACAATAGGACTACATGGGAGCATATTAGCCAGTTTAATGCACAATTGGGTATTCATGGTAGCATTGATCATTTAAAAATCAGATTATTCCTTTTGTCATTATCTGGTGTTGCTTTTTCATGGTTTTCGTCATTAGCTTCTAATTCTATTCATACATGGTCTCAACTAGAGCATAAGTTTCATGAGCACTTTTATAGTGGTGATAATGAATTGAGATTATCTCACTTAACATCGGTTACACAGAAGAATGATGAATCTGTTGATGAATATATTAGAAGGTTTAGAGATACAAAAAACCGATGTTATAATTTGATTATTTCTGAAAAGGATCTCGCCGAATTATCTTTTAATGGTTTGAAATCTCATATCAACGATAAATTGGAAGGCTATGAGTTTCTTACCATTAATCAAGTGTTACAAAAAGCTTTGGCTCAAGAAGGCCGAAGTAAAGATGCTCGCTCAAAATCTGATCGTTCCAACATGCATACACTAAGCAATGATCTATCGGACGATGAGAATGGAGAGGTTTATGCCGCTGAATTTGTATGGCCGAGCAAAGCAAAATCATATAGTTGCGTTTCTCTTAAACCGATTCACAAAAATCGGCAAGAAGATATGAAATTTACTTTTGATGTGTCCAAGTGCGATAGGATTTTTGATGAGTTGCATAAGAACGGATACATCAAGTGTGCATATACTATACCGCCGCTTGAAGATTTGAAGCGGCGTGCATATTGTACATTTTATAATTCCTTCTCGCATGCAACTAATGATTGTAATATGTTTCGTCGACACATTCAATCAGCCATTAATGAAGGCCATTTGAGTTTGCACGAAATACAAGTTGATTCAAATTCTTTTCCTAGCACTTTCTCTGTTAACACCATTGAAATGAAAAATCCCAAAGCATTGATCAGGCCAAGTCAGGCCGAAACAACAAAAGGAAAAAATGCAGTCATTGGTGAAGAACGACCAGAGCAGAGAAAATACAAGAAAGTACAACTGGAAAAGACCCCCAAAGCTACATCTAAGAATTGCTCGGGGGGCAAGTCAAGAACAAGCAAACCGGTTCTGGCAAAACCGGTCTGACCGGTTCTTGGCCAGAAAATCTGGTGGTGCTAAGAAAAAGTCGAGGCCGACCTTTGAGGAACTTCTGGAGAAATACAAGAAACTAGGTGGTACTCAGAAGCATAAAAATCGGCCAGAAAATATAAAAGCCTCATCTAAGTACCCAGAGTCAAAATTTTCCTCAACTCAAGGTAATAGTAGTGCCACATTGTATCCATCTTTTAGACCGACTACATCGTGGTCCTGGTCATATCCTTACTATTATTTGCCTTGGGATTACAGTAGTATGAATATGCAGCCATATTTTGCTCCATATCCTGTTTCATACTACAATCATAAATCATCACCAAGACCGGTTGTTTCTAGTGATAATCTGGTCAAGAAAGGTGTATCCACTGATTTTAAGACAGATGAGAGGAACAACAAGCAAGATTCAATATATATGCAACCAAGGTGGTGTCCTCCAGGTTTGTCCCGTACTCAAAAGAGAAAATTGCAGCGGATGCGCAAGAAATCAATGGAGCAACAAGTTGAAGAGAAGCCAGCAGCAGCAATGAAGACAAAGATGGTGTGGAGGCCAAAGAAAGTTGCTTCAACTTCAACTTGAGCAAGACGTCAAGACATGGCCAATGTGTAAACATTGTCCTTAGAGCAATTTTGGTTGCTAAGTGTTTTCTGATTCGCAAGCTTCACCAGAAAACAGGGGGGCATATGTTCGCGATCAAAATTGGCAAGTAGAGCAAGGATTAGCAAAATCTGGGCCCAGACCGGTCTGACCGGTTTGGGGAACCGGTCAGACCGGTTTCTCCTGTAATCCGACTTGGACTCTTAGTTTGGGTTAATTACGAGTTGTAAAGTTTATTCCTTGCGGGAAAAGTCCTACCCTCCCTATAAATATAAAGGGATTCGGCCGATTGAGTTAGATTCAATCGAACTTATCAAATCTATACTATTTTTGCCTTTACTTTTTGTACCTCTCAAACCCTAGCTTTTTCAACCCCTACTTGCTGTTCTTCCTTCGTCTCCGCGACGTCTGAAGGCACCCTAGCTGGCCTGCCAAGTCTAGGGCAACCCAAGGTGCGCACGTCCTGACGGGGTCCCTCCCGGACGAGCGTTCATTGGTCTCTCGCCGGCTTCCCGGCGAGAACCGGTCTGACCGGTCACCGGAACCGGTCTGGTCAGAGGCAAAGAGCTCCTTTGCGTGTGCGAGTATTTGGCGCGAGGCACGTTTTCGCGTGAACAGCATGCAAAGGGCCTAGAGATATTCTAGTCAGAGTCAATAACTTGAATTTGCTCTGTTTGCTAACATTTCCTTGGCATGTAAATTTAATGATCTCAGGCTCAGTCCATCAGTGGACATAAGACAGTATATAAGCGGTGCCCACAGACTTGAGTTACAATTAGCTCCCCATTCTTGTGTGCTACGAGGCCATTTTCAGAGAAGACGTAACAGTAGTCTGTGATTACTGCAAAAAGAAAGACTAACCAATTCAACACGACTTTTAGCAACATTGTCTAATTTCCGATCAATAGCAGATTATGGCCAAACTTGAGTGGCCAACTAAGATTTTTTGTTTCTTCTTGCAAAATGGTAAGATTGCTGAGAAAAAGTATCCCATCATGACGCATTCCCAGATGGCACTCTGTAACTCCTAGATTCCTCAGTTTCTTATGAGTACATTGTGATGTACTCGAGCTTCTATATTAAAAGGAATTTACAGCTCTTAAAAAAGTATAACAACAACCCTGAGCAAGACTAATCACAACCATGGCAGTCGACTCAGGGAGTGCAATCATGATGCCATTGTATCGCATGTCAGGGGCTGGATCACCCACTATTTTTACTGATATCTTAAAAACTTCCTTTGGTGCTGTTTCAATAAACAGATAGAATGCATGGAGGAATATTGACCGCAAGTATGCAGTAATCGGCAAAATGTTGTGTCCAAATCACACTTATAGCAATGTTATGTCAAAATATGCAACAAAGAAGTGTTACAATAGGAAAGGATGTGGAACTGGTGAGAGAATAATCAAACTTACCAGAACTCAGGTCGATGATGTGCCATGTGTATAGCAACTGGGTGAATTGCATAGAACCCTGTATACAATAGATATATCATCACTGACGGGATAAGTCTAGTGCTGCTCAGGACAGCAGGTGGTGGTCTTGCTGCTGCTCAACAGCAGCATCTTGACTGGTAGGACAGCAGCACATTGGTGCTGCAGGCTGTTGGTCTTGCTGCCCACTGCAGGGCAGCACCTTGCTGCTGCAGAAGGACAGCATATTAGCACCTTTAGGACAGCATCTAGGCATCTTAGAGGACAGCAGCATATTAGCATCTTAGACTAGCATCTAGGACAGCATCTAGGCATCTTAGAGGACAGCATCTTAGACTAGCATCTAGCATATTCTTGGCTGCCTTGCAGCTATAAATATGTATCCCCAACCCCTTGGGTTGGTATGGCATGTAAATGAGAAGAAAAACCCGAAAATTTCCCAACTCTGAGTGTCATCCTCTCGATGAGAGTAAGAGTGCAGCTACTAACAACTGGTATCAGAGCCGTTCTATCCTGTAGCCTAAACATCTCCTGTTCATCTCCTTCCCGAGCCCCTCGGAGCCCTCAGCCGGCAGCAGCAGCACCGGCTGCCCCTGCTCATCTTCCTTCCCCTACGCAGACAAGTAGCAGCTCGTCTGAGGCAGCCTCATCCCCACGCAACAGCCCCCCACTAGCGCGCCATGTCCGACGGTCGGTCTCAGCGCTCGGTCGCCTCGAGCGCGCGGCACCGGCAGGAGGCCGAGCTCGCCGCGGCAGAGGAACGCGAGCGAGCGGCGGCCGAGACCGCTGCGACGGCGGCGAGGGCGGCAAGGCTGGCGGCGGCGGAGCTGGCAGCAGCAAAGGGCGGAAGTGGAAGCAGCGGCGGCGGCAGATGCGGCGCGTGCGNGCGCTCCTGGTGGCGGCAGCCCAGACGGGCGTGGACGCGCCGCTGGCGCTCCCGGCGGCGGCGGCCAGGGCGACGGAGATCGCGGCCTTCACAGGCGGCGCGGCTCTCCCTCCCCGGACCGGCACCATGGTCACCACGGGATCCATGCTGTTGTCAGGGACATCGGCCCCGGCGGTGGGTGGCCTACCCTCACCAAGACCAACTACGTCGAGTGGGCCGCGGTGATGAGGGTACGGCTCCAGGTGCGGCACATGTGGGAGGCGGTCCAGTACGGCGACGTCGACTACGACGAAGATCGACGGGCGCTGGACGCCCTCATCGCTGCAGTCCCGCCCGAGATGCAGTTCTCGCTTTCCAAGAAGCGGACTGCCAAGGAGGCCTGGGACGCCATCGCTGCGGCACGTATCGGCAGCGACCGCGCCCGCAAGTCCACGCTGCAGGCACTTCGCAAGGAGTGGGAGAGCCTGGCCTTCAAGCCAGGTGAGGACGTGGATGACTTTGCTCTCCGTCTCAACACTCTGCAGCAGAAGATGGTGCAGTACGGCGACGACAACTACACCGAGGAGAGAGCTGTGGAGAAGCTCTTCCGCTGCGTCCCCGAGAAGTACAGGCAGATCGCTCGCTCGATCGAGTCTCTGCTGGACCTCTCCACGATGTCGATCGAGGAGGCGATAGGTCGCCTCAAGGTCGTCGACAGCGATGAGCCACAGCTCCACTCGGGGCCTATCACCATTGGCGGGAAGCTCCACTACACTCGGGAGCAGTGGGAGGCCTGCCAAGGTGATGGGAAGAAGGGGGAGCCTTCTTCCTCGACAGGCGGCCGCAAGCGCGGCAAGGCGCGCGGAGGCGCCCAGGCCGGGGCGCGGGGACGCGCCACGGGTGACGCCCGCGGAGGCGCCCAGGGCGGTGCCGCTGGCAAGCCCAAGCCGGCACGAGACGACGCCTGCCACAACTGTGGCAGGACTGGCCATTGGGCCAAGGACTGTCGACAGCCACGACGCGGCCAGGCCCACGTCGCACAGGTGGAGGAGGAGGAGCCGGCTCTGCTCCTGGCGCACGCGAGCATCGAGCCACCTCCTGTGGCATCGCCTGCAGCGGCTCTCCTCCACCTTGACGAGCCGAGGGCACACGCCTTCCTCGGCGACGGCTCCAGCGACGACAAGATGGACGGGTGGTGCCTCGACACCGGCGCCACCCATCACATGACCGGTCGGCGGGAGTTCTTCACCGAGCTTGACTCCAGCATCCGAGGCTCCGTCAAGTTCGGGGACGCCTCCGGCGTGGAGATCAAGGGCGTCGGCTCCATCATCTTCACCGCCGAGTCTGGTGAGCACAGGCTGCTCACCGGAGTCTACTACATTCCCGCGTTGAAGAACTCTATCATCAGCTTGGGACAGCTGGATGAGAATGGGTCGCGCGTGGAGATCAACCACGGAATCCTGAAGGTTTGGGATCGCCGTCGTCGCCTTCTTGCCAAGGTAACCAGGGGCGCAAACCGCCTCTACGTCCTTAATGTGCAGGTGGCACAACCCCTCTGCCTCGCAGCTCGTCGGGATGACGAGGCGTGGCAGTGGCACGAGCGCTTCGGGCACCTTCACTTCGAGGCCCTGAAGCGGCTCAGTGCCAAGGAGATGGTGCGAGGCCTGCCGTGCCTTGACCATGTGGAGCAGTTCTGCGACGTCTGCGTCTTGACGAAGCAGAGGCGGCTCCCCTTCCCTCAGCAGACGAGCTACCGAGCCAAGGAGCGGCTTGAGCTCGTCCACGGGGACTTGTGTGGCCCGGTGACATCGGCCACACCTGGAGGACGACGTTACTTCCTGCTGCTCGTCGACGACCTCTCCCGCTACATGTGGGTGATGGTCCTCGGCAGCAAGGGAGAGGCTGCGGACGCCATTAGGTGCACGCAGGCTGCTGCGGAGGCAGAGTGCGGCCGCAAGCTGCGCGTGCTGCGCACCGACAACGGCGGCGAATTCACGGCGGCTGAATTCGCGTCGTACTGCGCGGATGAGGGCATTCAGCGCCACTACTCCGCGCCGTACAGCCCGCAGCAGAACGGCGTCGTCGAGCGGCGCAACCAGACAGTCGTGGGGATGGCTCGGGCCCTCCTCAAGCAGAGGGGGATGCCGGCTGTCTTCTGGGGCGAGGCGGTGGTGACGGCTGTCTACATCCTCAACCGCTCGCCTACCAAGGCGCTCGACGGCAGGACGCCGTACGAGGCTTGGCATGGGCGCAAGCCGGCGGTCTCCCACCTGCGGGTCTTCGGCTGCCTCGCGTTCGCCAAGGAGCTTGGCCACCTCGGCAAGCTCGACGACAGGAGCACTCCGGGAGTGTTCATCGGCTACGCGGAGGGCTCGAAGGCCTATCGCATTCTCGACCCGGAGACACAGCGTGTGCGCACGGCGCGCGACGTAGTGTTCAACGAAGGGCGAGGATGGGCATGGGACAAGGCGGTGGACGATGGCTCGACTCCGACGTACCACGACTTCACCGTCGAGTACGTCCACTTCGAGGGAGCTGGGGGAGCAGGCAACTCTTCTTCACCGAGCGTGCCTACCCCAGTCCCCGAGCCTCCACCGACTCCGGCGCCAGCTACTCTGACAACGCCGCGCTCTCGGGCCACGACTTCGGCTGCGACGCGCTCTTCGCCGACACCGCCACAGCCGGTGACCCCGCGCACTCCAGCACCGACAGCCACTCCTCCGGGCACGTCTACTCCAACACCAGCTCATGTCAAGCACAGCCCGGTGGAGTTCGCTACTCCGCTCTCTCATGATGAGGAGCGCATCGACGCGTACCACGACGGCGAGCCGTTGCGGTACCGTACGATGGAGGACCTTCTCGGCGACCAGCCGGTACCGGGACTGGTGCCTCACGACCTGGAGGCGCAGTTGCACCTTGCGTGCGATGACGGCGAGCCTCGGTCTTTCGCAGAGGCCGAGGGACACGCGGCATGGCGTGCCGCGATGCAGTCGGAGATGGACGCGGTTGAGACGAACCGCACTTGGGAGCTTGCTGACCTCCCTCGTGGTCACCGCGCGATCACCCTTAAGTGGGTGTTCAAGCTGAAGAGGGATGAAGCCGGCGCCATCGTCAAGCACAAGGCTCGCTTGGTGGCACGCGGTTTCTTGCAGCAGGAGGGGATCGACTTCGACGATGCCTTCGCTCCCGTGGCACGGATGGAGTCCGTGCGACTCCTCCTTGCACTGGCTGCCCAGGAGGGCTGGTGCGTCCATCACATGGACGTCAAGTCGGCGTTCCTCAACGGCGACTTGAAGGAGGAGGTCTACGTGCACCAGCCGCCGGGATTTGCGATCCCCGGCAAGGAGGGCAAGGTGCTTCGCCTGCGCAAGGCCCTCTATGGCTTGCGGCAGGCACCGAGGGCGTGGAATGCCAAGTTGGATTCCACGCTCAAGGGGATGGGCTTCAAGCAAAGCCCGCACGAGGCGGCCATCTACCGGCGGGGCAATGGCGGAAGCGCCCTGCTGGTGGGTGTCTACGTCGACGACTTGGTGATCACCGGCGCAAAGGATGCGGAGGTGGCGGCGTTCAAGGAAGAGATGAAGGCCACCTTCCAGATGAGCGACTTGGGGCCTCTCTCCTTCTACTTGGGGATCGAGGTGCACCAGGACGACTCCGGGATCACACTTCGACAGACCGCCTACGCCAAGCGCGTCGTTGAGCTGGCTGGGCTCACCGACTGCAACCCAGCTCTCACTCCGATGGAGGAGAGGCTGAAGCTGAGCCGCGACAGCACGGCGGAGGAGGTGGACGCTACGCAGTACCGGCGTCTTGTGGGGAGCCTTCGCTACCTCGCCCACACACGGCCGGACTTGGCATTCTCCGTCGGCTACGTTAGTCGGTTCATGCAGCGACCGACGACGGAGCACCAGCAGGCCGTGAAGAGGATCATCCGCTACGTCGCGGGGACTCTCGACCACGGTCTCTACTACCCGAGGTGTCCTGGCGAGGCACACTTCATCGGGTACAGCGACAGCGACCACGCCGGCGACATCGACACCAGCAAGAGCACGAGCGGGATTCTCTTCTTCCTCGGCAAGTGCCTGGTTAGCTGGCAGTCGGTCAAGCAGCAGGTGGTGGCCCTGTCCAGCTGCGAGGCCGAGTACATAGCGGCCTCCACCGCTTCGACTCAGGCGCTCTGGCTTGCTCGACTGCTTGGTGATCTCCTCGGCAGAGACACTGGAGCGGTGGAGCTCAGAGTGGACAGCAAGTCCGCTCTGGCCCTGGCGAAGAACCCCGTTTTCCACGAACGGAGTAAGCACATCCGGGTGAGGTACCACTTCATCCGAGGCTGCCTGGAAGAAGGAAGCATCAAGGCGGGCTACATCAACACCAAGGACCAGCTTGCGGACCTGCTCACCAAGCCCCTTGGGAGGATCAAGTTCCTTGAGCTTTGTTCCAGGACCGGGATGGTCCAATCTTCCCCCAAGACGACGCACAAGACTTAGGGGGAGAATGACGGGATAAGTCTAGTGCTGCTCAGGACAGCAGCTGGTGGTCTTGCTGCTGCTCAACAACAGCATCTTAACTGGTAGGACAGCAGCACATTGGTGTTGCAGGCTGTTGGTCTTGCTGCCCACTGCAGGGCAGCACCTTGCTGCTGCAGAAGGACAGCATATTAGCACCTTTAGGACAGCATCTAGGCATCTTAGAGGACAGCAGCATATTAGCATCTTAGACTAGCATCTAGGACAGCATCTAGGCATCTTAGAGGACAGCATCTTAGACTAGCATCTAGCATATGCTTGGCTGCCTTGCAGCTATAAATATGTATCCCCAACCCCTTGGGTTGGTATGGCATGTAAATGAGAAGAAAAACCCAAAAATTTTCCAACTCTGAGTGTCATCCTCTCGATGAGAGTAAGAGTGCAGCTACTAACAATCACAACAGTACAGGGCAGCGTCTAAATTGAGCAAATCTAACCACTTATAGAGCCTGGAGAAATAAAATGGGGAGAGGGCCTCATAAAAGAAAAAGAGAATGTGTGTCAAACCTTCAGCATAACTCTTATTCCAGATCTTGGTCTGCAAAATAAATAAATAAATTCATAATTACTGGAGCAACCTCCTGGTTGCATCCTGATAAAGTCACTAATCAAATAGCAACTACCAGCTAATAAACATCTGGAACATATATTGGAAACTTGCAATTTGTGGCAGCATCAGGTGAAATAACTCTTGAAGCATGAGGCATGCCGCGGCCATTGTGCTTGGTGTAGGAGTCCTCCACCGTCAAGTCTCGTGGAAGTGCACCAGCTGCTCAGCTATGCTGCCCGCCGTCATGGCCACCAATGAATAGCAATGATCTGAATATATCTTGTGTCAGTGAACAGAATTTATGTAAGAACTGCACTTACCTTCTAGTTGCTCTCTAACATCGCTTTCTCCTGTTTGAATCGAACTTATCCAGCCTTCACAGATTACTATACCTATAATGAATAATTTACGCAACAGAGAAATGAACATTCTTTTTTCATACTATGATGTGAAAAGAACATTGCCGTAAATTGCAAAATGATAAGAACAACTAATATATATAAGAGATTAGTAAAACAATTTAGGATGCTTCCAGGTCAATGCAGAGAATAAACATATTGCTGCCAACAACCCTCAACTGGATATTAGACACGAAGAAACATTTTCAGAAATTCGGTGTATTTCAGGCACACGAGTTTTCAGTATCATGGTGTAGCATATTGGTGGTGCATTCCAGAACATTGTTTTAGTTGCTAACCACTAATCAAGTTCATTGACCATAAGCAGAAAGCATGCCACCATGGTCGGCGACATTTGACATAATTGTAAAGTAACACAATGCAAGGAAAAATTCCACAAATTGTACATTGGCTTGATTGAATCAGATAAGGAATTATTAGCTCCTTTATGCCTCTCTTTCACTCTAACCTAACAAGATCATAACCAGGCTACAATGATCCTGTATGACCATGCATCACAGTGAATCAGATAATTTTTTATTGCTCCGTCGACCATGTCAATGATCATATATGTATTGATCCTGCTTTTGAAAAGAGGAGCAGGTGGCATACATACCTGGTGTTGGTGGCATGATGAATTCGATACGCTAGGCAAAGAATCACGATCCATAGACGATTGGATCGCACTCACCCGTCGCCAGTCATCCGGTGGCGCGGTCCTTCTCGTGCCTCGGGGATGAGGTTGCGGTAGAGAGAAGGTCGGCATCACCTCACCAGGGCACGCCAGCAGCCCGCGTACAGCAGCCCTCGGCATACCTCACCCCTTGGCCTTTGCAGAACCCCATGGTCCGCGGGCAGTCCATCGCGCTCATGTCGCCGCCGTCGCCTGGAGGCGCCGAGGCGGACGCTGTTCCTCGACCTCGATGAGACACTTATCCACTCCCAGACGGACACGCTGCCCGCACGGTTCGACTTCACCGTGCGCCCCGTCATCGGCGTCAGGCCGTCACCTGCTATGTCGCCAAGCGCGTCGGTGAAGCGGCGCCAGAAGAAGGGCTGGCCGGTGGTGTGCGTGTGGGGGAGGGAGAGATCGGCGTGACGAGATCCCCCGGTTTGGATAGGATGGACGCTGCAGGTATGGAAAGAAATACGTAGTAGGAGGAAGGACCCAGGAGGCGTGATCACCTCACCGGTTTGTCTCTAGTCTCTCCTATAATCTCCTGTTGAAAATGGCCCATATTTCATTCAATTTTGCAGTTCTGAGAATCGAGAAGACCGTCTGCCTGTGGGAAAGGCAATCGACACTCTGAGATCAAGATGCAGATTTCCTGGCAAGAGACTCAGAGGTCAAGCAGGAGGTAACAGCTCTCCAAGCCCTGTTTGACGTCGTCCTTGCGTGTGCCTGGGAAACTCCTGGAGCAATCTCTGTCCCTGCCCAAATTGGTGTGCTGAATTAGAAATTCATATCTGCAGGAGCAAGTCAAATTGGTGTTTGCTTCAAATTGATATGCCCAAAATTGGTGTTTGCTCTGAATCTCTCAAAATCTTGTAGAGCTCCAGTGTGATAACTGACATTGAACTCCTGTTCCCAATCGGCGTCAGACAAGATCGGCATCAGTGAACGGTGTTCGTTCCTCCTTAGCTGTAGCTCTGTTGTGACCGTACGTGTAGTCCATTAGTCCTGAACTCCTGATGCTCTGCTTGCAGTGTTCCTCTCCCCTTGGATGTTTGGTTTCCTCTGCCTCCTTTAAAGGGTGAATGCAAGCAGGATGGGACATCACTGTCTGACGGCTCAACAATATAGATTGTTTTCCTTACAAGAAAATTATAGTTTTGTTGGCCAGCATGGTACGATAAAACTGTTATTGACTGTGACCGTAGATAATGAATACTTGACTCATTTCATTCCCATTTTTTCCGAAGAGAAATGGTACATGTCTATTGGTAACATCACAGGTGCTTCAATGTTAACATAGACAGTTCCGAACAGTGAAAGGTAAAATTCGGAACTTTGAAATTCAAACTCCAAAGCTAAATAACTTTGTGAATCACAAGCGCCTAACCATAGAAGTTGATAATTTTGGGAAGTGTATTCTTTTTTCTAAAATTAATCGATTATCTAAAATTTGAAGCAGGTTACAAACTCGATTAATATCATATCATGTGACAACTAAAAGTTCTTACTGTAATGTTTCTTCGGGTCCCTTTATAAACTTTAAATTAGTCGGATCCCTTATCGAGCTCATGGGCTAAAAAGTGGGCCGATATTTCGATACCAATCAGAAAGACTAAATACATTAACTAATTACAAAACTAATTGTATAGATCATGGCTAATTGGTGGTTAGAACATATTAATAATAATTAATTTATGATTAGTGAGCCTATGTGACGCTACTGTAAATATGGGTTGACTTGGAGCAATGTGTTCTAGTTATCTAGTCATAACCTATTCAATTAATTTTTACTCACTCTATATTTAGCATTTCGAGCATGAGCCTCTGTAAAACAAATTGAATAGCTAAAAATAGCAAAACTAGGGTAAAACCAAATCCAACATGCTCTCCATTTTCTTCTCCTCGCTGTCCCGCTAGCTATACACTTCCCTTCGCTAGGCAAATGTACCGAGTCACTCTCACTCGCCATCCGCTGCCAATATGACACACTTTGCAAGAGCAAGAACTAATACAAAAAAGATGTCAACTAATTCATAAGCTGCCAATATGACACATTTTGCCCACATGTTAAACCCATTCGCACCCACCTGACAAGATGTTGTATCCAAATGAGTGATTAGGAAGAAGGTGTACCTTAATGTACCCTCCTACCAAGTTGTTGTACCTAAACAAGCAATTAAATAGATGATGTATCTAAAATGCACCCTCTAAGTTCGTGCGCTAATGATGCATTGAACTCAAAAACCAACCTAACCGTTCTTTCTTGGGACGCATTCCAAGTTTAGAGGAGTATGGGAGACTGACGCGTGGGCCCCAACCTCCGCTTGCCCTCCGTTCCCAACAAACCCTCTAAAAAAACCCCGCAACAACCGGGCGTCCACGAACCCAATCGCCCGCCGCCGCCGCGCCATGGCCACCGCCGGAGCCTTCCACGCCGGCGGCCGCCTCCTCCTCCCGCTCCGGCGCAGCCCCCACGGGCCTAGCCCCTCGCCCTGGTCCCACTTCCGCTCCCACCTCCTCTGCTCCAAGCCCTCGCCCTCCGCCCCCCTCCCGCCGCCGCTGCCGCCGGCGCGCCCGTCCCCCTTGGGGCCTGCCTTGCCGCCCCCGAGCAGAAAGTCCCGCGCGTTCAGCGCTGGGGCGGGGGCGGGGGCGAGCGTCGTCGGGTGGTACCTCGGGCTCCTGGAAGCGCGGCCCGTGCTGACCAAGAGCGTCACCGCCGCCGCCATCTTCACCGCCGCGGACCTCACCTCCCAGGTCGGGGCTCTTCTTATCTCCTTTACCAGATCCTGTGTGAGAACACAGCGTTTATTTTCCGATCCCGCGGAAATAGGTACTTTGAGCCATCGCAAATTGATCGAGGTTCTGCTTCGTAGGATTTGGGCTACACTGCCTTCTGTAGAGTTCAGTGTGGTGGATTAATAACTGCTGTTGTGTTTGATGTCATAGTTATCACAGTGATTTGTTGCAAGTTGTAACTAGTTTAACCATGTATACAATGCTTAGTAGTTAGTACCATTAATCTGCCAAAAGATATATATGCAAACAGATTGCATGCATCCCCTCTATTTCCCCCAAATGTCTACCATCTGTGTGAACATTGTAGGCTGTAATCATCTCAGCTGTCGTGGCTCTGCATCATTCTCAAAGTCTACCTTAATTTACACATCTGTTTTGCTGTTTAGTGGACAACCATTTAAGTATATGGTCAAGCTGATCTACAGTTATGTAAGCTATTTCAATCAATTGATGGCTAGAGTTTATCATACAAGTACAACAATCCTTTATTTCTCCAAACTCTGAAGGAAATGGGATATAGACTGTAGCATCACTTTTTCAGTCTCTACTCTCTAGTCTTGTGTTTGTTTGCCCTATCAGATTTTGTTTGATCATTTCATTCACAGTATCTCTTGGCTGGACTTCTCACTACCATGTGTACTGGCTATTACTTTACTATTTATGACTAGGCGTTGCTTCTCATATGGTTTCACTGCTATATATACTGGCTCTTGCTTTAATATTTATGACTAGACATTGCTTCTCACATGGTTTCACTTGTTTTTGCTCTTGCCTTGTCAGATGTTCACACTTGGACCTGAGGATTCACTTGATTTTCTTAGGACCATGCGTATGGCCAGTTATGGGTTGCTGATATCAGGACCTACCCTTCATCTTTGGTTCAACTTTATCTCGAAAGTGTTCCCAAAAAAAGATGTAGTGAACACATTGAAGAAGATGTTTCTAGGGCAAGCAGTTTATGGACCAATTATTAACTCAGTTTTCTTTTCGTATAATGCAGGGCTACAAGGTATTATTATTCACATGCCTCCATATAAACATGCTTGAGATACATTGAAATGATTTTCTGGTCTTCTTGTTCTGGTTGAGTTGTGCAATATCATTTTCGTTTTTTGAATTTCAGTACTTCTCTTGGGCCATGCTTCTCTAACCCTATCTTGATAGTTCTACACTTTAAATCCTTCTCTGCTGTTCATGTGCTGACCATTACTCGATTTTGATGATGCATTCGTAAAAATGATTATGCCAGCATACGGCATGGTCGATCTGCAGTTTTTCCAAAATTTTATCTGTATGTAATGTATACCTATCTTTAAAAAAAAGCTAAGAAGATGTGTTTGAGTTGGCATTGGTTGTTGAGTGCTTCCTCAAATTCTTAATGAATTATTCCCTGCTCCGCAGCAAAGAAAACATATACTTCTATTTGATTATATGTAAGCATATGAATGAATCTATTTACATAACCTTGTTACCAAAGTGGTCCAATGTTCAAAATAGCATATCAGTGGTATAGTGTTTTTTTTTTCTGTGTATATTATATGAATTTTTGTAAGGTGCAACTATTAATGTACTAGATACAAACTACTGACACCACACATGTTAGCATTTATTATTCTGTCTGCATCATGTAAGGAAAGCAAGCTATCAATTTGTAAACTGTTAAGCATGTATTCCTTTCATATCTCATTTTATGTGAACATGAAATGACTGCAGGCATGCAGTTGCGTTAGCATATTTGATCGGATTACTTCAGAAAACTATTTTATAGTTATTTCCTATTTTATTCTTTGTGGACAGGTGCCTAATTGTTCAAACTCCTTATATATGTTGATTGGTTTATATATAATGCAAGCATCATTCTAAAGTTTGATTGGGATTTGGAAAAACTCTCTGAAGATCAAACTTATGCACTGCACTCTTTTCATATTTAAATTTAACCTCACACTAGTATTTTCTTGCCTGCTACCTGATGTGCTCTGAGGCTTTGTAGATGTAATTAATGCATTCAAAGGCTCAACTATATAAGCTATATAGGTTGGATATATCTGAATGTATGAAACCCATAAACAAAGGTGAGGAACTTGCATGACATTTACTGTAGTGTTGACGGTCGAACTGTTCGAATATCCAACCTTTTGTACTTTCTGTCTGTTGCATCTGAGTTAAAATGTCATCTGCTCATCGAATTCATTTTGTGAGCTAGAATTTTAGAGCAAGGATGGCAATAACCAACTTTTAGTACATAAGTATCTGTGTGAAAAATGTAAAAATCAAGGTACACTACAACCAGTTCAGTTTTCTCAGGGATTAACATATATTTATGCCTTTTAGAGCTAGGATTGTTCAAACCTCAGTTTGCTTGTTTGATTGATCATCCATGTCAGTCAGATCTAGAAATTTATAAGTTACACAGGGATTTTCTGTATAAGATGCTAAAGGCAATATTTTGTTTTCGCTCGTTTACTTTTCAACATCTCTCTCAAGTCACAAGTCACAACTATTTATTAGTAGTTTTGTCATAAGTGCACTGATTTCTACGTAAAATCTGCAGTCTAGTTGCTTGTGATGGTTAATTTTGATCCTTCAACCGGATTAACTAAATTTGATTCTCAGCCAACATAGTTAAAACACTCACACAAGGCTATCGTTCTTGGTGAACATTCTGATGTGAATATGTCGAGTGTTTCTGCTGCCACTCCCAACCACCTACTTGCCTTGAGATGTTTTAATGTTCTTGTGCAGCTCATGGTTAATGCTATTTGTAATTAGTCATTTGAATTCAGTTTTGGTAAAGTCTATGACCTAGCACCATGGACCACAGTACTACTGGTCTCATGAAGTCAGGATAAGGCTGCGGTTGCATGTAGTAAACATCTATGTACGCCTACTCTGTACTGTTGAGCTTGACAGGAGAAACTGCATTCAGATAACCTTTACATGCAGTACACCCTCGCCACCAACTTTTAGTGATCTGAAACCGTTGTGTTGCAGACTTTGGTATGCAGACTCATACACACTTTAATGGCTTTTCTGATTTGGTACGCAGGTGAGACTGTCCCTGAGATCATTGCAAGATTGAAGAGAGACCTAGTTCCGACCATCAAAAGTGGGATTTTATATTGGCCAGCTTGTGACTTTATTACTTTCAAGTTTGTCCCTGTTCATTTACAGGTAATTAAATTCCTGATGATGTATTCTATCTGATTGGCTAAGAGCTTATTTGGCAGAATTTCTGACCCTAAGTTTTTTCCCCAGCCACTAGTGAGCAATTCATTCGCTTTCCTTTGGACCATCTATATAACATATATGGCCAGCTTAACAAAAGCAGATGTGGAGGTGGCCACGAGTACCTAGTTGTCAAATGACTCAACATGGCTGTTATCTGTCAATTCTTTGTACAAGGCGGGCTTAATGGATGTTTCCTGGAACTGATATTATCTGTCATTTTAGCGACCGACAATGTTAGGCTAAAACAGAGGTGTCGCGTCCTATGTATCCTTCACTTTTGATTAGGGTGTAGTTCCCACATGGCTTCTACTTGGCAAGTTTTGGCTGAAGCCTTTTTTTTTTCTGGATGGCAGAATTATACTAGGCACGCATCTATCTTCCCAAGTTGTTCAATCCTCCTATAGCTCAATTTGAACCAAATTCTCTGTATCTAGTTATGGTGATGTAAGGTGAACCTGTTTGCTTTTTTTTTTGGTGATAAATGAGACCAGACACGGTTGATCATGTTCATTCTTTTGTGAGAAATGCTTGATTATCTAATCTTGAGCTCACTCCTAAAGTTGCAACGAATTCGCTTGTAATATACATACAGCAATGCATTTGCTTTTGTTTGTTCTTTTCGAGTCTTGAGGCACTCTCATGCCAACCCTAGCTACTCCTTCATGCCATCTTGAGACTTAAAGATTGGTAGAGCCAAGGAGATTGCATGACCTTATTATCATCATGCCTTTTGCTCTCATTCTGAAACCTCAGGGTTGTTACATTGGACTCGGGCACGAATCTCCGACCTGACTCTGATTCTGCAGATGTTGAGGATGACATTGTTGCTTCGGAGTCCGAGTTTGACGGCTTCTCCTGCTTCCTCCTTGCAGCCCCAGTTGCCAGTGTCAGCTCCAGGTTGAAGTCTTCCACCAGCGCAGCCTCCTTCTCGCCTGAGCTACCGCACCATTGTTGGCCACCAAGCTTTACTGTTGGTTCAGCTTGCCTCTCAGCAGTTCTGTTGCCATAGTTGTTCGTTTCCGCAACCTGCATCTGCATCATCAACTGCTTCTGAACCCGGTACACACGGTGCAGCTCATGAACCTGAAGAAGCGATCACCAAACAATTTCAGCATTTCTGAAGATGATGCTACCTCTGAGCAGGCACTGTTGGGGACATGGTTTACCTGTTGTCTGAATGTCTGTTCTTGCTTCAGCATGGCCATCTTGATGTGTTCCTTCTCCATCTCTATCCAATACACACAAGTGTCAGCTCACTGGCCTGGAACAAGTAGAAATGGATGTGAGATGCTACCACATCTGCATTGCAACAGTTTCTCTGCTACTGTGTTGTCAGCCTGTGAGGGTAACAATTTCTGGTGGTCCAGTGAGAAAAGTTACTGAATCTTTTTATTCATCTTTGACGAACTCTCTTCTTCTCAGACAGGGTACATGTACGATTGGGGTATTTAATTTGTTGTAGTTCGTTGGATGAGTATCCAAAGATATGAATGCCGTGCTACATTGTTATGGTTATATGTAATGCACAATCAAATATGCCAATTGAAAATTCGTCCTATGTGCTTGTACACCTGCAACTGCACTGATTTGCGATACCGCAAATTAATTAGGATCAGGCCGGCCTGATTAGTGGTGATGCATATTGATAAGATATATCCGGAGAAAAAAAATATGAGCTATTTCTCCCTGAAGAATCGGTCAAAATTCTGAAGAATAAAATGTAGCAGATGTAGAGTAATGATATCATATGACGAAACTTTGGAATTTTTTAAACCTGCTTTGGCATAACACTGCAATAAGTTTGGACAACAGTTGGGAAGCATTTTTTTTAGGCTAATCAGAGATGAGATTTCAAGGTTTCATTGCTTATGGATCTTGTACTCTCATTGAGCTATTGCTACATAAATTATTTCCTTTTTGGAAGTCTGCACTTCCTGTAAGTAACCAACTTGTCCTCCACTAACAGAGTGGTACCGAAACAGAAACTTTTCTCCGCATCTTTATGCCTAAAATGAAAGCTAGGAAACCTATACACTTGATGTACTAATGTTTAATTATTACAGACAGAATTCTGAAAGAAGCAAGGGAAGATAATATATATCTCATAATTCTGCTTCCATTTTCCAACAGAATTATGCCTGCATGTCAATATGTGCCATCATGCTTCCTCAGAGAAACTACCGATGAATTCAATCCAGAAGGAAACTCTGAAAAGACGACAGAGTTGAAGAAGAACTGGAAGAACACCCCATTTCTTCGCAAACTGAAACAGCACTAAACTTTTTAACGACTGAGAAACAACAGCTCCACGATCAGGAGTTTACGAAAACATGAGGACCAGAAAAAGAGCATGATTTGCAAGATTTCAGAATGCTCCATGAAAGCTGAAGAGCAGTTCTTTGAAACAGCGAGGACCATGGGACAGAGAAGCCCAGAACAATGGAGATCACAGGGGCCTTGAGCTCACCTCTTTCTCGGAGCTTCCACTGCTGAAGTGCTGATTCCTCTGAAGCTGTTAGGCACCTCTCACAGGAAGATCTCTTGGTAGCTACTGCTAGGCCAAAGGCACAGCTTTTGGGCCTGCTGAGAAGCAACAGGCAGCAGGATTTGCATATGTATCAAATCTGGTGAGGCAGGAAGGGGAGGGGAGGGGATTTAAGATTCTCCCCTGTCATTAGTTTTACTGTCATGGTGGGGCCCCTGTGGGCATGCCAAACAAATCCAAGTCACTTAAGCCAATGGAGTTCATATGTGATAAAGGCCCCCAAGATGCTCCTATGTAGTGCCAAGAAAAGGATAGGACCAAGATAAGAAGCCCCAGCTATTATATTCTTTGCTTGCAGCACTGAAATTCTTACGCGTCCCCCTATGGTGCTATGTGTCGCAGGATTTTTGCTGTCGGTATTCATTGGTGTATAGCTTGGAACTATGTGTTTATAGCGCAAGCGTTTATTGATCTGTGCATGTTGATATATGCGCATGTTGATATATGCAAAGTTTAATACTTTCTGTGTGGATTGTGCAGTTGTTGGGTGCTGTCCATTGGGGTAGTGTAGCCATGTTGGTTTTGAATGTTATTTCTGGATCAGCACATCAGAAGGATCACTGAACAGACAACTAGGCATGCAATGTTTTGGATCTCATGCTCACATGTTCATTGGATTAAGATTAGCACCACCAGTTGTCTCAAATAATGTATGCACTTACATTACTGTCATTCAAAGTCAGAACATCTTAGCAAGGTAGCTGTAACGAACCAAACTTGGTACTGCGGACAGTCCGCCCCTCCCTCGCGGACGGTCCGCCCGAACTCGTCAAAATCGGTCCAGAGCCTTATCCGTTCATCATTTCTCTCTCTCACTCGCTCGCTCTCATTCTCCTCCGCCCCCATGGCGACCGGGAGGCCCTCCTAGGGTTCCTCCACTCCCAAGACCCCTCAACCTCGCCGGAGCTTCGCCGGAGAACCACTGAAGACCACCGGTACCCTCTTTACTCCTTTCTTCCTCCATGGTTTGATTTTGGAGCCTCTCTCAAAGTTTTCCCCTCTTTTCCCTAAAAACTCAAGTGAAGAACTCGCCCGATCTACTTTGATGTCGCTTTCCTTCGGTTTCTAGCACCTCACCGGAGTTCAACCCATCACCGGTGAGTTATCCAATCTCTCGATTCGCTCTCTAACCTCTTTTGATTTGGGTTCTAGAAAACCTAGGGTTCTAAGCACCATTGTTGAGCTCGAGCTTCTAAATCATGTTTCCGCTTGAATCCATCGCTTGGAGTCCCTTCTATACCCCTCTAGGAACCTCTAGAATCAAACCCCGCTCGAAACCGTCGCCGGAGCCGCCGCCGGCGAACTCGCCAGTGTGCTGCGACGTGCGTGCGGACGGTCCGCCCCCTGGGCGCGGACAGTCCGCCAGTCGCGGACGGTCCGCATGGCTTTCGCGGACTGTTTACGCAGGAACGTTTCCGGGCATTCCAGGCACCTTTTCTACTGCGGACGGTCCGCCTCCTC
Organism: Alloteropsis semialata; assembly: GCA_004135705.1. NCBI lineage: Eukaryota > Viridiplantae > Streptophyta > Magnoliopsida > Poales > Poaceae > Alloteropsis > Alloteropsis semialata. The sequence continues at coordinate 11,927,606 of CM014272.1, forward strand.
TGGTCCGGACGGTCCGCCGTAGCCAGCTTTTGCTGTCTTTTTCCAAGCGTCTTCAATTCTTCTACCTATCTATCTAAGCTATCATCAAACATTCTCATGATCTTGTGCATTGTTAAATCATGTTAGAGCATCTCATTTTCATATCATCACATTTATTCATGTCATATTTATTTATTTTGCATCATTGCATTTCGTGTAGAGACCGAAGTGCAGGAGCAGGAGGTCGGCGAGGTCCAGCAAGACCCCATCGTCGACGACGCCCCCAGCGACAGTCAAGGCAGGCACCAGTTGAACCCTTTTTGGATCAATAAAATATTTTTATGCCTTGTTTGTGCATTAGTCATTAATAAGGTATATGTTTGCTTAGTTGTGTAGCTCCTAATTTTATGCATTACTCCATCCTTGATATAGAACAAAACCTCCTAGATGAGTATGCTTGATTAGATGTCACGTTGTAGTTGCTTATCCATGCTTAGTTTCGGTAGAAGTCGAGAGGTGGCAAGGTCACCACCGCTTGCGAGTTATAGCTTATGCTTGCCTTAATTAATACTTGGATAGCCTGGAATAAATTAAAAGTTGAGCTACATAATCTTGATGCGAGACTTGAGCAAGTGTGCTAGGGTCATGTGAGATGGAGCTCACTTGACATAGACTTGCTTGGGTTGGTTTAGGACCATCATTGTTACAGCGTACTTGAGCACTTTTTCGTACAGACCACCTGCTAATTGTGGGTAAGGTAAACCAAGTAGCATAAGTCACACCGAGTCTTGGCCGGATTAAGCACGGGTGGGATGAGGTGTGATCAGGCTGTGTCCGGTACATCTATACACTCCGGGCTCTTCGTTCATAACTGGGTGGGGGTATGTGAAAGGCTGAGGGCATGAATCAACCCTTATCCTAGGTACCAGGGTATGGGCGTTGGTCTTGTGCCTCTCGTGGGAAAAGCTGTACACCCCTGCAGGGTATAATCTATTGCAATAGCTGAGCTCCCGGGTTAAGGAGCAAGCTCTTGTTACCTTGTGTTCAATGTAGAGTTACCGATTGGAGTTCATGGAAAACTGAGCTCAATATTCATGATCATCTTACTTATAGTATTTGATTGATGTTTGGCTTAGATTATAGACTGCTAGGTCTTTACTTGTTTATGTCATTATAGACTTTGTAGAGGCTTTTATGCAAATTTAAAAATTGATCCTTCCTATCCACTTAGCCAAATGCATGTTTATCTTTTGGATAAGTCCTGCTGAGTACCCTTGTACTCACGATGCCGCCGTTAAGTTGTTTTCAGGTGATCCGCAAGCGGAGGCCATCTTTGGGTACTTCTTTCCCGCGGACGGAGGTGCGGGTGAGGAGTGATGGTCAGGGCTTTGGAGAAGGCACTATCGCCACATAGTGTTAACCTTCTCTTTGGAGAGAACTGTAGTTTAGGTGATAAAACTCTTTCCGTTGTAAACTCTGTTAACTTGTGCTGTAAATTAACTCGAACCTATTTATGTAAAGTGATGGACTCGGTTCGGTTGCCATGGTTATGATGTTTTTGTTGTGCTTAGTGAGGTGTGTTTAAATCCTGGGCAACGCTCATGACACATCTCAAGGACTACCGGGATTATTCTCTTTTAATTGAGTTGATCAGTGGTGGTGACTCGATTAAACGAGGGTAATTTGGGCGGTTCCTCACAGCGTGGCATCAGAGCTAGTTTGCATCCTAATCTTGGTCAAACACCTAAAATTTGGATGTGAGGCACGTTAGTAATAGGGTGGACCTCCGTTTTGGGTTGTTGAGAGATGCGTTTGTTGCGGCATGTCATCATGTTTAATTTGTTATCATGTTGCATTTCATTAGACATTAACAGGTTCATAACCTTGCATTGTTATGCATACATATCTCTAAATGTCTTCTATCTTGTCCAAGTATCTTGTTCTATTCCTCTATATTTCTTTATCTATCTCACAACCCTTATCAACTATCTTAGTAATCTATCTCTCACATAATCGTGGTTGATATGGTATTCTTGTGCAATGCTTTTTGTACAATTATATTATATCAATTTTCTCTCCGGTCGCTAACCTCAATTGTGGTTGGTGACAGGATGGCCGAGAATGATCAAGTTGGAAATGGTGCGGGTGGAGATAATGTGCTTCCTCAACCGCCCCCTCCTCCCAATGTGCACACTGCCATTTTGGAGTTGCTTAGGAGATCTCAAGACAACCACCAAGCCCAGAATCAGATCCTTCAGACCTTGGTGAACCATCTAGCTGGCCAAGGTGGTGGTGGTGGAAATCCACGCCGAGGTCACTCAGCTTTTCTTGCCACCCAGCCTCCAACCTTTCGGGGATCCGATGAGTCTTTGGATGCGGATTTCTGGCTCTCTACCATTACAGAGAAGTTGGGGCTCTTTCCAAATGATGATGCTGAGAAAGTGGCCTTTGCGGCCCATCAACTTGAGGATGCCGCTGGAGTCTGGTGGAAAGGTTACAAAGCCCAAGCGGCAGTTGGTCATCAGATAACCTGGGATGAGTTTCAGAAGGCCTTTCGGGAGTATCATATTCCCAAGAGTGTGATAAACATTAAAAGAGATGAGTTTCGAAGCCTGAAGCAGGGCAATCAGACAGTGCAAGAGTACACTAATGCTTTCAACTATCTTCACTCAATCAGAGCTCAACCTAAGGCAAAGGAGATGGCTGGAATTGATCAAGGACTATAACATGGAAGTTCACTATCACCCTGGCAAGGCCAATGTGGTTGCTGATGCTCTGAGTCGGAAGGCTCAATGCCATTGCTTGAGTGCCCATTCCGGAGTCAACACACTTTGCGAAGATTTTCAGAAGCTCAACCTTTCTATTGTCGAGCATGGGTCACTTACCTCTTTGGTGATTACTTCTGATCTTATTGATGAAATCAAGAAGGCTCAGCGAGAAGACAAGAATATGGCGAAGCTTAGAGCTAGTCTGAATGATGAAAAGGCCAAGTGCTTCAAATTGGACAAGGAAGGGATCCTTTGGTTTGGGAAACGTTTAGTGGTTCCAAGAAAAGTGGAACTTATAAAGAAAATTCTTGAAGAAGCTCATGAATCCCAATTCTCAATCCATCCGGGAAGCAACAAAATGTATCAAGACTTAAGACAGAAATTTTGGTGGACTCGCATGAGAAGGGAAATCGCTCGCTTTGTGGCTGAATGCGATGTTTGTCAAAGAGTGAAAGCCGAACATCTTAAGCCAGGTGGAACTCTCCAATCTCTCTCTATTCCTTATTGGAAATGGGAAGATATCTCTATGGATTTCATCGTGGGTTTGCCCCGTACTCCTCATGGCTGTGACTCCATTTGGGTCATTGTGGATCGACTTACAAAGTCTGCACACTTCCTTCCGGTGAATACCACCTACAAGATTGAAAGATATGCTGAACTCTACCTTACTAAGATTGTTTGTCTTCATGGGGTACCCAAGACCATAGTGTCAGATAGAGGCCCTCAATTTGTTGCTCAGTTTTGGCAAAGCCTCCATGATGCTATGGGTACTAATCTCACCTTCAGCACAGCTTATTATCCTCAAACTAGTGGCCAGACTGAACGAGTGAACCAAGTTTTGGAAGATATGTTAAGGGCTTGTGCTCTTATCTATAACAAGGATTGGGAAACTTACTTGCCATTTGCAGAATTTTCTTATAACAATAGTTATCAAGCAAGTATTGGTATGTCACCATTTGAAGCCTTGTATGGAAGAAGTTGCAGAACTCCTCTCAATTGGTCAGAATCTGGTGAGCGTCAACATTTTGGGCCCGACATTGTATTAGAGGCCGAAGAAAAAGTGAAGGTTATTCAAGAAAGACTTAGAGCTGCTCAAATTCGCCAAAAGCAATATGCGGATCCACGGAGACGACCTATAAATTTTCAAGTTGGTGACTATGTCTATCTCAAAGTGACACCCTTTAGAGGTACCCATAGATTTCAAGAAAAGGGTAAGCTAGCTCCTCGCTATGTTGGCCCATTTAAAATCCTAGCAAAGCGTGGGGCTGTAGCTTATAAGTTGGAGTTACCTCAATCTCTATCTGCAATCCATGATGTGTTTCATGTGTCACAATTGAGGAAGTGCTTAGTTCCTTCTATGAAGACTATTAATACAGATGAAGTGGATCTTCAACCGGATCTTTCCTATAAAGAACATCCTATCAAAATTCTTGACCAAGCTGAAAGGAAGACAAGAAACAAGGTCACTAAATTGGTGAAAGTGCAATGGAGTCGCCGTCCTGAGAGTGAAGCTACATGGGAACGAGAAGATCAACTTCGACAATCATATCCGACCCTCTTTCTAGAAGAGTAAGTTTTAATATGTTCTTCTTATGCTTTATCCTGCCTTTATCTATCGATCTTCTATCTTGAGATCAGAGTTAGATTTGGAGTTTCGTCCTAATCTTCTTCTATCTTGTCGATAACCTACCTTCCTTTCTCTGTTTGCCCGCCCGTGAAATCTCGGGACAAGATTTTCTCAACGGGGGGAGAGTTGTAACGAACCAAACTTGGTACTGCGGACAGTCCGCCCCTCCCTCGCGGACGGTCCGCCCGAACTTGTCAAAATCGGTCCAGAGCCTTATCCGTTCATCATTTCTCTCTCTCACTCGCTCGCTCTCGTTCTCCTCCGCCCCCATGGCGACCGGGAGGCCCTCCTAGGGTTCCTCCACTCCCAAGACCCCTCAACCTCGCCGGAGCTTCGCCGGAGAACCACTGAAGACCACCGGTACCCTCTTTACTCCTTTCTTCCTCCATGGTTTGATTTTGGAGCCTCTCTCAAAGTTTTCCCCTCTTTTCCCTAAAAACTCAAGTGAAGAACTCGCCCGATCTACTTTGATGTCGCTTTCCTTCGGTTTCTAGCACCTCACCGGAGTTCAACCCATCACCAGTGAGTTATCCAATCTCTCGATTCGCTCTCTAACCTCTTTTGATTTGGGTTCTAGAAAACCTAGGGTTCTAAGCACCATTGTTGAGCTCGAGCTTCTAAATCATGTTTCCGCTTGAATCCATCGTTTGGAGTCCCTTCTATACCCCTCTAGGAACCTCTAGAATCAAACCCCGCTCGAAACCGTCGCCGGAGCCGCCGCCGACGAACTCGCCAGTGTGCTGCGACGTGCGTGCGGACGGTCCGCCCCCTGGGCGCGGACAGTCCGCCAGTCGCGGACGGTCCACATGGCTTTCGCGGACTGTTTACGCAGGAACGTTTCCGGGCATTCCAGGCACCTTTTCTACTGCGGACGGTCCGCCTCCTCTGGTCCGGACGGTCCGCCGTAGCCAGCTTTTGCTGTCTTTTGCCAAGCGTCTTCAATTCTTCTACCTATCTATCTAAGCTATCATCAAACATTCTCATGATCTTGTGCATTGTTAAATCATGTTAGAGCATCTCATTTTCATATCATCGCATTTATTCATGTCATATTTATTTATTTTGCATCATTGCATTTCGTGTAGAGACCGAAGTGCAGGAGCAGGAGGTCGGCGAGGTCCAGCAAGACCCCATCGTCGACGACGCCCCCAGCGACAGTCAAGGCAGGCACCAGTTGAACCCTTTTGGATCAATAAAATATTTTTATGCCTTGTTTGTGCATTAGTCATTAATAAGGTATATGTTTGCTTAGTTGTGTAGCTCCTAATTTTATGCATTACTCCATCCTTGATATAGAACAAAACCTCCTAGATGAGTATGCTTGATTAGATGTCACGTTGTAGTTGCTTATCCATGCTTAGTTTCGGTAGAAGTCGAGAGGTGGCAAGGTCACCACCGCTCGCGAGTTATAGCTTATGCTTGCCTTAATTAATACTTGGATAGCTTGGAATGATTTAAAAGTTGAGCTACATAATCTTGATGCGAGACTTGAGCAAGTGTGCTAGGGTCATGTGAGATGGAGCTCACTTGACATAGACTTGCTTGGGTTGGTTTAGGACCATCATTGTTACAGCGTACTTGAGCACTTTTTCGTACAGACCACCTGCTGATTGTGGGTAAGGTAAACCAAGTAGCATAAGTCACACCGAGTCTTGGCCGGATTAAGCACGGGTGGGATGAGGTGTGATCAGGCTGTGTCCGGTACATCTATACACTCCGGGCTCTTCGTTCATAACTGGGTGGGGGTATGTGAAAGGCTGAGGGCATGAATCAACCCTTATCCTAGGTACCAGGGTATGGGCGTTGGTCTTGTGCCTCTCGTGGGAAAAGCTGTACACCCCTGCAGGGTATAATCTATTGCAATAGCCGAGCTCCCGGGTTAAGGAGCAAGCTCTTGTTACCTTGTGTTCAATGTAGAGTTACCGATTGGAGTTCATGGAAAACTGAGCTCAATATTCATGATCATCTTACTTATAGTATTTGATTGATGTTTGGCTTAGATTATAGACTGCTAGGTCTTTACTTGTTTATGTCATTATAGACTTTGTAGAGGCTTTTATGCAAATTTAAAAATTGATCCTTCCTATCCACTTAGCCAAATGCATATTTATCTTTTGGATAAGTCCTGCTGAGTACCCTTGTACTCACGGTGCCGCCGTTAAGTTGTTTTCAGGTGATCCGCAAGCGGAGGCCATCTTTGGGTACTTCTTTCCCGCGGACGGAGGTACGGGTGAGGAGTGATGGTCAGGGCTTTGGAGAAGGCACTATCGCCACATAGTGTTAACCTTCTCTTTGGAGAGAACTGTAGTTTAGGTGATAAAACTCTTTCCGTTGCAAACTCTGTTAACTTGTGCTGTAAATTAACTCGAACCTATTTATGTAAAATGATGGACTCGGTTCGGTTGCCATGGTTATGATGTTTTTGTTGTGCTTAGTGAGGTGTGTTTAAATCCTGGGCAACGCTCATGACACATCTCAAGGACTACCGGGATTATTCTCTTTTAATTGAGTTGATCAGTGGTGGTGACTCGATTAAACGAGGGTAATTTGGGCGGTTCCTCACAGTAGCATCACATGAGGAATACATATAAAATTGCTCACTGCAGATTGTGATAGCACGAGGAATGTAAGCACAAGACCTTGCCATTTTTACCATGTTATGTATATTTTTTTTTACAGTGGAGCTGTACCCCTGATCTGTACCAGCAAAACCAGATCCAGCAGTCAATCCTGACCAGATTCAGAATTGAAGTTGGATCTTGTGTTGGCTTCATATGCACCCTCAAGATTGGGCAATGTGATTGGATGGTGAGTTATGTGGAGTGGTTGGTAACAATAACATGTGTTGGCCTGGTCCCCTCCACACACCCTCAGATTTGTGAGGCATGCAATGCAATGCAAGCAACAAACTGCTCATTCTCACTGGGGGTTTGGACTCATTCCAGGGATTGGGACAAGTCAGGGCCTGAAAAATCCAGGGCTGCATGATTAGTTCTAGACCATGGTGTCAGCCCTGTCATTTTCTATCTCATTGCCATCAGATGCAGGTCTCTGTCACCTCTCCCCAGGGATTAGATGTATCTTGTAGATGCTTGTAGACTACTTGACCTTTGGTTAAGAGGATGTGTGATTTTGTTGGATCGATGCTCTGCTTGTCCACAGCCACAATTCTCGTTGCCTGTATTATTGGGAGCACTGTTCTTTGTTTTTTAGCTGTTACATGGTACACCATCCATATGCTTGTGGCTAATTTGCAGAGATCCGTAGTTTTACCTAGCTTCTTTACAAGCTCGAGAACTATTGACAGTGTGGTTCAGATCCAAGTTTATTCCTGTGCATGAAATTCTCTGTTTATTTAACTGTGTATATAAGTTATCAGTTTACAGTTGTTTTCAGAATTTATCATTCACTGACAATCAGGTAGCGCGTAAAAAATCCTTTCACAAGCAAAGAATTTACTGCCAGATAGTTCAATGTGGATTATTCTACTTGACCATATATAGGAAAAGAGTATTACGTATTGGTCAATGCCTAATCAACTTTTGCAGAAATTTAATTAACATAAAAAGGGTTTGAAATGTTTTGAGCTCAGTTATCTAGCACTATTTCACAATAAAAACTTGTGGCAGTCCCTCTCAAAAAACACCTGGAATGTGGAAAATGCCCACAAAAAAATCATGCCCTCGTCAACTAGCCAGTTCATGGGGTAGCTATCATTCAGCTAGCGATATAAAATGAGCTATTTTCTGTAGCAAAGTTTTGACATATTTAGATGGGTTTACGTTTAACAAAAAAAATCAAAGAAAATGATGTTGTAGAAAGCCTTCTAAAAAGGTAGGCGAATGGACATGCGTGATGATGTTTTCTTGGATTGTAAGGCTTAGGGGGAAAAGGCCAACATAAATTGGAAAGCTATTAAATCATTCCAGTCATCTTATAATTATGAACAAATATATGTATCCATTATCTTATAATTATATGAATCAAATACCATCTTGGTGATATAGATAGGCCGAGTAACCAAGTTATAAATTGAACGAGTTCTTCTATTTTTTAAAATTTTGATTATCCACCATGGATACATTAATTGACTGCAAGTGGACACAATTAATAGCAAAAATGATCTGTTTTTAGCGATTGCGAGGCCACTCGTCGTGTTCTTGGATCTGGCTAGGCTCTCCTCCACGTTAGTCACGGTTTGCTGCTTTCAGATATCCACATACAGCAACAGGGAAACAAGGACTGACTTGCACGAACACATTCAGAAGCCCAGCCGTGTTCATATGGTGAGCCGTCCAGAGCACCATCACCAAGCTGGCATGTGTGTACTACACACCCACAATATGCGCTCCATATAAGAGCTGGTGCATGATTGTGCCATGGCATCACATCAGTGCAAAAGATGCCATGGCAGGGTCTCTACCCTGTGTGCTTGGCACAACAAAACAAAATCTCTAGATCTACCTACCTCAGTCCTAAGCTATCTCTCTTACTTACAAATAGTAGTTGAGATTGCACATGGGCCCATGCATGTGTGATGTCTTTGATCTCATATTTATGAGCATTTGATTTGAAATCCTAAGAAAGCCAATTATGATATCTCAGGCATATGATTGGGAAGTTCTATTGTGTAAAATGCATGTGAGTATATTTTGACAGCTCCGAAAAATTCCATGTGAGGAGCTCAAAATGATTGCTGAAAGTCATGTACTAATTAGATACCTGATTTTTCACTAGCACTTATGTAAAGAAGACCAAATCGTTCGTATATATATTACTGTTTTTTTCTCATCAATATACACTGATTGTTGAAGGAACAAGGACATCAATTGTACAATAATAGTTCGTGCACTGGACCAGAGTATAGCATGGTGAAGATCTAGGAAACCCCTAAAAATAGAAAATTGCAGCTTTCTATCTTCTGTACAATTTCTGTCTTCAAGGCGCATGAAAAGTACTAACAGTTTTGCTGTTGAGCACAACACTTGAAATAACCTAGGACTTGGCAAAAAATTTGCTTGCTTAGAAACATTTATGCTAAATGATGTCTAGGACCATGTACTATATATTATACATGATCAACATTATCTACATGCCTTGCACAAACCTCAATTTAGCTAGGACGACCCATTGCAACTTGTTGCTTCAATTTGAAGTATATTCTTGTAAAAACTAAGACATACTGAATCTAGATCTATTTTGACTAAATTATTATTTCTCTTTCTTTAAACATAATAATTTACTGGAGCTTCAGATGTAATCCCTTCACCAACTTGAGAATACTGTAGACTCATCCGACCAAATTCATCATTTTCAAAAGGATAAAAACATAAACTGGCCATGGCATCTACATACGTTTATCTGATACTAATCAAACTACTTAATTAGCTTTGAGCAATAATCAAACAAGTAGCAGGTGGCACATATTCCTCCCCTCTAAAGAAAGAATGGGCCGGGGGCATGCATGGTTCCAAGTGAAACACATGGGGGAAGCCACTTGATGGTGTAGGGAGAATCTTTTTCTCTTGGAAGCCCCAGCCCCCTTCTTGTTCGGCTCAGATGAGGCCCCCAGACAGTGGAGCACGCCTTGCCGGGTTGAGGAGGCACACATCGCCCTCATCCATGCAATGCGTGCTGGGGTTCCTGCTGCTGTGGATTGCAACCACCATCATTGGTCACTCTCACTCCAGTTTGTGCACTGCACAGGCATCAGCACCTAATCCCGAGGGAGTTGAGTCACTGATTCACTGTGTATTGTTTACTGGTATCTCTTTTTTTTGTGGTTCTTGTTGAATTTCATCTGGAGCCTACTCCGGATTGCTTAGCACTAAAAGGCTTTCCCTGTTGTTGTTGTCGTCGTCGTCGTTTTGCGTTGTGATGACCATTTTTTTTAAAAGAAGAATACCACAAGATTTGATCACAAGGACACTAATCATATTGACATATATACTATTCTGCTCGTTGGGTTTTAGTTTGATAAATTTGGTCCCAGGTTATTTTTGCTTATTCAATAGTCAATGGTTCTCTGTGAATTTGTCCATCTGACATATTACAGAATATTTGCTATAATCAAGGAACAGTTTATCTACTCTACATCACACTTTTTTGTGCTATTCAAAATTGATTTTAATATATAAATACACATAACGCTTTTGTTATTCAAAACCCTTTTCAAAAATCCAAAAGATAAATTCTCTTGGGTCCCAAGGACTAGAAATTCAGAAAAAAAAAAGCGCTTGACGTCATTTGATGAAAACCACCGGCCCAAGCTAGTGGGATGAACTGCTCATGCTGCTCATCCAATCCACAAAGCACAAACAGAGATGGCGGGCAGAGAAGAGGGAATTGTGCGTGCAGCATGTCGCACAAAAAGCTCGGTCAAAAAAGGTGGGCTCATCAGTTTGCTGCAAAGGAGGCTCCGAAAGCTTAGGGTTATCCATCCGTGAAGTCATCCTGACGACCTACAGTTGCTCATTGTTTCCGGCCCTTTTCTAGCTCGGTGCCTCCAATACATTGTGCAGCAAGAGAAAAGGGTTGGGAGACGCCCTGTAGCTATCATGGCTCATGACTCATCTGCACTTTCTGGTTCAGGTACGACCATTTTGTGATGGTCCTGTTTACCCAATTTTGTTGGGGCCAAGTCTGGACCTGTTTGCAATGGATCGGAACATATAATTTCCTAGATTCATGTATTATCAATTTTTGGAGGATTTTGGGAAAACTAGTCAGATTGGCGCGCCATGCGCGCCTCTTCCAAAGTTATTAATATGAAATTATGATAAATTAGAGATTTATTATTTCACTGATCTAAAACTATGCTAAAATGTAAATATATTTTATACTGCATAAACAGGAAAATACCACCATTGATACTTATTTCTAAAATATATCGGGAGACCCACCTTGACATTTTTTCTAAAATATATCGTGGGTCCCGTATAAGTAGTACATGAGCCTTTGTGGGTCCCACCTGAAACTGTATGCGGGTCCCACACAAGCAGTACCGTGAGGCACACACAAATTGTGTCGCGGGCCCACCTGAATGTATGTGGGTCCCACACGGGTCCTAACATGGGGCCAGGATGCACGAGGAGGCTCGAAATCTTGGAGCTGTAGTAGAGTTTATAGATTCTCGATTTTTAAATGAAAGAGTGAAATGAAAAATTCTCAACTTTGAATTTGGGATGCTTCTCACAAGTGGCGTCACGCAAAGTGGAGTGGTCTCACAGAGCAGAGGAAGCTGGTATCCATCAAGTTTCTGATCTGGTCGGCCAAAAGCAAGATAGACAGTTAGACACCATATATTACATCTAGCACAACCCTAACATGCCCAAGCCCAACTCAAAAAGTGGCTTTACATACAAGTGCAAGATCACTTGCACTAGGGGCACAAGCAGCCGCATACATCATTCAACAAAACCACTTCGGTGATATTCCTCTTCAAGGCATAAAACAAGCATATCTATTCATACGTACGCCAACTTAGTTATTCTAGTCCACCGCCCATGATCTAACTGTCCGCCGTACCTTCACATGACCGTGCAACACATGTTTGTTATGCATCGGCAGATCTTTTGTAGCAAAATATTAACGACACGAATGCGCAACTGTTCTATGGTTTATCTTTGTACGAACTATCTCTAGTAACTTAAGTAAAGAACTGTCTTGGATAAGCAACCCAGTTGGGATTGTTTGATTAGTATCTTAGACGGTCCGGTTGTTCTAAAAATAAAAGGTATAGTATAACAAAATTTATATCATAGACGATTCAAAGCCGGAATCATGTGGTGTAATGTAAGCTATTATATTTTCTTAAATGATCCCAAACATATAAGAATAACGACTGCCAATATTTTCAAAGTCAACCAGTAATTTTTTAATATATATTTCAACACATGTTTGTTATGCATCGGCAGATCTTTTGTAGCAAAATATTAACGACACGAATACTCAACTGTTCTATGGTTTTTCTTTGTATGAACCATATATACGTCGGATAACATTATCTCTAATGACTTAAGTAAAGAACTTACTCGGATAAGCAACCCAGATGGGATTGTTTGATTAGTATCTTAGACGGTTGGGTTGTTCTAAAAATAAAAACCGTGGCATAACAACATTCATATCATAGACAATTCAAAGCAAGAATCAAGTGATGTAATGTAAACTATTATATTTTTTAAATGGTCCCAAATATATAGGAATAATGACAGCCAATATTTTCAAAATTAACCTGTAATTTTTAATATATATTTCAAAATTTTAAAACAATGAAATGACAATATTTAGAGGCTGGCTAAGTGGGATCAATTCTGTTTGTAGTAACAACATAACACAAATGATGATATATGATGTGGTTAATAAGTAGGGATTTAATCTGTATAAGATAATAAGTGCTATTCTTAACACAAAATATTTTATCGACTCAAAACATAGGAGATGATGTATGAACCACCTTAAGTCATCCTTTATATTGTAGTGCTCTTGCCCGTGCAACTGAGGCTCCTGCTTACAAGTCCATAGATCACCTCCTATGTGTGTCATGTCTCTGTCCCTTGCTCTTCCCTTACTACTGCCACTCCTTTATTCAATAAAATTAGCAATGCCTTTGGTTTTATTCACTTAAAAGAAATCCAGGGTTCAAGTAGTAGACCCTTAATGGCTAAGTTACCATGTTGCTTTTCTTGACATATAGGAGCCAGGCAAACTTGCATTTACCTTTGTTTTCTCTCTCTTGTGTTTTGTGGTGTGCTAGCTTATTACAACAAGACAAGAAGTACATAAGCATTGGTCACAGATGTAGACATGACAGAGAAATTGACACGTAGAAAAGGGAGGACACTAGAGCTCCCCCTCTCCAACTTGGCATGTTGAGTATGGCACGGATGGTCCCAAAGCGTCAGCACTCAGCACTGAAGACTGCACAGATGTATGTTTGCGGCTGCAGTTGATAGCGTCTGTCTCACCTGATGCAATCACATTGCATTGGATCTCATCTGAGTGCTAAAAAAGACAAGCTTTTTTGGGTTCTACAAAGCAAATCAAGATAGCCGGAAAACCTTTTCCTCGGCCTAAAAATGACACTTGAACATGTTCTCTTCTGCATAATTGACAGAAATATTATGCCCTTCAACATCATCAATAGCATGATGCCAACACTTATATGACCCAACACGGCACAATTCTAGGAATGCGCGACACGCATGTATCCATGATATGAACAATGGCAGCACAAGCAACAAAGGGGAGGTATTAATCCCAAATGAACACATGAAACTTAAAAGCCACCAAAAGGGATATCTTAATTCTAATCAGCACACAAAACTCAAGCCACCAAAATTTCAAAACCCCATCGCCGGTCCAAATTCTTATCAGATGGAACAAACAAAAGACAAAAAGAATCTCGATATCAACCATCCAAATTATAATCAGATGGTTCCCATGACGAACGAGGGGCACACCATACCTGTTCAACTGAAAGTCAGAGGATCTGATTCCACTGATATTGACATTCACCAATTAATGGGAGTCCTTAGTGCATAATGGCAGCATTTGCTGTTCTCCTGACATGGACACCTGACCAAACAATAGAAGGCCCTTGGTAAGTGCCCTAAGCAACCCCTCCCTCCCGTTTTGTCCTCAACAGTGATGAAAAATTCAGTCCAATACCAACTACTGAATGCGCACTTGTCCTAACTAATCAAAGTAGTACGCAGCATCTCAGCAACTATACGTTGCTACAGATGCTTAATCTGGTCCTATCATCCATATTACAGAAACATATCTCACTAGACAAAGTGAACAGTAAGTGGCGCCTTTATGCGTTACATGTCATTTCAAGAGTGTCTATTCAACCACTACCACTATCAGATGAGGCATGAACTTCAAACGTAGGGCACGAAAGGAAAGACTTAACAAGTTAGAGAAAAAACATAGAAAATTCCAATTTATTTTTTTATGACATACTTGAAAACTAAACAAGTTTGAAACTTCCTTCAGGTCCCAATTCAGATTTTTACTATGGTTCAAAAATCTTAAATGGAAATGCATGTTGCTCAAAAATATGTATCTAACAACATAATATGTGCTTTTTCTCTGTGATGTCCAAAATCAACCTGTTTCAAAAAAGATAACCAGAATATATGGAACTAGGATGTTTCCTCACTATAGATAGCGGGGCACAAACAAATATAGAGTTATGTCATATTAGAATTTTTAGTTTATCCAAATTGTCTGTCAACCATTCTGATTTGCGCCAAGAAATCACTAATATTTAAGAATATATAAATAGGATGATTATTGATCACAATAATGATCAAACAAGCACTAACTAGCAATACACATGATGATGCTAGGATTTAACAATAATGGTGCATCTAATGCGACTTTGTACTTAAGGAAATGCTACTGCTACTTAAGGAAAATGCCATCACACTCTTGGCATGACCATCCAGCATCTATATAACTCACCAAGCACCCGAGTGACAATGAAAGAACAGATATTTTTTTTTTTTTACATCTGATTGGACAGACAGGCAAGTGGCAAATTGGCATCACTATCACCAAGGGAATATCAGATGGCATCACATTAACTCAAGAATGAGTATCTATCTATCATTCTGCATAAAAGAAAGGCCATGCAACAACTTTCATGTCAGTATTTATCCTCTCAGAAGCTCATCATCATTTTTTAACAGTTGTTTTTCAGATGCAAAGAGTTTGCTAGATTCTTATCACAAAGTGCCCTAGTTAGCCTTGAAGCTCCAGGGGCAGTTCACTGGAACACAATGAATATTATGAATAAATTTACTTCACGTTTATTGGTCAATTTTAAATCATGTCCCTGGAATATATTTAATGCAAAATTATTCAGTTTCTAAAGCTTACGCAATTAGATAGCTGTCCTTGAGGGTGACATGCACACTTATATTTTCTTCTACACAAAAGGTTTTCATGCTGTTTTAAAAGGCCGCATATATAAGTGCACAATAAGGACCTATTAGAGGATGATGAGCCAAGTGTTACATCATAACCTAAAGTCAAATGAGACATACCTAACATTCATGTTTTTAAGCGGATAAGCTAAAGTGCATCAGTCACCAAAGCCAAAGATATTCGAAGTTGAATGCTTTTCCAGATGTCCATATCAAAGCAATTATAATGCCTTTATCATCTTCAAAGGTGACCAGACTTTTACACCTGTCGTTTGCTTCATGTCCGCCACAGCAAACTACATCATGATAACTATCTAAGTGTGACATCCTGGCCCAAGGCTTAATAGGATTGATAGAATACTCATACCAACAAGTTGCAACTTCTTTTTCGGGAGCTCATCTCGAAAGAACTTCGAGGTTAAGCGTGCTTGGCCTGGAGCAATTTCGGGATGGGTGACCGACCGGGAAGTCCTTCCTGGGTGCGCATGAGTGAGGACAAAATGCGCAGAAAAGACTTGTGTTGGTCAGTGAGGAGATTCTCGAGGTCCTAGAGAGCTGCCAGGCGTAAGCGGGCCCGGACCCGGGGGGTCGGGACATTACAATTGGTATCAGAGCCGACTCTCGCGGTTTCACGGGCGCGTGGGGTCGCAGTTGCGCAGGCATGGTGCGCATGGCTGGTTGCGCAGGCATGGTGCGCATGGCTGGTGTGAGCCCAGAGTGGTCACACAGCATGGCACATGCGCTGGCACTGGGCACACGGACGTGGCCAAGAGAGGACGTTCCTGGCTTGGGGTTGACCAACGAGGACGTCGGTCTTCTAAGAGAGGGAGGATGTGACATCCTGGCCCAAGGCTTAATAGGATTGATAGAATACTCATACCAACAAGTTGCAACTTTTTTTTCGGGAGCTCATCTCGAAAGAACTTCGAGGTTAAGCGTGCTTGGCCTGGAGCAATTTCGGGATGGGTGACCGACCGGGAAGTCCTTCCTGGGTGCGCATGAGTGAGGACAAAGTGCGCAGAAAAGACTTGTGTTGGTCAGTGAGGAGATTCTCGAGGTCCTAGAGAGCTGCCAGGCGTAAGCGGGCCTGGACCCGGGGGGTCGGGACGTTACACTAAGGAAGCTTTGAGTTGTTAGAATGTACTAACTGAAAGTAAAGAGGACAAGAACAGGGGCACCCAGAAGAATTATATCACACCGAAGCTTAACAAGTGCCAGATTAGTGAACAACTGTTTGTCTGAATTTGATTCAACATTGAAGCATAATGAAAAGAAACTCAGTAACCGAATATAGAGAACTATGCCCCTGATGATGAACTTCCATTTCCACCAGTGCTCAGATCCAGTACTTCAAGTGATCGAAAAGGTGGACGTTCTCCAAACTTCAACAAATGTGCAACTTCATAGACTGGGCGCAGTTCAGAGATGGCTTGAACGTCTAGGTACGAGTCACAGGTGAAACACCAAACTGACAGATCACTGCAAAAAAATTATGCACACAATACTAAGCAGTAGAAATCATATGGTGCCCACAAACTACACAACTAGACATAGAAACAAGAAAATCATGGCTAGATACATAAGAGGGGAAAAGAGCATACAACAGAAAGCTCAGCAACTTCATAAAAGAAGTATAAAAATAATAATCTGAGTGACCATGACCATTAATGTGTCTTTTTTGTGTGACTTATTAGTTCCCTGTTTGGGGTTTGAAAATCCATGTTTTGACCAATAAGGCAGCTATCTGGTAAGTTCAGAACTTTCCTTTCAAGTTCTTTCTAGTCACAAGGATCAATTATTCCGCTATGCATTAGCCCAAGGCAGGTTAGCTCAACAGCAAGTGGAGCAACTGATCATGCATTCAATGAGTGATTGCTTGAAACAATGAATCATATCACCACAAAAGGCTGCATTTGACATTGCAATTGCTTTTAAAAAGCATAGAGGTAGAAGCTGGACCATAAGGTTAGTGGTTAAGTGGTCACTGGTTCGATCAGCAGTCCACCTGTCGAATGGGTGTAGAAGATATTGAGATAATATTATTTCTTCTAGTTTTAAGAAATCATATATGTAGGCATAAAACACTCGAATTGATTCAGACATACTCATAGGCAACACCTGAGATCATGTATAGTCAAGAAACTGGGATGAAACAAGCTTGTGTGGAGCCAAGGAATATTATTTGCAATGAAAGGAATAAACCAAAGAAAGCTCAAGAAATTACCTGAAACTCAAAGCAAGACAATGACCACTTTCTTGATAATGACACAGCATATGTTTGTTGATAAAACGACTGCACAGCACATCTTTGCAGATCAAGCATAACCAGTTTTCAGCAGGGTGATGACATCTGCATGAAAAGATCCCCTCATGAGAAAAAAAAAAACTCAGACATCAGTAATTTTTACTCAACATTTATAATTCCATGGTGCACATGCACTCTATGGATTTAATGAAGATACCATTTTTGAATCACCAAGAGATATGTAAATACCAAAATTGCCATTTGTAACCATGAGAAATGTCATGAGCCAACTTTCAGTAGAGGAAAATATTGGCAGTACATGTTGCTTCCTTTATGCGCCAACTCCTCTCAATGGTGTTAGTGCATCAACAAGCATACAAGAAGTTTGCATACAGTGAAGCCTGGAAGATGTCAACACAAAGTCTGACAATCTTTTATGTTCACAATACATCAAAACACCTAAAAACCATTTTGAAGTGAAATGACACAAGTTGACGTGCTTTTATAGAAAAGTTAGATAGCATGTCTAAATGGGGATGCAACTTTCATACCATCTATGCCACACCACAAATCAATTGTAGAATACAATGACAAGTGTGCATCATCATCTCAAAAGAGGTTTCAGCAATTCAAATTAGGAATAAAACTTCAGGTCGATCTCACTTCAACCAAATTGTGGTAATGATAAAAAAAGAAGTATCTTCAAAATCAACGAACTTAACCATCTCCCATAATTGGTGCCTTGGATGTTATATTACATTTGGAAGATTGTTACACAAGAGTGGGATGATCAAAGATATAATGTTTTTTTTGCAAAGACAACAAGATGGTGATATACAGTGCAAAATAATGGAATGAAAACAAATTCTTCAACTGGAACTCAAATAAAGGAAGGAAAGATTCTTCATCTGAAACTCCCAGACAGTAATCGACCATGCAGTGGGCAGGGAAGCACGATGAGTAATCAATACAAGAACAACCAAAACTGACGCAGTAGAGGCTAAGCCTTTCTGTTACCAGATCTTGCAATTCATGTGTTTCCGAGAAGGTAGCACCTAAATGCAGATTCCATTGCTGGAAGCATTGCAAGACTTACGCAGTAGAGGCTAAGCCTTTCAGTTATCAGATCTTGCAATTCTCAGAACAATGCCATCAACACCAGTCTGACAGTGGGCAGTTAATGGCTGCCCCCAGGTAGGTCCAGCAACCAGTCCCAGTGAATCACTGATCAATAGCATTGTCATGGACCTACATTAGCTATTTTTTTTTTAAGACACAATTCAGCTATGCCTTGTTGCATTTGATGATAACCTAAAGTCCATTTGTTTTGTCCAACCAAAGAAACAATCGATAGCTTCTAAACTTGTAATTGGCTTAACCCTCAACATTTTTAGTCACTGTCCTGAACCATTTGTTCCTCTACTTATTGCAAACCAACTCATCTCACTGTAGCTCACGAAATTGAACCGCGGGGATTCCAAAGGATCTGCAGAGAATTCGCGCAGGAGGGAGTTGACCCGAACCTGGAGCACGGAGAGTCGGGCGGGGGCACTTGCGCGAGGTCGTCGGCGCCAGCGGGCGGCATGGTGCCGAGGTGCGGGCAGCTGGTCCGAGCCTCTACCCATCCCGCTGCCGCGCCGTAGAGGTCGCCCATGTCCACTTCTCCCCCCGTCACCTCAACCACCTCCTCCCGGCGGCTCTCGCCGGCGCCGTCCTCCTCCCTCTCCTTCCCCTGCCACAGAACGCACGCACGCAACCGGATGGAGGTAAGAGAGAGGGAAAATAGAGATAGCCGGGGGAGGCGGGTTTCAGTTTCACGCTCGCACCTTCCGAGACGACGACGAGTCCTCACCGGCGGCGGAGGACATGGTCGGAGCGGCGGCGGCGGCGGCGGCGGAGACGAATCGATTGACGGAGTCGTCGTCGTGCTCGTGGCAGCTATTGGACTTTGGACTAAATCGCGCCCATTAGGCTCAATTGTAGGCCCAGAGGGCCCGTGAAACTACGGGCCGGTCAGCCCAGTCAGGCCCGTGAAACTACGGGCCGGTCGGCCCAATCAGGCCCGCTAATGCGCTAGGGTTTACCGCGTCGTGTCTGCTTTATAATCCTCCGTCTCCCCAACCAGCCGCCGCCACTCGCCACTCGCCACCAACCCTCTCTCTCTTCCTCACGAGCGCTAGGGTTTCTGGCGGCGGCGGAAGGCGGCGATGGGGCACTCCAACGTCTGGAACTCGCACCCCAAGAGCTACGGGCCCGGATCCCGCGTCTGGTGCGTGCGCTCCCTCCCTCCCTCACTTTACCTCTGCTCCACCTGCCCTCGCATGTTGGTGAAGCGTAGGCAGTTGGTGGTTTTGCTTGGATCCCTCTCGCGCATGGCGGCTTCGTCTGCAGGGAGGTAGGGTACGGCGGTATTTCAGGTTCCTTCGGTAGTACATGTCTTTCTCGCCGGTAAATCAGGTTCGTGCTGAGTGGTGATTGACTGTCTCTGGGAATCGTTGCTAAGTTTGAGGTGATTGGAGCTTTAAGCTTTCACTGTCGATCGTTTTGTTACGTTTGCTATCAATTGATTGTTGTATTATACATTGTCTGCTCGTAGATGGATCATTATGGTAAATATGTACTTTTCTGTAGATTTATTGCTACGATGTCTTACATTTGACCGACGATTCATGCAGTGCTGTGATTGTAGTATTATATATTGTCTGCTTGTAGATGGATCATTATGGTAAATGTGTACTTTTCAGTAGATTTATTGCTATGATGTCTTACATTTGACCAATAATTCATGCTGTGCTGTGATTGTTGAAGAGAAGCAGAGTGTTAGTCTTTGTGGAACAAGAGGGCATATGTTGCTTCTTTTTAGCGTCTAGGCTATATGCTGTTTTAATGGACTTGTGAGTTTTGATGTGCTAACGAAAGGCTATTCTACTAAGTGCTTGTATTATATATTGTCTGCTCGTGGATGGATCATTATGGTAAATGAGTACTTTTCTGTAGATTTATTGCTACGATGTCTTACATTTGATCAATGATTCATTCTGTGATTGCGGTAAAGAAGCAGAGTGTTAGTCTTCCTCGAACAAGAGGGGATATTGCTTCTTGTTAGTGTCTACACTATGTTCTGTTTTATGGACTTGTGAGTTCTGATGTTCTAATGAAAGGCCATTCTACTTAGTCTTTGTACTGACACAAACATGCTTGCTTTGGCAGCCGGGTCTGTGCCAACCCTCATGGTCTGATCAGGAAGTACGGGTTGATGTGCTGCAGGCAGTGCTTCCGCAGCAATGCCAAGGACATTGGCTTCATCAAGGTATACTCTATATGTTAACTGTAGTCTTACAGATGCTTACCATCAGTAATGCTTGTTGTTGTGTGTTTGATATTTAGTCTTCGTATACTGGAGCAGTTGTTGGGATATTGTATTTGGACACAGACTAGGCAGTTTCTCTATTGTATAATCCCTGATAGTTCACAGCTTTATCAGTTGTTTTTTTTCCATGAATCAATGATAATGTTTAATAATGACAAACTGACTATTGTCCCATCTCCAAAAGAATACTCCTGCCAGTAAAATTATTGTATGATGTTCAGACACGCAAGTTCAACCTGTATGAAGTTACATATTTCTTTATGAATGCCTTATAATTATGACTGTGGTACTGTTCCATGTATGTTTTGTTAGAGTTTGATGATGTTGCTGCATCTCTTATGTTATTGCCAGATTGTTGAGTACCCTTTTACTCACTCATTTCTTTGATGCTTTGTTATGTCTTGTGGTATCAATTACTATATTAGCTTGTTGAAATTGCCCTCCACTGTGCTGTAATCTTTTTTGAATCAAATGAATGTTGATGCACTCTTATGATGCTCTATCGTAGTGGCTAGTCTTTTATGTTTACTAGAAAATCATGTGAAGATCACTTTTCTATCACTTGTATGTAATTGCTTCTCTATCTTTTTTTTCTGCAGTATCGCTGAAGTCAGGTGGGCTACAGGAACGCCATCTGCTGATGTGATATGGAACTTTGATAAGTGGCAAGGCGATAATTTTAATTCCAGTAATTTAGATGTTTTGTTCAGAACTCTGCAAGTAGAGTTGGTGGCTTTTGTTTTTGATGGAGAACTTAGCCATGCCTGTCTTGAACCATGAGTTACCTGCATATGTGCAGAATTTGAGCTACTGTGTTTGACAGCCATCCTTTTCAGTGTCTTGTTGAGCATCAAGTATTCAAGTTGGAATCTTATTCACTGCTGAAATGTTTATTTAACATGCTGCAAATATCTGTTTGGGGTGCCTATGAGATTCCGTATCTCAGTTCACAAATGCAGCAGGAATCAATTCGAATTGTAGATGAGTTGCAACAATTCTGTTTATTTGTTGTTCTTCCATGTGTCGCGTTACAATCTTATGTTAAGAAACCTATTGGAAAGTGACGTGACTTATACAGTATCCTCACATTGCTGAATATGTAATGTTTGTTGAACCCTCCTACTTGCCCTTAATCTTGGACAAATGCGCCGATTTGTGCTATTTTTCTCTGATCCTTGATAACACTATCCCTACTCCCATGGAATCTTGCGGACATTTCATGTTTTTCTCTCTGATCCTTGCTAACGTTATCACTGCTCCCATGGAATCCACAGACACCTCTGTTGCCTAGTCATCTTGACCGATTGGATCTGGATAAGATTCCCGGATTGTGACAAACAAAAAAAAAGGTACACAGATAACAAAGTGAAGGTGCATATACAGACAAATAATATTTTAGGACGTGTAAAAACTTAAGTTTGCCTTGAATAAAAATGTCTTGATTTTTATGAGAAGGTTATGCATCTATAAAAGGACTCCATGCCAATTTTCATAACTTTAGGATGCAATCATTTATATTTAACTTTTTTTAAATGTATTGAATATTCATGAATTTCGAGAGTCCAGACCATAAGTCCGATCATATCAAAATTTTTTATGGTCGCTCTTTACATGGTACTAGTTCAAGGAAAATATCAGAAAAATAAAAAAAATCGGTGTGCAAACCAGCGTTAAAAATGAGATTAGCACCTGTTGGCTTTTCACCACCGGTTTGTGGCTAGAACTAGCGGTGAGAATGATTTTCACCGTTGATGCTAGCCACGAACCGGCACTGGCTCAATTTGGAGCTGACAGTGAAAAATTTTCACTGCTGCTTCATTTAAAACCAGCGGTAATAAGGCGGTAGGGAAATTTTTTTTAAGTAGCGTCTGTTGTTTACCTTTCAAGTTTGTTCACAAATATACACATTACAGGTCACCGCTATACTGTTCAGGAATATTTCTCAGCACATGGTCTGAAAAGCATGCAGCCCACACAGTATGGTAATATGATTATTTATTAAATCTACAAGGGGTGCAAGTGTATTTTTCAGTTTATTAGTGAATTCTATATACATGACAAAGAAGGCCATAATGCATCTTCAGCCGTAACCTCGGAAAGTGAAGCTGAAGGAAGTGATGTTTCGCCATACGTAGCAATCACCATCCGAACCCTGAGAAAAGGGGAGAATATGATATTGCAAGACTATACATCATTCTGTTATGCAATGTTTATCCATGGCCTTGGAAAAAAATCACAATGGATTTTTAACGATTGATCATATCACAGCTGTAGTCCTTCACTTAGGGCTCGTAATAAATGTTTTAGACAAAGTGACTTGAGTGTATTTCAGTTAGTTAGGTTTGCCTGGTAAATTTTACACACGTGTTTGAGTCACGCTATCTGTTCCTAGAATTGTTTTCCCCTGCCCCCGTGGCATCCCCAAAGGGCGACTTGGTCGGCGCCGCCACCGCTCCCCCAGGCCACTTCGTCACCGTCGCCACCGGAGCTTCGCCGACAAAAGTCTGCTCGGCAGCGATGAGGGCGGCGGTGAGCGTCATCATCTCCTTCCTCTCCAACCAAAATCTCCTTCTCCCCCTCTCTCCCGCTTGGTGTTGCAGCAGATGGCAGCGGCAGCCGACGACCCTGGACCAGCAGTGCACGGATCTAGCACCATTAAGGCCGGATAACTGCTGGCAGTGGTCGGTGGTGGTAGTATCCGATGCAACGGGGAGGTGGCTATGCTTGTCTTGCAGGAGCCTCAAGCGAAAGCTCTACTCGACTGTTGGGTCAGTGTCGGCAATGGTAGCACAGTTTGGCGTTGTTCCTTCTCTTGAGCCATTGTTGTGCGGTTCTTGCAAAGTTCAGTGGTGCTTCGAGTGCAAACCCAAATCCGTTCCTCCTCCTCCCGCGGGGGGATCTGCTCTTCGTCCCGAGGGTGCCCCTCTCCGTGATACGGGCAAGCAGATCGTCTCCGACGGGGTCGCATCGGCGGATGCCGCCCTGGTTGCTGCCCTTCTCGCGGCGAAGACCGAGGCCGCCGTGGCACAGGAGCGTCTCCGCGCTGCGACCCTTGCTTGGGAGCGTGAGCGCACTGCGGCGGATGCTGCTGCTCGCCGGATTGCCGAGGCGGAGCACTACCTCCTTCTCGCCGCCGGTCAGCAGCCTGTCGTCCACTTCTCCGACTCCGGCGCGTCTTCTTCCCAGGCTCCGCCAGCTGGTCCTGGCCCACAGCTCCACGCGACCGATCCGATGGTCGCCCAGCTCCACCTCCAGGCCGCCGGGGTCCAGAACATCCGGGCCCTGGTCTCCGTCGTCCTCGACCCCACGTCCACCTCCTACGGACAGCTGGCGTGACCGGGTCCTCTTCGCCCTCCGCCGCTACGCCCTCGACGACCACGTCCTCGACGACATGCCTGTCGCGGCGCGGGACGGGGTTTGGCTGCGCCTCGACAGCGTCGCCATATCCTGGATCTTTGGGACCATCTCCCTAGATCTCCAGGACATCATCCACACTTCGGGCGGCACCGCGCGCCAGGCCTGGCTGGCACTCAAGGGCCAGTTCCTGGGCAACGCCGAGGCCCGCGCTCTTCAGCTCGACGCGGCCTTCCGCACCTTCCAGCAGGGCGACCTCTCCGTCGGGGAGTACTGCCGGAAGATGAAGGGCATGGCTGATGCCCTTCACGACCTGGGGTGCCCGGTGAGCGACCGGATCCTGGTGCTCAATGTTCTGTGGGGTCTCAACAGCAACTACGACCTCCTGCGGACATGGATCCCTCGCCAGCGGCCCTTCCCCTCCTTCCTGCAGGTCCAGGACGATCTTGTCCTGGATGAGATCTCCCGGGGTCTCATGCCAGGGTCGTCTTCCTGGCGTCCTCCACCGCGCTCGTTGNTGCTCGCTTCTCGCCGTCTCCTGCCGCGACGCCGATGTTTAATGTTTTGCCATCGTTCCCAAAGGCATTTCTACATTTTTGCCATCGAAGAGAATAGATTTCTTATATTTTTGCCAATTTTACTGATGCGGCACGACATATCAGCTCGTCAAGGTGGACACATCATTGAAAATGTCTTTCTTGCCCCCCGCTAGACAACAAAGTGCAGCCTCTCTGTTGGCGATCAAAATTGGCAAGGAATAAGTTCTGCAGGGAAACCGGTGAAACCGGAATTAAGGACCGGTGGAACCGGTTTTATTCACTGTGACGTGTCTGACAACGTAAACCGGTGAAACCGGATTTGAGACCGGTGGAACCGGTTTTCCCTGAGTTGTAATAGGATTGGACTCTTTTTATAGATCCGAACTGTAATTGGACTTTCCTTGCGGGGCAAGACCTCCTCACCCTATAAATATAAAGGGTTGCGGCCCATTGAGTATCATCCAATCGATCAAACATAATTTATCTTTTATTGTCTTTACTTTTGTCTTTACTTTATGTTTCTCAAACCCTAGCTTCTCCAAATACTAATTGCTGTTCTTCCTTCGTCTCCACGGCGATTGAGGACATCCTAGCTGGCCTGCTGAGTCTAGGACAACCCAAGGTGCGCACACCCTGACGGGGTCCCTCCTGGGTGAGCGTTCATTGGTGATCGCAGCAAACCCTAGCAAAACCGGTTGGACCGGTTTCCAAAACCGGTGGTACCGGTTCTGCGCAGACAGGTCTGGGTGCCGCGATCTCGTGCGTGTGAGTGTTTGGCGCGGCGCGTTTTAGCGTCAACACACTTTTTGGCGACTCCGCTGGGGAAAAAGAAAAAAGGATCTACTACCATGTCGAATCTACCGAAGCCAGGCGAAGTTGATCCTGATAATATTCAAAGGCCGACTGCTAATGAGCTATCGGCTGAGGATCGTCATCTATTCGAGCAACTCCTGCTGCAAGAAAAGGAGGAGATGGAACGGGCCAAGAAGAAACTTGAAGATAAGGCGCAATTGTTCCTCTCCCACTTCTCCAAGGATCGAAAGGGTGCTATCTCTAAGGACAAGGAGGTGGTAGTTCTTTCAGAAGGAGAAGAAGAAAAAGATGAGGTAACACCCACTGTAAGTGCTGCATCCGCGCCTGTTACCTTTGATCAAATTAATGGCTTATTACTTTCTGGTCAAAAAAATCTTCTTACGATTGTTCAAGGCATGATTGATAAATCCGTAGGAAAACAACCTTCGACCGTAAATAGTAATGCTATTAATTCTGATGTAGTAGGTATTTCACAGCATGCAATTGTACCTCAAAATTCATCGGCAGCAGTACAACCCAAAGATCCACAATATGGGATGCCGTTGAATCATTTAACAGGACAGAATTCTCAGGGACAATTTGGCCAGGCAATTCCGGTGAAACCGGTTTCTGTAACCAGTCCTACCGGTTTTAATGCCAACACACAGTACGGCCAAAATCCGGTCCAACCGGTTGTAAGAACCGGTAATATCGGTTTTAATCCTGCTATTTCATATCAGACAACACCTGAGCTTATAACTAGTACGCCAATTGTTCAGGCTAATTTTGGCCGAATTAATGGTGTTTCTGGTCATGTACCTACATGTACTCCAATGACATATACTACAATTCCTATGTCTTCCCAAAGTTCGGGTTATGTGCAACAATCATTACATACATCACCGAACCAAATGTTACAACATGTGCCAAATAACAATGATCAGCAAAGCTCAAATGATCTTTATATTCAGAGTCTGATGGAAGAATATAAAAAAGATTTGGCTATTATGATTAAGGATACTTTTGGCGTAGAGGTTAAGAATAAAACTTTAGTGTCTCAGAAATCTTATCCTGCAGTTTTTGATACTATGCCTTATCCTCAAGGTTTTAAAGTGCCAGAATTTATCAAATTTACTGGGGAAGACAATAGGACTACATGGGAGCATATTAGCTAGTTTAATGTACAAATGGGTATTCATGGTAGCATTGATCATTTGAAAATTAGATTATTCCCTTTGTCATTGTCTGGTGTTGCTTTTTCATGGTTTTCGGCATTATCTCCTGATTCTATTTATACATGGTCTCAATTAGAACATAAATTCTATGAACACTTTTATAGTGGTGATAATGAATTGAGGCTATCTCACTTAACATCGGTTATGCAAAAGAATGATGAATCTGTTGTTGATTATATTAGAAGATTTAGAGATACAAAAAACCGATGTTATAGTTTGATTATTTCTGAAAAAGATCTTGCCGAATTAGCTTTTAAAGGTTTGAAATCTCATATCAAAGATAAATTAGGAGGCTATGAGTTTTTTACCATTAACGAAGTATTACAAAAAGCTTTGGCTCAAGAAAGCTGAAATAAAGATGCTAGGCCAAAATCTGATCGTCCTAACATGCATATGTTAAACTATGATTCATTGGACGATGAGAATGGAGAAGTTTGTGCTGCTGAATTTACATGGCCAAGCAAGTCTCAATCATATAGTTGCCCTTCACTTAAGCCGATCCACAAAAATCGGCAAGAAGAAGTGAAATTTACTTTTGATGTGTCCAAATATGATAGGATATTTGATGAGTTGCATAAAAACGGATACATCAGATGTGCATATACTTTACCACCGCTTGATGAGTTGAAGTGACATGCATATTGTAAATTTCATAATTCTTTTTCACATGCAACTAATGATTGTAATGTATTTCGTAGGCGAATTCAATCGGCCCTTAATGAAGGCCATTTGACTTTGCATGAAATGAAAGTTGATTCTGATCCTTTTCCTAAGAATTTTTCTGTCAATACCATTGAATTACAGAATCCTAAAGTGTTGATCCGGCCGAATCAAACCGATACAACAAAAGGAAAAAATGTAATCATTGGTGAAGCACGACCAGAACAGAAAAGGAGCAAGAAGGTATGGCTGAAGAAAGACCCTCAAGTTACAAAAAGGAATTCGACACTCGGGGGGCAAACCAAGAGCAAATGTGCTGGTTCTGATAGAACCGGTGGAACCGGTTCCTCAAACCGGTATAACCGGTTTACACCTGGAGACTCTGATGGTTCAAAAAAGAAAGCAGGGCCGACCTTTGAAGAGCTTTTGGAAAAGTATAAGAAGAAGGGAGCTGCCCAGAAACAAAGGAGTCGATCACATAGCACTAGAGATGCAAATTCACCACCAAGACATCAAGATAGACAAAAATTTCACCAACACCAAGGTAATTATGCTGCTGCACCATATTATTTTGGTGGACCATTGTCTTGGTCATATCCTTGTTATTATGCTCCTAGTAACTATGGTAGTATGTACATGCCGCCATATATTATTTCTTATCCAAATTATGGTGTCTCGCAACAACCGATTGCTTACGATGGTAATCCGGTTAAAAAGAATGCATGTACTGATCCTAAACAGTGTGAGAACAACAACAAATCAGATTCTAAGTATATGCAGCCGAGGTGGTGTCCCTCAGGCTTAACTCGCACTCAAAAGAGAAAATTACAAAGAATGCGCAGGCAATCAATGGAGCCAGAAGTTGAACAAAAATCAGCGGCACCTACAAGGATGGTGTGGAGACCAAAACAAGTTGCTTCAACTTCAACATAGGTGAGACGCATAACATGGCCGATGCTTTATATGTTTAACATCGTCCAGAGAACAATTTTGATCTTAGAAGTGTTTTCTAGTACACAAGTTTACTAGAAAACAGGGGGCATATGTTGGCGATCAAAATTGGCAAGGAATAAGTTCTGCAGGGAAACCAGTGGAACCGGAATTAAGGACCGGTGGAACCGGTTTTATTCACTGTGACGTGTCTGACAACGTAAACCGGTGGAACCGGATTTGAGACCGGTGGAACCGGTTTTCCCTGAGTTGTAATAGGATTGGACTCTTTTTATAGATCCGAACTGTAATTGGACTTTCCTTGCGGGGCAAGACCTCCCCACCCTATAAATATAAAGGGTTGCGGCCGATTGAGTATCATCCAATCGATCAAACATAATTTATCTTTTATTTGTCTTTACTTTTGTCTTTACTTTATGTTTCTCAAACCCTAGCTTCTCCAAACCCTAATTGCTGTTCTTCCTTCGTCTCCACGGCGATTGAGGACATCCTAGCTGGCCTGCCGAGCCTAGGACAACCCAAGGTGCGCACACCCTAACGGGGTCCCTCCCAGGTGAGCGTTCATTGGTGATCGCAGCAAACCCTAGAAAACCGGTTGGACCGGTTTCCCAAACCGGTAGTACCGGTTCTGCGCAGACAGATCTGGGTGCCGCGATCTCGTGTGTGTGAGTGTTTGGCGCGGCGCGTTTTAGCGTCAACACTCTCCCTCCCTTTGACAGCTGGGTCCCACTTGTCATCCCTGACCTGCCGATTGATTCCTTGGCCCCGTTTCGAACAAAGGATTGCAAAATCAGAGGAAAGGAAAAAAACATAGGAATAGGAAAGAAACGTAGAAGGAAAACAGAGGAATGGAAAAACACAGGAATTTTACTAGAATGGTGTTTGCACAGGAACGGGGAGATGTATAAGGAATTGGCAATGAATAGTAAACAGACCTACCTCTAACCGTGCTCATGCGAGAAAAACAATAATGATAAAATAATATAATAATATTTATTATGATGAATTAAATGACAACACAAAGCAACATATTATCACAGTAACCCTCCTGCAAGTGGGACCCGTGGTCCATGGACCAAACCCATAATAGTTCACCACAGAACATCGTTCTTATCCTCTGTATCATCCCTATCCGTTCCTGCCTTCCTAGTTATCAACGAAGCACAAGCCCAAAACAGATCTCATTCCCCCTGCTGGTTGATGCCTTGATGGTGCAAGCGGCCGCTAATTGATGAGGAGTGGTAGGCCGGAGGGTGCCAAGCAGGCTGCAGGTCTTCTCAGCACTTGACTTTTGCGGCTGCATGCTAGATTTGCTGTTTTTTTCATTTATTTGGAGGCAAATATGATGGATTGCTCTAAAGTTTGTGGCCGTTGTGATCCTTGCTCTTTTGTTTTAGCTGATTATTCGGATAATAGAATAGAGGTGCCTGTTCCGAGTTGCATCTTTTGTTTTGTCCTTCAAGTTTCTGAACTGTAGCTCTGTGATGAGCAAGAAGAACACCGGGTCTTTGATTAGTGAGAGAGAGAGCGCCCGTGAGCGTTGCAGGAAAAAATTCCATGAGCTCGGAGCTCATTTTCTCATTCCTGCAAAAGTACAGGTCTACGCCCCGTTCCTCCGGAAACTTTCTTGGGGCCTGTTTAATTCCACAGACAAGGAAAAGTTGCAACTTCACCTATCTGTTTTCCGGTGACAAGTTTGAGTGGGGGTGTTTAATTCCATGTACTTCATTCCACAAGTTGGCTGCCATTTCAATCAAGGTGCAGCAGCATTAAATGAAGTGCAGGATCTTCTATGGTGGCATGAAGACAGATGATGAAAGATCTAAACACAAGCAGCTGAACCACATATATATTACAATCACAGGAATATTTATATTACAGAACTGGAATGTAGAATTCAAAACAAATGTTTTGTGTCTATAAGATGATGAGCAGTTACAAAACTGAAATGTTCAAGTGCAAACATCTGTTTTTGGGTCTATAACAAGATAATCAGTTACAAAACTGGACATAGGAAGTGTACAGGACCTAAACTTGACATATGAATGAAATGATACATTGCCATCAGCTGGCATACTACTGTCACAGTCTATTTACCAAGCCATTAGCAATCCAGTCACGAAAATCATTCATCGAGTTCCATTCATCCCAACCAGCCCCTGGTACAGGCTGCTGGCCTGACCCTTCAGCTGCAGCTACGTTGCCAGCATTTGGTGATGATTCAAAGTCTCTATCAACAATCCCACTTGATCTAATGAAGTTATGGAGAGCAAAGCAAGCCTTTATAATATCAGTTTGCCTATGAAGTGGATAACTTGGTATCTCCAACAGTATCCTCCACTTCATCTTCAAGATTCCAAAAGCTCTCTCCACAGTATTTCTAAGTGAAGAGTGTGCATAGTTAAATTTTTCTTTTTTACCTCTTGCAGCCGGGCCTTGTCTGAACTCAGGCAGATGATATTTGGTTCCAGTGAAAGGAGATAGGTAGCCAGGACGGTTCGGGTAGCCAGAGTCGACCAAATAAAATTTGCCTGCAATAAGAGAAAAGAGGTAATCTGTTAGTATCATCCCTAACACTACATACGCATTGAAGGCATACATGAAGTGTCCATTACCTGTTGGCAGATGAGGAAATTTGTGCTCCAAGTACTCATAGCATCATTGAAGACTCGCATGTCATGAACAGACCCAGGCCAGCCAGCTAGCATAAATGTGAACCTCATGTCGAAGTCACAAACAACCATTACATTTTGTGTTGTCTTTCCCTTGCGGCACATGTACTGCACCACCTTATCACTTGGGACGATACAAGGTATATGTCTGCCATCTATGGCTCCAATGCAATTGTTGAAGAATGGCTGGAACCTAGGGTGCTGCAGTCTGGGGTGAATGGTCCTAAATTCTGGGTCGACTGGCTTGATAATATCATCAGCTAGCTTAACCACACATTTCAAAATCTTTATAAAGTTGTTGTGTACTGTTCCTAAAGATCTCTAAAAAATAGTCTCTGCTGTCCTAACTGAGTGTTTAGCACCAAGCATCCACAAGAGCATGCCTAATGCCTCAATTGAACTACTCCTGGTACTAGATTTCAGTCCATAGGACTGAACCAGGACATCATGGAGCCTATAGAACATAGGTTGGCTCATCCTAAACATATTGTAGCACTCTGTAGTGTTACTAAGCCTCTTTTGTACCCAATCCTCAGCACCGTGACCATGTTTCCTATATGGTTTCCTATTCAAATACTTATCATGATGAAGGGCAAACATCCACATACCAATAGTGACAAGAGAGAAATCATCATCTTCAGCAGCTTGTCTAAACATCTCATCTTCACTTGAATCATATAGCGGCCTGTCAAAGATGTTGTCCTCATCTGTGCTCTCCTC
The DNA here is from genome assembly GCA_004135705.1 of Alloteropsis semialata. Lineage (NCBI taxonomy): Eukaryota > Viridiplantae > Streptophyta > Magnoliopsida > Poales > Poaceae > Alloteropsis > Alloteropsis semialata. Next base: position 11,959,452 of record CM014272.1, read on the forward strand.
ATTTGTGCAGTCCTCAACTGTTGGCTGAAGCATGTAACCACCCTGAGCACCCTGCAATCATAACAAAGAACCAGATACAATCAATATTTGAACCCTCCATGTAATTCAAAGACAGATAATACCTAATCTCATAGCAGGTATTCTTGGTACATCTCATAGCAGCTGCTGTCAACTCAGGCAGTTCATTCCCACACACACAATATTACACCTTCATTCCCACACACCCAATATTACAAGCCTTTTGCAATGCAAATAATAGATAATATTACAAAGCAGTTCAAATGCAACTAATAGTTAATATTACAAACCAGTTCAAATCCAAATAAATAGTTATTATTACAAACCAGTTCAAATGCAAATGATAGTTCAGTTCATAGAATGATAGTTCAGATAACACCTAAACCAAAGTTAGAAGCAAACAACGACATCCTCCTAACAGTAAAGACATAAACGAAATAGGTACTAGGTTTTGACCACGGCGCGAGACTTGATGAAGCCTAGCCTCCCTTCTTTTGTGGAATGGCCAATGAAGAATGCAATGTCTAAATCTGAAGCACAAATCTTGTACACAGCTTCCCAAAGCACATCATCGGTCTCCTTAACCCCACACTGTCTGGCAGTTCCTGCACATAATTAATCTTCTCATCCTTGCTGTTCAACTTGAGCTTGGCCATGTTTTCCTTGACTTTCTGTTGTTCCTCAAACCAACGTTCCTTCTGTTTCACTTGTGCTTCCAATATGTTATTCCTCCGAGCCATTTCTGAGGTACTTGTGGTCATGAACCCTTCCATGGAAGCAATAGCAGGGTTCTTCGATTTTTTACTTGGACTTTCAGCTGTAGTGCTAGTGCTGCTGCCTCTCTTGCGGCTGTTGCTGGTAGTTGGGGTATAGCTTCGAGGCACAGGAGGTGTGACATCCACATCATCAGCTGCAGCATATGCATCCACATTCTCATTGCCAGCAGCATATGCATCCACATCCTCGTAGTCTTCTCCAGCAGCATATGCATCCACATCATCAGCAGCATCATATGCATCCACATCCTCATCGGCCTCTATATCGTCTACAGGTTCCTGAGGCTTAAGGTCAATCGCAATTCCGCCAACAGCTGAAGAAGTCGACCCGTCTACTGCCCAGCCATAAAACATGGTATCCAAATCATCAATGTAGAGGGGGGAATCCTTTCTTCAATCGCTTCCATTCAGGTTTGTTCTGTTCAGGACACAAGTGAGCAATGTAAGCACACAGGCTGCAAAATCATGAACCAACGTTCAAACAAACTAAATGAGTACGAAGATACCTTAGTTTCTCTGTCCCACCATTCTTTGTCAGCCCGGGCGGACCCATCAGATTGCCGGCCTAACCCACTTCTTTTGCGGAGCCGTTCGATGAACAACCACAAATTCTTCAGCAATCTGAACTTATGACGGATTTGATCTTCAGTGTGCCGCAACTGAGTTGCTGCCTGATACTTGCGAAGAAGCTCTCTGTAACCTGTGCTGTTCATCTGGCCTTGCACACAATTACCCTTATTTACTTGTTCTACCCAAAGCCGACAAAATCGTCGGACATTTCCTGCTGACCACATAGCCCTATCTGGTCTAGCCTAACCCCCCAGCATACGGAACAAAACTTAGAGAATGCGTTATCACACAACTACCAAGCAAATGCGGAGGAAGTAGTACCTGCGCTCTGGGAGGAGACAGCTCCTGGATGTCGTCGTCGCTGTCGTCATTTGCGTCCATGTCGTCGGCGAGGTCATGTTCGGCAAGCTGCGGTAGCCTCGATGCTGCACGGCCTTGCCGTGCCCTTGACCGGCCAGACCCCGTGGGAGCGGAGGGAGGTGACCGACCCCGACGCGAAGCAGAAGCAGTGGACCGCCCGCGCGCCGCCGCCGTAGGAGGACGAGCGCCCGCGGCCCGTTGACTGCCTCCTCTCTCCCTAGGGTTTCCAAACCCTAGGGCCCGGGCGGCGCTGCTCATGGGGAATGCCCGGGGCTCTGATGAAGCACCCCGCCGTGCAGGAGGCCGGGCGGCGCCGCTGAAGGGGAAGGGAGTGGGCCCTCCAGATCCGGGCAGCTGTGCGGCGTGGGACATCGATCCAGATGCGGCGAACTGGCCCCCATCCCCGGCGGATGCAGATCCGCCGGCTCCACCACCGTGCGCCGTCGGTCCAAGCATCCCGGCGTACCCCCCCATGCCGGGCCATGACAGGCCGTCAAGGGTGAGGTCAAGGCACGGCTGCGGCTGCTGGGGTCCATGGCCGCCGTAACCATGCGACGCGGATCCAGCACCGCCGTACCCATGGGACGCCGATGCAGAGCCGCCGTACCCGTGGGAAGCCGATGCAGATCCGCCGTAGACATTTGAAGCGGATGCAGATCCGCCGTAGACGAACGTGTCGTCCGTGCCGCCGACGAACGATGTCCTGGGCGCCTCCCCCGGACCGTCGCCGTAGCCGCCGTATCCGCCGGAGCTGAAGTCGTCCATGCGGACGCCGCGGTGGGACGCCTTGCGGACGTACGGCCAACCCACGGACGGGGCGGATCTTGGGCGACACCGGCGCTCCGGGGCCAGATCGCCTGATTCTAGCGACCTCTGCGGTGGCTTGCGAGAGAAGCGGCGGTGGGCGGATCTAGGGTTCGCGAGAGAGACGGGTCGGGGGGAAGCTGGGAGCGAGCGGTGGGGCGACGAATGGATACGGACGCGCGGTGGGGGGTGAGCCGCAAGGTAATCAGCGTTGCCTCGGCGGCGGTCTGTTAGTGTACATGGGCCGGATTGTGAATTCGCCGATTTCCTCAACCCGTTCAATTCCAGCGACGGAAACGGCCCAATATGCATCAAAACTTACACTTTTCCAACAATTAAACAGGCCCTTGGTCATTCCTTCGTTCCAAACGCGTGCTGACGTCAGCGAAATGGAGGAACCAGATTCCTATGAAATTCCTATGAAAAACATCCGTTCCAAACGGAGCCTTAAAGAGTTTGGAGGGTGAGTGCTTACCGGCCGGCGGGCGTCAAGGCCGAGCCCCGGTGGCCACCTGCGGACAGGCACGCAACGGCGGCGCGTCTACAAGCACAGCAAGGGTGCGGGGTGCGCGAGGTCGGCGGTGGCCATGCTCGCTGGGCGCGTGCAGGCCCCATAGCGGTGGCGTGGTGCAGGCCATGGGGCTGCGCGCTGGCGGCGGCCGGGGGTGCAAGAGCAGCTCGGCTAGCAAGGTCAGGCCAGAGTTCGCCGCATTCTCTGCTTACGCATCAATGCCATATGGTGCCAATTTTGGTGCGAGTCAGCACATTGGAATTGGATTGGTTGAATTCGGAAGCTTCTCCGTGAGACTGTGCATGGATTTGGTTCCTTGCTCCTCGCTCTATTCACGACAGCAGCTCCGGGTGCCAATTTTGGTGGAGCTCCAGGGAGCGCGGCGTCGGGCAGTCGCGCAGCTCCGGGAGCGTGTCGGTCAGCGGGGCGTGCGCGGAGGCCAGCACTCGCGCCGGAGCTCGCCCATGGCGAGCAGGCCCAGCCTTTTTTTCTCTGTTTTTGCACAAAAACTGCCGGTGGATGGGGGCCTTCCATGGTCACGTCGTGCAATCCCAACCCCATGGCCGGTCAACCAAAAGGAAAGGGAGACGGAGGAGGGAGGATGACGAGTGGGGCCCGGTTGTCATAGAAAAAGAAAGCTGAAGTTTGTTTTCAAGTGGGGGCAGAAAAGACATTTCACATGGGTTATTCATGCTGGCAAGCCGATGCGTCGTGCCACATCAGCAAAATTGACAAAGATGTAAGAAATCTACTCTATCCAGTGACAAAAATATAGAAACCATTCTAAAGTTGGCATTTGAATGCTCATTATTTGGAACGATGACAAATGATTAAATAGCCCTGTCCAGACGGAGAAGCGCGGCCACACGCCTACCTTCGTTTTCTACGCAGCTCGCTCGTCGTCCTCCCTGCGCGCCTCATGCCCCCGGGGCCGTGAAGGCCTTGCGCCCTTGCTCGCGGTCGCATCCGGGTGGAGATGTCAGAGAGGCAACGGGTGGAGAAGCTCCGCACTGCCGCAGCCTCGACGTCTTCAGCACAAGCTGGCGGTCGTGTGTCCTCGCACGGTCCCACCCTACCCAAGTTGCGACAGGCAAGCCCAGGCCTTCTGCTGCGGCTTGCGACTGAGTCACTTAGATTTGCATCCATTTTTTCCTCGGTCTCTCTCTCTCTACTTTGCGGCCATGGGTATTTTCAGTCAGCGGGGAGCTGCAAGGGAATTGAAGGGCCTCCAGTGAACCCCTATGTCGTATACCTGGACTTGCGTTGGAATTTTTCTAGATAGGAGATTAGCAGCAATCTTATTTTATTCTTTTGCAAACACCATTGTCGTTTGGGTTCTGACAATCTATAAATACACAAAGAAAAGATGCTGATTTGATTCTTGAATTATTATTGGTGACTGTTCTGGCTTGAAGTTACATGTACATGTGTTTCTGTTTCCATATGCTATCGAGCCGGCTCAAGAGTTTAGCGAGCCAGCTCGAGCTGGCAAACGAGCCGAGCCGAGCAGGATCTCTGGCTCATTAAGATAACGAGCCGAGCCGAGCCGAGCTAGCTCGTTATGCTATCGAGCCAGCTCAAGCTGAGTCGAGCCGAACCGAGCCGAGCCGGCTCGATATCCACCCCTAACTACTCCCATGGAATCTTGCAGACATTTCATGTTTTTCTCTCTGATCCTTACTAACGTTATCACTACTCCCATGGAATCCACAGACAGCTCTGTTGACTAGTCATCTTAACCGATCGGATCTGGATAAGATTCCTGGATTGTGACAAAAAAAAGTACACAGATAACAAAGTGAAGGTGCATATACAGACAAATAATATTTTAGGACGTGTAAAAACTTAAGTTTGCCTTGAAAGTATGAAAAGAGTTTGAGAGATGTATGTGTTTGTGAACAATGTTTATTCTATTTTTTTTAAAAATGTCTTGATTTTTATGAGAAGGTTATGCATCTATAAAAGGACTCCATGCCAATTTTCATAACTTTAGGATGCAATCCTTTATATTTAACCTTTTTTTAAATGTATTGAATATTCATGAATTTCGAGAGTCCAGACCATAAGTCCGATCATACCGAAATTTTTTATGGTCGCTCTTTACAGGATACTAGTTCAAAGAAAATATTAGAAAAATAAAAAAAATCGGTGTGCAAACCAGCGTTGAAAATGAGATTAGAACCTGTGGTTCATGTTACAAACTGGCTTTTTACCACTGGTTTGTGGCTGGAACTAGCGGTGAGAATGATTTTCACCGTTGATGCCAGCCATGAACCGGCGCTAGCTCAATTTGGAGCTGACAGTGAAAAATTTTCACCCCTGCTTCATTTAAAACCAGCGGTGATAATGCGCTAGGGAAAATCTATTTTTTAAGTAGCGTCTGTTGTTTATCTTTAAGTTTGTTCACCAATATACACAATACAGGTCACCGCTATACTGTTCAGGACTATTTCTCAGTACATGGTCTGAAAAGCATGCAGCCCACAAGTTCATCCACCTATTTGTACACTTTGCTACTTGTTGGACCAAACTAATAAAACCATACAAGTTCTTGTATGTGTGATGCAATTTACTCTTTATTAAAACTACAAGGGGTGCAAGTGTATTTTTGAGTTTATTAGTGAATTCTATATACATGACAAAGAAGGTCATTAATGCATCTTCAGCCGTAACCTCGGAAAGTGAAGCTGAAGGAAGTGATGTTTCGCCATACGTAGCAATCACCATCCGAACCCTGAGAAAAGGGGAGAATATGATATTGCAAGATTATACATCATTCCGTTCTGCAATGTTTATCCATGGCCTTGGAAAAAAATTCACAATGGATTTTTAACGATTTTTTTTTTGATGAGAAGCTGCTGCTTTATTACATCTGAGCACAAGTTACAGAGAGCAGCCGGAAACGGCCCGAGGAACAGGCCTGGATGAGCCTGTTAAGGTTACAAAAGGAGTTACGGAGATTAGTTGTTACAACATTGTGGTTAGGCATAGAAGCTAACAGCTTGGCAGTGGAAGCCAGATTGTGAGCAAAGGTATTAACCTCCCTATTAATCTTGGATAAAAAGTAGGGGAAGCTACTGAGACATCGTTGAATTCTAGAAATGGTCGGATGAAGGCGCCAGGGAGCCGATTGATCAACTTCCTACAAGTGACGTACAGCCAGTTGGGAATCCGAGCAAAGGAGAACATCGTCTGCCTGCAAAGCAGAAAGAGCAATCGAAGCGAGTTCCAGTGCTGAGAGTTCGGCGTCGAGGACCGATTCAGAGTGTACTGCCGCCTGGATGCTGAGGCCTGAGGGAGAAAGGAGGCCTGTGTTGTGTACCTGCAAAGGAAATGTAGATGCCAATACCAGCCGTTCTGGTTATGAGGGAATTGGGAAAGGAATCAGGTGCTAAAGCTGCATCTGTGTGACATGTCCAGAGATGATGGTTGTGTGGATGAAGCTCGTGTTGGGGGTCCAGGGTACCTGCATCAACAGGAACAGTCGCATTTTCATTTTGTAAGGATTGTTGGGAGTATACCTTAGAATTATTAATGTCTGCTCTGATTTGATGCGTCGCCGTCATGATGGTCCATCTTTTGTTCTTGAACCTGCAATCATTCCTGGCCTTCCAAATGTACCAAAGAGTAGTAAAAATCTCGTGCATAAGGTCATCTGAGTAGTTGTTAGCTAGTAAAAAGGCTAAGGTATCTTGGACTCCTCCTTGCTCAGTAGGGAGGGCATCTGTTCTGATGGGAGGGTTAGCTTGGAACCAGATTGCCCGGGCAAAGTGACAAGCAAAGAACAAGTGGAAGTCAGTTTCAGGCTGACCACAGAGCATGCATTCCTGGTTGATATGAGTGAAAAGGCTGCAGCTCGGTGAGCAGTAGCTAGAGCATGTCTTAGCAATCTCCAAGCAAAGGCTTTGATTCTGGGAGGGAGAGATTTATGGGCCCAGATTCTTTTCAGAAGATGCATGGCGTGAGAGGAGAGCTTCCTAGGACCCTGAGAGGGCGTTTGTGAAACTTGGGAGGAGACAAGCAGATTATAAGCTGATTTGGTGGTGCAGGTTCCTTTGGGAGAGGGCATCCAACAGAGTCTATCAGGCCTGTGAGACAGAACAATAGGGGTTTGGGCCATGGATTGAGCAGCTAGGGGGGGAGAAAATTTCATTCAGCAACCGAGTGTTCCACTGAGATTTATCATTAGTGAGGAGTTGGTCAACAGTGTTGGGAAGTGGATGGACCACTGGAGGGAGAGTGAGATCATTGTATATAGAACTCCAACCTGTGCACCAAGGCTCAGTCCAAATGTTGGAGGTGCCACTATGAATCTGGATAATGGAGTTGTCATGTATGATGTGTTTAACCTTGAGTATGGATGACCAGAAGACTGACTTAGGGCCAGAGGAATTGGCAGTCCAGAAAGAAGTATTGGGATAATATTTAGATTTGAGAATGGCCGAGAGAAAAGGGTCCTTATTAGAGGCAATCATCCAGGCAGAGTGGATAATGAGGCTTTTGTTGACAGAGTGGAGATCTCTAATACCGAGCCCTCCAAGAAGTTTACTTGTGCAGATATCTATCCAAGCTCTGAAATGGAAGGGGCGAGAAGAGTCTTCTTCCTGGATTCCTTGCCACCAAAAATTGCTCAGAATGGAGTTGATTTTGTCTATAAAGGTTTTTTTTTTGATGGTCAACGGGGGGGAGAGCGTCCCCACCTGATTGCATTAATGGGGTTTTGGCAACCCAAAGCCTTTTACAAGCGCTCTTTTCAGCATACAAAGCAGGGTGGGAAAACATATCTAGAGGTTTACATTGAACACATTAGTTGGCACCAGGCGTCTGCAATTCCCCGATCTTCCACCGGCCAGCGGCAGCTCCACAGCCGGGCGTCTTCCTTGCACGCAGCCCACAGCCGTTCCCGGGAGGCCGGAGCTCCTTGGAACACCATCGTGTTCCTGTGCTTCCAAAGATTCCAGCTGATCAGAAGGAGCAGCACAGCATAGTGCCGAGCTGGTATGCCGTTCGGCCGCCTCATTGTCCAAAGTTCACGAACCGAGCAGCTGGTGCTCTCGAACCCCATGGCGTGCCATGTCTGCGCTGCGAAGGGGCAGTGCAGGATCAGGTGATCACAGGTTTCTTCTGAGGTCTGGCACAGCTCGCACTCAGACGTAGCGACCACATGTTTCCGGACGAGATTTGCGCGGCACTGGATACGCTCCTGCACAAGCAGCCATCCAAAGAATTGGATCCTCGGCGGGGCTCTGTTCCGCCACACGAAGTCGTAGAAGGTGCACTGCGGCGGTCCTGACACTGACATCAGAAGATTGTACACCGGTTTGGCACGAAGCACTTGATCTTCATCGGCCAGTGAGGACGAGCGGCGATCATCGCCCTCTTGCAGCCTGATGCGGCGGATCAGTGCGCGGATTTCCATGAGTTCTGGCTGGGCAGCCGAGGTGATACGGGGGGCCAGGTAGAAATCCAGGCCGTCACGAACAACTGCTGCCACGCTAACTTCCGGATCAATGGCGTGGCTAAATAGCAGGGGAAATTCCTCGGCCAGCCTTCCTTTCGAGAGCCATAGGTCGAGCCAGAAAGAAGTTTGGATCCCGCTCTTGACCTCGCAGGTGGTCACAGCTCTGTACATTGGCGCAAGGGCACTCAGGTCATGCCAGTGCGCGCCGTCGACGTCGCCCTGCATGGTGACCATATCGATGCGCCCCCTTACCCAGCGTGCCCAAGCAGATTCTCCCGGGCACTGGAGGCGATGCAGCAGCTTGAGGAGCAGGCACTTATTTTGAACCGCCAGGTCTTTGATACCCAGTCCTCCTTGTAGCTTGGTTTGGCACACAGCCTCCCAGGCGAGCAGGCATTGAGCTCCATGTACCACCTCCTCTCCAGACCACAGAAAAGCTCGGCGCCTCTTATCCAAAGCATCAAGGACCCCCTGGGGCAACAGCATGGCCGACATTATGTACGTGATTTGGCTGTCCAGGACCGAGTTCACAAGAACCGCGCGCCCCATGGGGTTGAGCAGTGTGGCTTGCCAACCACTAAGGTAGCGGTCCGCCTTCCCGATGAGCGGCGTGAAGGCTGCCAGTCGGAGTTTCTCATTGGAGAGAGGGAGCCCAAGGTACGTTTGAGGGAAGGCACCGACGCCGCAACCCATAATCGCACTCAGCTCAGAGACGGTTGCAGCCGGCACGTGCATTGGAACCATAGTGCTTTTGCTGAAGTTGATGGTGAGCCCGGTTGCTGCGGAGAAGGAATCCAGAATGCCCTTCAACTGTCGGATTTC
>CM014272.1:11978707-12031463 GCA_004135705.1 Alloteropsis semialata
TGACTTCAAACAACTCCTTATGATAAAAAAAAAGAAACAAACTTATACTGTGTCTGGATCCTTGGGCTAAAATTTAGCCTTTGTCACATCGAATGCTCGGATGATAATAAGAAGGATTAAATATGGATTGATTATAAAACTAATCGTAGAAGTCTTGGGTTAATTCATGAGACGAATCTGTTAAACCTAATTAACACATCATTAGCAAAAAGTACTGTAGCACCACTTTGTCAAATTATGAACTAATTAGACTTAGTAGATTCATCCCGTGAATTAGTCTCCACACTACAACACACTATTTAATCCGTGACGGAATGAATCTGTCGCGGATTGTCGATTTTCCGTCGCAAATTAATTTCCGTGACGGTTTCAGATTTCGTTATTGATTGAGCGTCATTGATTAAATCGCTCGACGGTTCTTAACAAACCGTCACGGATTGAACAATCCGTGACGGATTTTGACCGTCGCAGAATAGCCCGAGGCCCACTCAGCCCAGCCCAAAGCCCAGTTTTAGCGACGAAAATAACCGTCACGGTTGCTGCTGACGTGGCTGCCAACATGGACGCTGACGTGGCTGCCAACACGGACGATGATGTGGCTGCCAACGTAGACGATGACATGGCTGCCTACAGGGACAATGACGTGGCTGTCCACATTGACAATGACGTGGCTGCTGACATGGCACGCTTGATGACATGGACATTGACTTTTTGACCATTTATTCATGGGCCCATTTTGAAAGTGGACCACTTTTGGACCAAAATTTCAGCCCATAAACAATTTGGCCCACAACCATTTCAACCCATGAACATTTCGGGCAACAAAAAATACCCATAACATTTCAGCTCACCAAAAATCCTCATAAACATTTCAGCCTAGCAAAAATCAATCAGTATCACACAACAGTTATTTCAGCCCAAAAGACATACCAAGTTTTCAGAATTACAACATATTAGATTTAATATATCAGGTTATATTCAAAATAACTAGTTACATTTATGTTTCCATCTTGCATCCAGTGGACCTTCTCATCAATAATCTGCAACCAAAATAAAAATATGCATCAACACAAATATATATAGTACTCTAGCTGCTATGAGATTTTAGCTGCTATGAGATTTTAATATACTACTCTAGCTGCTATGAGATTTTAATATTCAAAAAATCAAGGCACAATAAATAGTTGCTGCATCACAGTTAATACATAAGTTGCTGGAGCACACTATCTTGCAAGAAAGGCCAACCAGAAAATTAAAAAAAAAGGAAAATCCAGCACAGATCTCAGCTCAGCTCATTTACATTATACATAAACAGAAACAGAAACATATTTACTGTGATGCTTAGTCATGAACACTTAGCCATGCTTATTATTTGAAAGGAAAAACAGAAACATATTTACATTATACATAAACTAAACATATTTTCTGGCATTGTGCTATATAGGAATAAAATGCACTAGTGAAATCTGCTAAAATATGTCTGGCGTATTAAACTGAAATCCATATTTTCTGGCATGAACAGAAGAAGCCACTAGAATATTGCAATGCTCCTGCTTCAAATGAATTGTATGCTTTAACATAAAAAAACTTAGGCTAGTCACATTCATCACTCATTTCTGTTTTTGCCTCTGCGAATTTGAACAAGTAATAAAGGAAGCCAAGTTCAAACACATATGGCAGACTAGTAATTGTATGAAATCAATAGGTATACAGCGAAGTCTGAATTGCAATGTAGTGCAACAAATGAATAGTAAAGTGATCTAATTATGGCCACAGAAGGGGCAGATATGCATCAGATTTACGTGTAAGGATTTTCAGGCTAGCAAGGCCAGGCTGCTAGGCTGATTGTAGTGGCCTATGAATGCCTTCAGCTAAAATTCTGTATTTTGAGATTAATGAAACTGCATCAGAATTCAGTGCTTGTAAAATGCTAAGATGTACAAGTCAAAAATTTGACAATGTTGCAGCTGGTCCTAAAATAACTCCCTATCAGCTCTAGAACCTGACCTTTTCACATCAGCTGGGCATCATAATATTTTTCTGAACACCACACAACAGGCAATGGCAACATGAAGAGCATTCGAGACATTACACATTAGATGTAGTAACAAGCATACACTAGTCCTAAACAAGAAAAGTGTATCAACTTTTACTGATGCCATGATACAATAGGAAGCATCCAATCATATATTATAATAGTGATAGACTCAGAAAAACACAAATCTTAATAGTGATGAGAAGCATTTGACTATATTACGATTGAATAGCTGTATATTCTCATACAATGTTAGTTATCATGTGTCTTATTGCAGAAAAGATTGGGAGCATCGCAAAAAATTGATGGCAAAATTGCATTCGCATTCAAGCCAAATTATTTCTGCAGCTAATCCTAATCGCATTCACATTCAGAAGCTCATAATCCAAATTATTTTTCATCCATGCTATATTGGAAAACAGGGAAAAAAGGAGAGAAAAATTCTCACCATGGGGCAGATCAGGGCTGGCAGGTGGAGGAGCTTTGGCGCTGGTGTCGTATGGGGGCAGAGGATGGCTCGAGGCTTGCATTGCGTGGGGCAGAGGAGGCTTCTGCAGTCGTCGTCGCCTGGGAGGAGGAGGCGCTGGCACTAGCAGCGAGCGGTGCTTGGCACTTGCGAGCTTGGGTCACTGGCGTCCGCCTCCTCCACGCGCTCTCTCTTCACGCCATGCCGGATCCGGGCGCCGCCGGCGGCACCCTGGCCTGCGACGCGCCAGATCTGAGCGTGCCGGCCGTGCGCGCCGCGGGGTCCCCGGACCGAGTCCCTGAGGCCTCCACGCCGAGGTCGGGACTGGCCATGAAGAGGAAGGGGGCGGGGCCAGCCACGAAGACGAAAGGGGCGACCAGGAGAGGCGTCTGGCCGGCGGATCTGAGCGCCGCCAGCCGTAGTGGCTCGGGGGCGGTGGAGGTGTTGAGGGGGGAGGGGAGGCGAGGAAGGTCGAGGAGGACGGCGTCGGCGGCGACGCCGTCGAGGACGGCACCGGCAGCGCGCTGAGTGTTGAGGGGGGAGGCGGAGGCGGGAGGGAGCGGCCGGAGGTGGATGCGGCCATGCGGGGGGCGCGGCCGGAGGGTGGAGTCGGAGGCCGGGCGCCCGGGCGTGCGGGAGAAAGGACGCACGCGTGCCGCCTCGGCCGGGGCTCCGCGCCGCCGGGACGGCTCGGGGGAGGCGAGGAGGGCGGCATGCGGTGGGGGAGTTGAGGGGGGCGGTGGAGGCGGAGGGCAGAGGGAGGCGCGGCATGAGGGTGTGCGCGAGGGAGAGCTAGGGTTTGGTCTGGGTAGATTATATACCATGTCAATGCGATCAGAGCCGTTGAATTGGCAATGGACGGCTGAAAACAATTGGGCCGTTTGGGCCGAACGGGCCTTATTTCATTTCTTCACTGCTTAACGTTTTTGAATAAAGAAAACCACACAAACAAAAAACTCATAAACCATCTCACAGCTCAGTGGTAAGTCGATCTCTTCCCTTATTTTCTTAACTACACAAATACATTTTCTAAATGTAATATACAACATATAAGTTGTCATGTGGAAGTTTCAAAAAATTAGAATTGATTCCTTATTTTTAATAGTTTAAATGAATTTCAATGTGGTCATGGAAAGTAATTACAATTTGAACAACATGTGTAATAAATGATTTCAAATGAAAAAGTCATGAATACCAAAGTTGTACAACTCATCAAGATCTACAAACTTTATTTAGTTCATTAATCCATGTGACAAAGTTTGAATAATCCAAATTTTGAATTTCAAAATTTGATAACTGAAAGCAAGATTTTGGAACACTAAATGATTTCAGCTGAGAAAGTCATGAATACCAAAGTTTCATAACTCATCAAGATCTACAATCTTTATTTAGGTTATTTTTCATTTGAGAAAGTGGTAGTATACATTGGTCATTAATCCTAGATTCACTCACATAGTTTAAGAAACTATGTTAGAGACTTGTCAAATTTGTACTACATGTTATTACCAGTTTTGAAAATGACAAAATGACCTAAATAAAGATTGTAGATCTTGATGAGATATGAAACTTTGGTATTCATCACTTTTTCATTTGACATCATTTAGTGTAAAAAAATCGTGCTTGTAGTTGTCATTTTTTGAAATTCAAAAATTGAATTGTTCAAACAGACTCACACGATAAGATTTTTCAAAATAATAGCATTAATAAGTTTCATAACTTGATAGAGCATGATTTTAGGAATTTTTAGGGAAAAAAATCATCAAATTTGGAGTTCATATGAGGGAGAAATATCAAATACAAGTTTTAATTACAGATTAAAAAGAGAAACCATCTTGCTCAGTCTTGGGCCGGCCCAGGGAGGGAGGGAGAGAGGCCCGGTGGCCTGGTGGGCTGATAGGAGAAGGAAAGAGAGGCGGGCCGACTCAGCTTTTGGCCCAGATATAGGGTTTAAAGATTGAAAAAAGATTTGGTTTTTGTTTGAGTTGTAGAATTCAAACCAAACTTTGAATTCAAATCAAACCTGCTGAATGGGCCTTTTATCATTTTTTTTCTCTGCCAAACGTTTTTTTTTCTTTTTTATTTTGATAGTAGAAATATATTAAATTCTAAGATATCAAAAATGATTTCAAATGAGAAAGTTGTCAATACAATAGTTGTAGAACTATTCGAGATCTATAACTATTGTTTTGGTCACTTCCCCATCCGAGTTAGATTGAACTATTTAAATTTGAAATTTCAAAAGTTGAGAAATTCACATATTTTTTTAGGGTAATAAATGATTTCAAATGAAAAAGTTATGAATACCAAAGTTGTACAACTCATCGAGATCTACATACTTTATTTAGTTCATTAATCCATGTGATAAAGTTTGAATAATTCATATTTTGAATTTCAAAATTTGATAACTAAAAGCAAGATTTTGGAGCACTAAATGATTTCAGCTGAAAAAGTCATGAATATCAAAGTTTCATAACTCATCAAGATCTACAATCTTTATTTAGGTTATTTTTTCATTTGAGAAAGTGGTAGTATACATTGTCCATTAATCCTAGATTCACTCACATAGTTTAAGAAACTATGTTAGAGACTTGTCAAATTTGTACTACATGTTATTATCACTTTTAAAAATGACAAAATGACCTAAATAAAGATTGTAGATCTTGATGAGATATGAAACTTTGGTATTCATCACTTTTCCATTTGACATCATTTAGTGTAAAAAAAACCGTGCTTGTAGTTGTCATTTTTTGAAATTCAAAAAATGGATTGTTCAAATAAACTCACACGAGAAGATTTTTCAAAATAATAGCATTAATAAGTTATATAACTTGATAGAACGTTCTGGGGTCGGTGGGGCGAAAACCAGAGCAAAACCAGCGAAAACCAGAGCAAAACCAGCGAAAACCACAAAAAAACCGGAATCTCGAAGAATAAACCGCGCAAAACCGCCGGCCCGGGGCGCAAAACCGGCCTGAGCCGCGCCAAACCGCGTCCAGCCAGCCCGCGCCCTATCTCCTCGCGCCACGTGTCCCTGTCTTCCCGCAAAACCGGCCCGCACTCGGTCTTCTGCGCCGGCGCCATCAGCAGCTGCCAGGTGGGCCCCGTGGACTCCTGCTCCCACGCGAAATCGCGTCTCCGCTTGGTGGGCCGCGCTGTGGGCCGCTCGACGGGCCAGTGCCCAGCTGCTGACGTCGGCAGCGCTGACGTCAGCGATGACGTCAGCGCTGCGTAATAAAATGGGGTTTTTGCATCTTTTTATCCCGAGCTCTAAAAAATATGAAATATATATTCATTTCGATCGTCTCGACGAGCTCTACGCAGTGGTGCAATCCATCTTGCCATTTGAGATACTTTGTGATAATGATATATTTGCATTTATCTCAGGCTAATGTGTGAATTCCTGCATGACATGATAAAACACCAGAACTTGTGGAAATAGTCAGTAATAAACCCTACCACTACGTTTGGTGATTATATTTGACATATATTTGGCAGGAATTGATGGTCAAAAGTAGCACTTAAGGACCATCAACAGGTATTAAATCAAGACGATTTTGATTTTCAATCTACGACGGTTACTGAAATTCGTCACATAATTTGGGCCCGAATCTGAGCCCGAATGGGCCATTTGCACATCTGCGACGTTCTCAGACTTCGTCGCGAAAATTCCGTCACAGATTCTGGGCTTATCTGGGCTAAGAATAAAATGCTGACGTTTTCTGAAACCGTCGCCAGGATTCCGTCGCAGATTAAATGGTGTGTTGTAGTGAAGAGAGAGAGCAAATAAAGGCTCTAGGTTCAAACATAAGGCCATGTCTCTAAAAGCAACTCTTTAAGGGAAGAGGAGCCTGTGAAAAAAAAGGGAGCTATCATTCACCATGCCACTTACACACGTGCACAGCTTGGTTTGAAGGTATGATTTATTTCTCCTTGAATCCTGATTTTGACTTTACAATATGTGCATTACAAGTATGCAATATAGCTCTCCCAGCACAAGCTCTACTCCAATGAGCGACATGAGAGTTGAGAGAGGAAATTGGTAAGGAAATACACCATGAGTGACTTGAGGGTACCACCTAAAGGAATCTGTTCTTTTGAAAAACTCTCAAAACCTCCGGTTTGATTGTCAAGCAAGGTAGAAGGAAAGGTGCTTGGTCTAAGTCGTTCTAGCCATCAACTGCCCAAGACAAGGAGAAGCTACAAGCCCCATGAAAGGCCAAGGTAATAAGGGAAGTTTATTTTACCAGCTTATTCAATCCTTGATAGAATATCTTGCTGAACCACTGGTATTTTTGAGGAGTAATGAGGAAGCAACTCCTGATCCACTGAGCCTAAAAGTTCTAGTCTTTGCTCGGGACGAGCAAAGGTTAAGCTTGGGGGAGTTGTTGACGGTCCTTATAACATAAAATCCGACCGTCAATAGGCTCAGAAACCAATACAGATCAAAGCATAACTTAGGCATTTGTATTCAAATAAGGTTGTACCATGCATATCTGGAATATATTTGAGTACAGGGACTACGGTGCAAAAGATGGATGAAACTGGGCACAGGCCCAGGTCGGCCGACCTGGTTAGGTCAGGCGACCTGGACTGAACCCCGATGGAGCCCATTCCTACACAGGTCAAGAAGCACACCAAGGAAGGATCGTGAACAATGATTCATGGTCGGTGGAAGTTAATGGTGAAAGATGAGCCACATGGCCATCTCACGGATTGAAGGGCCCACAACCAGAACTAAATGCACCCAAATCGACAGAACCCACCTGGAACCGACCTTAGGACCCACATATCAGTCTCCCAGAGGAAGATGGGCCCTAAAGGCGGTTATAGGGGGTCGGCCGACCTGGCCAAGTCGGCCGATCCCGGCGTGCGTCCGACTCGGCCCTCCTTTGACCTGCAACTGTAAACCGCCAATGAGATTACATCTGAGCCGTGAAGTGCTGAAGACGGTGGATCCAAGGGTCGGCCGACCTGAGGGATTCGGCCGACCTAGGCCCACCTTCCAACTGCCTCAACCGCCTCTGGCCGGCTCCAACCGCCTTTGTGATGCTATAAATACCTGCAAAGGGCGCCGTACTCAACACACACCAGAAGAAGAGCTCTCCTTTGCTACAAGCTTAGTCTTAGTCTTAGTAGTGATAGTCATAGTGTTAGATCTTCTGAAGGGCTTCTGAAGGAGTCTTGGTAAGTTCTAGAGTTCAGTTCTTGTATTCTCTTACTTACTTGTAGTACTCTGAGCTTAATGGAAATACCTTCATACTTATGTTGTATGCCTCAGTTATACCTTATCCACTTAGCATATGCTACTTATGTCTTGCACCTTATTCAAGTGAATGTATGCTATGGCATTGGCTCAATGTGCCTCTTGGTTGCTCTATTTATTAACGTGATAGATAGAGTTGTATTACATATTACAAGCATGGTGTTTGGGATATGGAATACTGTTGAGGGTACCGCTGCCCCACGGATTAGAAGAGGTAGGCGGCAGGTGGTGACAGCCCTGTCCGTCCTTTGTAATCCTCCACGTTTGGGAGTGGGTATTAGGCCTTTATGATAAGACGTCCTACTATCGTCCCTTGATGAGGGAACCACTGGATACCTCGATATGTCCTCTTGCATATGATCATTGAATGAGCTTGTATAGGGTATTGTAGTATATCCAAGTCCCATATGTATGATGCTAATGAACCCTTACTAATCTTCAATAGTGTACTATACTAACTAAGACTACCATAATGACTAATGAACTTCTGTGTGTCAACCTACCTATTCATTTCTATATCATTTACCCCTGCTTGGATTATGGTACATTAATATTGTTGTACGTAAAAGCATTGGATGACACATCTCTCTTTTAACTAAACGCTTTCCCTGCGAATAAACAAATAACGATACTCTGGAATACTCCCGGGTGAAATGCTACAACGTACTTCTGTGCACTTACAGAATATCTGTAACGTCTAGATGTGATCAATCATCTTCCAGCTATTGCACCTGTACCTTCTACTTCGACTACATCACTTGATGGTCCAGACCCTACTTCCACTACACCGGGCCATCAAGATGTACCACTACATGATCAAGATGAAGAAGATCAGGTTGACACAGCTGCTGTTGAGGGGGAGGCTACTTCAGAGCGTGAAGCTCCATGGCATATTCAGCGTCGCCATCCACCTCAGCAGATGATTGGTAACTTACATGATCGTACCACCAGGCACAAGTCTAAGCACATTTCACACTTTGCACATTCTGCATTTGTTGCCTCTTTCGAACCCCGAGATGTTGGACACGCTCTGTCTGATCCAAACTGGGTCAATGCCATGCATGAGGAGTTAGAGAACTTTGAGCGAAATCGAGTCTGGGTGTTAGTTGAACCTCCACCAAATTGCCATCCTATAGGAACCAAATGGGTTTTCAAAAATAAATAAGGTGAGGATGGGTTGGTTGTGAGAAACAAAGCGAGGTTGGTTGCCCAGGGTTTCAGCCAGAAAGAAGGGATAGATTATGAGGAAACCTTTGCTCCAGTTGACTGTTTGGAAGCGATTAGAATTCTTCTAGCCATTTCTGTGGCTAAAGGTTTTAAGCTCTTCCAAATGGATGTTAAGAGTGCCTTCCTAAATGGGTTCATTGAGGAAGAGGTGTATGTGAGGCAACCTCCGGGTTTTGAGAATCCTAAACACCCTGACCGTGTCTTCAAACTCCAAAAAGCTCTTTATGGGCTAAAACAAGCACCTAGAGTCTGGTATGCTAGGTTGAAAACCTTCTTGCTTCAAAATGGGTTTGAGATGGGCTCAGTTGATAAAACTCTTTTTCTCCTCAAGCAAGGCAATGACACTTTGATCGTTCAAATTTACGTGGATGATATCATCTTTGGTGGTTCTTCTCATGCTCTTGTTGCCAAGTTTGCAGATACTATGAGCAGGGAATTCGAGATGTCCATGATGGGTGAGCTGACCTTCTTCCTCAGGCTGCAAATCAAGCAAAGCCGAGAAGGCACCCATGTGCACCAAAGCAAGTACACGAAGGACGTGTTGCGGAAGTTTGACATGGCTGATGCAAGCCTATGTCAACCCCCATGGCGACAACGACGGCTCTGGATGCGGATGAAGATGGAGAACCGGTGGACCAGAAGGAGTACCGGAGCATGATCGGCTCCCTCTTGTACCTGACGGCTACGAGGCCGGATATACACTTCGCCGTGTGTCTGTGCGCTCGTTTTCAAGTTTCACCAAGAACCTCTCATCGCCAAGCGATGAAGAGAATCATGAGGTACTTATACTTCACTCCTGACTTTGGTTTGTGGTACTCTGCCTCCTCGACACTCACACTCCGCGGATACTCCGATGCGGATTTTGCTGGGTGTCGGCTGGACCGCAAGTCCACATCTGGAACTTGTTAATTTCTCGGTTCTTCTTTGGTCTCTTGGTCTTCCCGCAAGCAATCCAGTGTAGCCCAATCTACCACCGAAGCCGAGTATGTTGCCGCTACTAGCTGCTGCTCCCAACTGCTTTGGATGCTTTCCACTTTGAGAGATTTTGGTCTATCCTACACGAGAGTTCCTCTCTTGTGCGATAGCACAAGCGCCATCAGTGTAGCCAAAAACCCAGTGCTCCATTCCCGAACCAAACACATAGATGTGCGCTATCACTTCCTGAGAGATCACTACGAGAAAGGAGACATAGATCTTTGCTACATTGACACCCAGAACCAACTAGCAGACATCTTCACAAAACCTCTAGATCAAGCCACTTTTGCTCGCCTGCGTGGGGAGTTAGGAGTGTGTTTTCCTTTCTGAGTTGATTTCTGGGGGGTCTTTCGCTTGTATCATATTGTATCATATGTTTCATGCATTTGCATATTATGTTTCATATCGCATATGTATCATATCTTGCACTAGATGAGCTTCTTTTATATATCCTGAGTATCTGCTTATGCTCTTAAGAACTAGTGCATAGGATTGTGGTGATTTTGCAATGTACTGCTTATGCTCTTGATGATATTGTCATAAGAAATCTTGTGAGCTAAGCTTGTTTATAAAAATGAATCTTGAAATGCTTATCACCCATGAGTAGTCTTTTGTCATGCGCTGCTCTTGCTTGAGATGCTAGGTTGTGCTAGCTTGTACTCGGGCGACTTATTCTTTGCATATGGCTTATCATTGTGCTTGCTTTGCATCACCTAGGGGGAGCATGTTTTCTGTGCTTCACTTGTGTCAAGGGACACCTCATAGACCTTGGTTTTATATGTGCTTAATGAAAAATTAAAAGTAATATGAAAATATGGAAGATAGCAAATAGTATGCATGAAAATGCTGTTAATCTATGTTGCTCATTTAAAATCATCACCAGGTTGCTCTACTGTTACATGTGCTTGCCATAGAAGTAGGCTCATGGTCTCAGTGAGTTTGAAAATGAGTAGGAATGTCTTGCAAGTGTTAGCAATGATCTTATGTTGAGAATGTGTCATCCTTATATGAGCTTTTGTGATCTAGTTTGACCTTGCTCGAGTTATCATGGCTAGACTTTTGCTCATGTGGTGATATCCTTTATAAAATGTTAAAATCTAAAATTCTGCCTAAGCCTCCTGATTCTATCATAATATCCTCATGTCGGCTATTTGTGCTTGCTTATGATCTGCTTCTCTGTGCTCTAGTTCATTTGTAGCATTTGTAAATGCTTTGTGATATATTTGAGAAGCTTGATAGTTCTTGCACTTCATAGCATGCATTGTATTCTCTCATGTCATCCTTGATGGTTGCATTGTCAACAAGGGGGAGAAGTTTATGCTGCACTTGCTCAAGGGGGAGAGATGTTCATGTATTGCATGCATTTTGTGAGATAGGATGTATTTAGCCAAGGGGAGTACATTGCTTTCATGCATATGTTCAGGGGGAGTTTGCTCAGTTTGCTCTTTTGCCAGTCGCGTTGAGCTTTTTACCTCTTCTTGAGGAGCCGGCGGTTGTTTGAGCTTTCGCTTGTCACATGATTGGTGTTGAGCCCTTTCTGCCTCTTCTTGAGGGATCATGTGTTCTTGTCTCAGTTGTGTCGAGCCGTTGCCCTTGTCTTAGGGGACTGAGACCTCTCATCTCAAGTGATCTGTTCTTTGCCTTTGATTGGTTTTTGATCACTTGGATGAGCTCTTTCTTTTTCTTTTTCTGTTCTTGTTCTGTTACTATCTTCATGTCATTTGTGTTGGGTGTTGTCAATGCACTCATCAAGGGGAGATTGAGGACCAATGGAAGTCACCCTTGGATGATGAGTGATTGACAACCATTGAGTGGATTGATGTGTCTCTTGGCTCGTGATGTGCAGGTGCAGGATGCGACATGGCGGCCGACGGCGCGCGGTGAAGGTCAGGCGCGAAAGGTTCATGCCGATGAACCAAGGGCGGTGAAGGATGAACGAGTAGGCTTGGACCGAGGGACCCGAAGAGTCCGGGCGGAGTCACGTTCGATCCGCATGGTGCATGGAAGAGCAAGAGTACACAGCGTGATGAAGATGGCGTCGGTCGAGTCAAGCGGGACGGAGGCGTCAAAGGCTTGGCGGAGGCCAGACACGCGTCGACATCGAGGAGGTCGCGTGGCGGCCAAGCGGAGATGGACGGTTTGGGTGGTTTGGGCCTCAAAATCACCAGGTAGGCAGGTTTGTCGGTTTGGACCTCAAAACCGGGAGCGCGTCCAGTGCGGCCGGATGGCGAAATGGAGGGCACATGGCGCCATCGCGAACCTTGCGTCGAGACGAAGCGAAATCGTGAAGGTCCCGTGTCCGTCCGATGAGTCTGCGAAAAACTGGACAACTTTGCCCCTGCGGGGTATGTGTCAACTTAGGGGTAGTTTAGTCTTTTGGCCAAGGACTATATGTAGTGGAGGGGCTGAAATTTTCAGCCATCTCTTCCACTCTCTCTTGTTTTATTTTCTTCTTCAAGGCTAGGGTTTGCTTAAATGAGAGAGGATTAGTCTTAGAGAGTGATTACTCTAGGTTTAGTGCTCCAATCCAAAAGTGGGAGGATGAGGGTAGTTTCCTAGCCACGAATCTTGTTAAGATTTCAATCCATAATCATTCATGGTGGATTCATGGCTTGTCTCCCTCGTTTTTCCTTTTTAGCCATTTTCGGGCTATTTTTCTTGGAATTTTCATTCTTCGGATTTGAGGCCGTTTCTTGTGGGATTTCTTTGAGGGGATCACTCATAGGTTCTGCGTGACCAATTTCCCCGTGATCTTTCCCCCTCAAATCCACGGAATCGCTTCGGATTTGAAGTTCCCCTCTTCTTCTTCCTCTCTTGTGTTCTTGGGAGATTTCACGAAATTAGTGGGGAAGTCTTGATCTTTCTGAGAAGATCTTTTGGAAATAGACTCACCACGAAGTAGTGATGCTTCTGTCCAAGTTTCACGAAGATTGGATGTCGTTTGGTTGAGTTTGCTTGTTTCTTCAGATTTCTGCTGCGCCCAGAAAAACCGGTGGTACCGGTTTTGGTAAATCGGTGGAACCGGTTTTGGTCTTCGGTGTGTTGGCGCAGGAAATCTGATGGCACCGGTTCTGGTAATCCGGTGGCACCGGTTTTGTCTGAAGTAGCTAGTTGCTCAGGTTTTCGAGTTGAAAAGTTCTAGATCCTTGGTTTGGCCTCTGGAATTTTCGTGATAGATTTTGAAGGTCATCCGATCTAGTTTGGGTTTTTCCGTGGTGCTCAGCAGCTCCAGGAAAAACCGTTGGCTCCGGTTTTGAGAAACCGGTGGCACCGGTTTTTGGCTGGCTGAGCACAGGCAGTCTTCCGCTGATCGTTTGCGTCACGTACTCGCTCGGCTCGCTGAGTTCTGGACTTGTTCCTAGGGTCAGTAGGCACTCAGTTGCTACGTGATCTTGGCAAGTGCTAGAATTCTCGCTCGTGGTGTGATTTGGGACATAGGCCCGTTCTCAATTGCGAGAATTTTGTGAGGCTCCCATTCACACCCCCCACTCTGGTCGCCGTTCCGGTCCTTCAGACCCTAGTGCGTTAATGGAGCCAACCCTGGCGTCCATCTCAGCTAGATTCGCCCCTGCCAGCAGGTGGCTGAAGCGGAACTTGCTCTGCCTCTGGTTGCTGGGAGGACGAACAATGCCCCATCTCCTCTCGTTGTCCTTTGCTCTGCTTCCTTGGCTCAAGAGCTGCAAGGTGCAGCTGTATATATTGTAGTTTTGGCACGACGAATGATGACGTCTTTCCTATTATTTCTTCATATACACTGTCTGAAAAAGCAAGAAGTTGTAATCACTTCTCAATTTTGGAGTCAGTTGTATGCAGTACATTTCTCTTTTCTAAATTTAATTTGATTATTTTTAGCTAAATTTATTCAAAAGTGAATTATGGAGTCTCCATAAGGGAGAATTTTTTTATTTGTTGTGAACCTTTTTGTTAAATTGTACGAGCTTTGATTCATATATTCTTTTCTTGTTGTAGGCAAGGCTTAAATAGTGGATTTGCTGACAAGGGCGATGCCAAAGTAAAAGCTGTCGATTTTGTCATCCATTTATCCATTTCGTTGCTATATACTTGTTCATGCTATCATAGCATAAATATCAAACATAAAGATCAGAAATATATTTAGAGAAGTAAAAGCATTCTTGAACATAGTGACCAGAATGATATATTGTTAAGATATGTAGTGTTATTACTAGCTAGTGGTACATAGCAGTCCATGCATTGCAACTAACTTCAGAGAAATGTTGAGCATAGCATTGGTTTAAAAACATTATTGTTTTAAAAAATTACTGTGGAGCTGTCACTTCACACTTAGAGCACAAGTTATATATATGTAATTTGTTCTTTTTTAAAAAAGTTGGATGCCATGGAGTTGGCTTTGGACGGGGGCCATCTGGCCATGCATTTCAACTTCTGACCTTGCAGTGTCGACTGCAAAGTACTTTTGTCCTATACTGTGGAGCCCTTGTTGTGATTGAGCTAAAGATATCCTATACTGTACTGTATATATGTACTATTGTATTCTAACAATAATTTGTTATTCCCATCATTATCTGAACGTTAGTTTACAATTTTTCATGAGAATAATGTAGTGACCCAGCTTAAACATGCCATCATCCGCTGCATGTTTGTTGGTGAGTCATCACTGTCAGCGAGCAAAACAAATTTCATGGCCAATTAATTTACTAATCAGGTGTACAAATTAAAAGAAAATGTACTCCAATTGATATTTTCCAAAAGATGTCAAATAGACATTCCTATAAATTTAATTGCTCCAAGTGGTTAATTATTCTTGTCCTAACTAGAATAGCTATTTTTAGGGATCCAATCTAATTAAGGTTTTTGGAAAAAAAGTAGGTCTAGAGACATTACAAAGTTTCATTGAGAGGGTCGCATAACACCCAAGCTTCATCAGCTCATGACAAAGTTTGATGATGTGTTCCAGTTGCAGAAATTAAATTGGGGCTGAACTCGGAACTAAGAAGAAGGTGATAATTTTAACAATGGCTTAATCTATTCTCACAAGATAAGGTTCATGCATCTGCTCCAGCCATAAATTTACAACAACAACGGACTACTATTCATGGTTAAAAAATGGAATTTATTATAGAATATATGTACTTATAGTTCTTTTATACTTTGATCGAAACTACACTAAATTTCAGAAAACTACTCTACAAAAAGCAAAACTATTGCAACACGACAATTTCTGACACTCATTTCATGACACACAAATTCTTCCAAATTATCTGATAACTACATCTTTTAGGAAAACCTGCTATAGTTTGGGTGTAAACTGACATCTTGGGACCACATCAACCTCTCAATATTTGCCAAAATGTGTAGTTGTTTATTTATGATAAAATGAAAGTTAACTTTGTTCCATTTTGTGAATGTTTTGAAACATTTTAGTTATCTTCTCATTTAATATAATAATAGGCAGACCTCCTGCTTATTCATATCAAAAAAATACCATTGTGATTATAACATGTGTCGGTTTTTTATGCCGTCTAGCCTACTATGGGGGTCCCCAAGGTAGTAATTTGTTCGGTGGGGGATCGCCAGACCTGAAGCATGAAGGTAAATGCGGGACACAAGACACGATTTAGACAGGTTCGGGCCGCCAAGGCAGCGGACCCTACGTCCTGTATGGGGTGTATAGTATTGCGCCCTGCGCTGTCGATCTGCCTGTCTAGGTACCGCAGCCCTCCTTTATATAGTCCAGGGGGGCGGGTTCCTAGTCGGCTATAAGGTAGGAGTCCTAGTAGGATTACAGGGAAATTCTAATAGGATTCTGCCTTCCTTGAGGATACTGGGGATTCTATCTCCGACAAGCCCCCGAGCGCTTCATAGCCGTATGTAGCAGTCTCCGAGTACTTTTCAGATCCTCGCCGAGTAGTTTTGGTGCTCTTGAGTACTTCGCTAGCTGAATCTTCAAAGTTAATCAAGGCTGCCATGAGGGTATGGTGTGCTCAAAATCTTCACGCCTGCCGAGTCGTTTGCCAACAAATTTAGCATCAGCCAAGTTGTTCCTCGCCCTACTGCGCCTTCGTTGAAAACCTCCAGTAATGTACATCTTGATATATGTGGTGCGGCGAAAGTCGCACTCCATATGGAGTAGCCCCCGAGCCTTAGGTTGAATCGAAGAATCAGGCTGAGGGTCAAATCTTGAATCTTCTTCTTCCGTCTTGAAAAAAGCAATTGATGGGTGTAACTTATCAGCCCCCGAGCCTTGGAGTGGTTGAATAATCAATCCAAGGGTCTTTGAACAGCAATCTTTTTTGAACCTATGACCTTCTACTTTAAGAAATAGACTTCTCGTCCGAGTTCTTGAAACTTCATCCGAGTTCTTCTTTGTGTTCGCCGAGTTGTTTTCTGTGTTCGCCGAATTGTTTTTCAACACATGTAGCATCAGTCGAGTTGTTTTGCGGCGTCCAGCCCCCGAGCTTATGCCCCAGGTAAGCAATTGGAGCCACGCCGGGTAGTTTTGCGGCGTCCAGCCCCCGAGCTTGACCTGAAAGAAAAAATGCATACATTATGTAGCATTTTTATAAAATGTTCAATTTACTGAAATTTATTCAGCAATAAACATAATACAAATGTAGTGTCATGCTCTTTTTAGGTCATATTTTTTTCGAGTAGTTAGCCTATTACGTTTAAGCACCTGGTCCTTGCATTAGCTGTTGCTCACAGCGTGTATTTTACGCATGTAGAGACGTTAGGCGTAACAGAAAGAACCGAGGTTTCACGAATTAAGGCGTGTTCTGCTCGAAGAAATTAGTGACCGCCAAGAGAAGACAATAAGTAGTCGGCTTTGCGACATGAGCGCAGATTACACGCAAAGTAGTCGGCATTGCGACATAGAGCGCGGATTGCACGCAAAGTAGTCGGCGAATGCATCCATAGGGTGTAGCTGCTGCGGTGCCTCCAGTACTCAGTACACAAAACTTCGTGGCAAAGCCTCCTGATTCGGTGTACCAAGCATGTGGCGACGCCCTACGAACTCGATGTACCAAGTGCGTGGGCAGCGCCCTACGAACTCGATGCACCAAGCACGTGGGCTATGCGTTAGCAGACCCCAGGAGTAGTCGATCACGGAGTAGCCCCCGAGGGTAATTCCTGTCGAAGGGCATATCCGAAGAAGTCGGCGCATGGCCAAACATGTAGAAAACATGTTAGAAAAATAATATCAAAAGAAATAAGCGACTTAGCTTGATTCATGTCCGAGAAGGAGAATCAGCGCGTCATTGTTGATGAAGCCGACTAGTTGGAGTCGATTCCGACTAGTTGTTGGCGGAGTAGTGTCTGCTCCTGACTAGTTGCTTAGTCGAGATGAGTAGTCGAAGTGGTCGGCCGAGTAGTCGAAGTAGTCGGCCGAGTAGTTGGTCATCGTAGCTGAGTTGTTCTGAGTTGAACCGAGTAGTTTGTCATCAGATCCGAGTAGTTGAAGATGTTGCTTCATGTTGAGTCCCCGATCTTCTCTCTGATTCGATTCCGCTCCGGACTTGGCAACGATCCAATCTGCGCCTCGAACTCGACTAGGAAAATGCACACACGAGTCGTCGAATAGGAATCCACCGCGGATTGGTGACCAACGCCCGCCGAGACAACGTGCAGCCGTCTCACGCTGGCTAGATCGAAGTTGATGATGAGGTCCTTCAAGCTCGCCAGATGATCTCGACGATCACCCCTACCTGGCGTGCTAGCTATCGGTTTTTTATGCCGTCTAGCCTACTATGGAGGGTCCCCAAGGTAGTGATTTGTTCGGTGGGAGATCGCCAGACCTGAAGCATGAAGGTAAACGTGGGACACAAGACACGATTTAGACAGGTTCGGGCCGCCAAGGCAGCGGACCCTACGTCCTGTATGGGGTGTATAGTATTGCGCCCTGCGCTGAGGTGTTTCGATCTGCCTGTCTAGGTACCGCAGCCCTCCTTTATATAGTCCAGGGGGCGGGTTCCTAGTCGGCTACAAGGTAGGAGTCCTAGTAGGATTACAGGGAAATTCTAATAGGATTCTGCCTTCCTTGAGGATACTGGGGATTTTATCTCCGACACCATGAGAGTGCATTTTTTTCTAAAATTTTCTGATTTGTCCACATTTATCTCATTAGAATAGTATCACTATAAAAATATTTTTACATTTTAATTTTTATCATTTCTTCACTCAAAAGGCGATGATCAATACTATCGCTTCGATGTTCTAACCATGTCCTGTTCACCAAATAAATTGGATTTGAACCTTCTTCAATTTCTAGAGTCCAAGACCATAAGTCCAATCATACTAATTTTTTTTATGGTTGCTCCATACATGCAACTAGTTCAAGAAAAAATTTTAGAAAAATAAAAAATTGGTGAGCAAACCGGCTGTGAAAATAAATTATCACTTGCGGTTCGTGTTACAAATTAAACCGGGGTAAAAATGATTTTCAACGGCGATTCGTGGATAGAACCGGTGTTACGGTGAAAATAGTGATGATTTTCACCGTTGGTGCCAGCCACGAACCTGGCTCACTTTGGAGCCGGCGGTGAAAACTTCATGGCTGGTTCATTTAAAACTGGTAGTGATACTATTAAAAACTCTTAAATTAGTCTATCCTACTAGCAGCATAGGACCACTTCTTCTACAAATGAGCAACGAAATAGTTGTAACCCAAAGGTGGAACTATATAGCCATTTGACACTCAGGGAAGCAAAACTTCCCCGGCCTGATGCCGCAACTGATCCTTAAGGTCATGTTTGTTTGAACTTATGGGTATATTTAGACTGCTAATTTTTTGAATGTCCAAACGCCATGACCCTAAAAGCCAGAAGCTGAAAAGCTCATGAAAAAGAGTCTTCTGGCTTTTGGCTTTCAGGGCCATCCGGCTTTTGGACACCCAAAAAACCAATAGGCTAAATGTGCCCAGAAGCTCAAACAAACACGGCCTAAAACCTGCCACAGCCGAGAACAACATTGACCTCGTATGGGCTAAACCTGAATTCTGATGATGTGCCCGTGNCACACACACACACTCACCCCAACAAACACACACACATTATGACATATCGGTAAGGACAAATCATAAATTTGTGTTGTAGTGGCATGTGCTCCATTGGTATAATGAATTTGCAAGTCCTCGTAACATAAACAATTTCTGTATGGGCACTTAATATCATGAGGAGAATATATCTAGTGCCTCAGCCCTTGTTGGCAGCAATTTCACAAGTCATCATGCACTGTAAGTTGTGTCAATTACAGATCCCAGGCAGCAACTGTACGATAATAGCAGTTCTTTGCATGTTGAGATACTAAAACTCCGGCTATTCTTTTCAAAACTAGTCCCACCGTACCATTTTTTATTGGCAAAGCGTACCCATATCTTCAGAGTATGAGAGCGACCTTCACCATGCATCGATGGGACAAGATGAATTGGGGCTACATGTGGTCATGGTCAGTTAATAGCGGCAGGGCAATTTCGATGTGAGCAAATTGATAGCACTAGGACAGTTTGTTTGCTATCCCTTCTCTTCCAGTTTTATGGTGCAGTCGTGCAGAGAGAACACAACACAGATTGCATGAAAGACCTGAACTTTCCTGCTCAGGTTCGTTTTGGCTGATTCCATTGCCGTCAGTGAGAGGACATCTTTTCTTCAGGATTGCTTCACTGAAATTACTCGTCCTAGCGAAGAATTTGGTGCCAATCAATGAATCAAGGTATGATCTTTCCAATTGATATTTGGCACCAACCACTTTGTACTTATTGGTGCCAATCAGTGGGTCAAGGGTTGGATGAACATTGTTAGGGCTATAGGCGATCCATTTTTATTGCTTCATGTCATAACCAGTGCAGGTACTACACTTCTACTACATGCAGCAGAGCAACATGTAACTGACATCCATGTCATGTGCAGAAACATGGAAATTAGAAACGGAGAAAAGATCACGTCTTGAAGCACTTGTGCTAGCTTCTTGCTTTCATATCTCCTTCTGAACGTTCTTGAGGTTTGTGGTGAGGTTGAGCGACGACCCCAGCTTGACGACGCTGTAGATGCGCTTGAACTCGCCGAACGTCATGGTCCGGTAGCACGGCGAGTTCTCCTCGCTGAGGAACTCCGCCGCCGGGCCGATGAGGCAGTCTATGGTCGGCATGATGAACGTCGCCACCGTCGTCCGTGCCACCCCCAAGTTGGTCACCACACGGTGCTCTATGCTCTTCAGAGCTCCATTGGTCACAACCTGCTTCCAAATCCAAACCAAGAACCAAACAATCTTTCACTGTCAGAACTCAGCCCAAAGGACTGAACAATTTGAAAGCAACTAGATCGAAGCAGTGAGGATGGACTGGAATCACCTCGAGTTGGCAGCCGAAGTTGACCACGAAGGCGTTGGGCACGGGCTCGACCTTGATCCAGTCGCCATTGTAGGCGACCTCGAGGCCAGGGACCATGCTCGGGAGGAGCAAGGTGAGGAGGTTCCTGTCACAGTGCGGCGGCAGGCCGAGCGTCTGGCTAGGGTCCGGGCAGGGAGGGTAGTGGTTGACGTGGAGAACCACCTCGCCGCCGCTGATGTCCCCCTCCAAGTAGTCATGGCGGAGACCCAAGCCCTCGCAGAGCAGCCTCAGTATCTCCATCCCCATGGCTCTCGTCTGCACCGTGAACTTCTCCACGACCTCCCTATGCGTGGTGCAGGATCCACGGCACAAAATCGGATAAGGTTAGTTACCCTTTTCAGATCATCCCTATGATGCGATGCGAGAGACAGAGAATCGGATGAGAGGAATTCAAGATTGGTGTGTGGAAGCTTAATTGCTTACCGGAGCCTCTGGGGCTTGTCCGGCCAGTCCATGGCGCTGTCGCCGACGGGGAAGGAGCAGGCGAGGCGGAGGCAGTCACGCCAGTACTTCTCGCCGCCAGTGTCGAACATGGTGCTGGAGTAGATCCGGGTGGTCTTGTTCGTGTCCTCGGAGTACAGCCCCGCCTTCTCCGCCGCCGGCAGCAGGAAGAACTCCTGGCACACCGCCTCCATGTCCTGCATCGCCTGCTTGGAGACGCCGTGGTTGATCACCTGCAGCAGTTATCGCAACGTACGCAAACTTGAATTGACACGATCGAGATGTAAAAATGGAGAGAACGACGACGGTGCCTGGTTTGGAGTTTGATGGAGGAAGCATGGCTACGAGCCTGGAAGAAGCCAATCTCCTTGCCGGCGTCGAGGATGGAGCGGCGGACCTCGTCGCGGCCGCGGGACAGGTCGATGATGGGCAGGGAGACGGCGGCGGAGGTGGCCTTGGCCTGCGGGAGCTTGTCGAAGACGAAGCAGTCTGGGAGGGTGGTGTGCGTCGGTGCTGCGTGGAGCATCTTCTCCATGGATGGATGAATCCGCGCCGGGGCAGCTGGAGAGACAACAGAGGTGGGCAGAGCAGAACAGAGCACGCTACAAGCAGCAGCAGCAGTACTTTTGCTATATCTGTGGATGTGGAATTGAAGAAAAATAATTAAAACACGACAAAGAGCAAAAAAAAATGTACGAATCTCTACTTTATTTACTCATCACTTGCCATATTCTCTTTCCATTTTGGATATGAGTCATCATAGCTAAGGGTGGCTAAAAAGCTTGGGCTCGGGCTCGGCTTGACCTCGCCTAGCTCGGTTCGGCTCGAATTCCAAACGAGCCGAGCCCGAGCCAATGTTTTGGCTCGTTACTGAACTGTGCCGAGCCCGAGCCGGCTCGTGAGCGGCTGTCAGGACTCTAAATATTTTTTTATATTATATTTTAAATATATTTTCAAGATTGCATTAAAATTATATAATTTTAGATGATGTACATATGCATGTCGATAGTTGGATAATTGGAGAGTTGTGACTTGCCAGTTATGAGTAGATATTAAAGAATTGGAGATGATATTTTCGTCTTATATAAGATGTAATTACTTGTTATCTTACTTTTATTTTGAAATTGGGATTGTTCCTATCATTAAATATTAATATTTTTATTATTTATGCTTTTAGAGTTGACTGTCATGTTTTTATATTAATATTTGTACATTGTCACATTATCTAGTTACTCCATTTTTCTTAGAGGCTTTTTAGTATGCAGGCTCGCAAGCCGGCTCGAGCTTGTAAACGAGCCGAGCCGAGCCTCGAAATTAGCTCATTTTTTGACCAAGCCGAGCCACTTTTGGACCAAGCTTTCATGAGCCGAGCCGAGCCTTTTTTCTCGAACACGCAGGAGAGCTGTGTATCTTTGTATTAATAGAAGAAGAAAGAGCTATACAGAGACCCACACACTCAATATCTGTTTGCACTAATCGCCTATTACCTAGAAACCATGACCCGACCAAAGGGAAGGACCTAATCCTCTTCCCTAGCAGTGAGCAGGGTGAGCCCCTTTGCTCCTGCTAGGCACCACCACTGGACCTCCTCCCTTGCAATGGCCAGTGCAGTGCCAAGGTTGGGGGGTAGCGCCATTGAACACACAATCATTGCAGTGCTTCCAGATGATCCATGACCCAAGGATGATAATAGAATTCAGTCCTTTTCTAATTTCTTCCCCGACCTTCATTTCTGCCTTGGACCACCACTCATCCAGGATTGTGTCACTGGGCAGTGGCGTCAGGGCAGTGAGCCCCACATGTTGGAGAAGGGAGAACCAAAACTGTCTAGTAAACACGCAGCCAATCAGGATATGTTGGATGGTCTCCCCTTGCTGATCACAAAGAAGACAGCGTTCATGATGGGGCAGCCCTCTGTTGGCCAGTCTATCCGCTGTCCAGCACCGATTATGAGCAACTAACCACATGAAGAAGCGACATTTGGGTGGGGCCCAAGATTTCCAAATTCTTTCATATGGTTGAAAGAGTATGGCACCTTGAAAGAGAGCGTCATATGCAGATTTTGCAGTGTACTGCCCAGAGGTGGAGAGCCTCCAAATGTGTCTATCAGGTGCCCCTTCTATTAGCCTCACATCCGAGATTATTCCCCAAACTCAAGATACTCCATGAATACCTCCAGGGAGATGTTCCCTTCAATATCATCAGTCCACCTGTCATTGTTGACAGCTTCCCTTACAGTGCGCCTTCTCGCCTTTCTTCTGGACACTAGAGCATATACCCTGGGCGCAATGGACTGGATGTTCTTCCGGGCTAGCCATTTATCCTTCCAAAATAAGGTATTATTCCCATCTCCTACTTCTGTGATAACTGCCATGGAGAGCAGGCTTTCAATCTCCTTGCTTACTTGCAGAGGCAGGTTCGCCCATGGTTTGTCAGGCCCCGTTTTTAGGAGCCATGGCCACCGAATTCTCAAAGATAAGCATAGGTTCTTCAAGTCATAAATACCCAGCCCTCCTAACTCCCTTGCTCGACACACCTTAGGCCAGGCAATGAGACAGTGTCCCGTTTGCTTCTTTGCGGCCTCTCCAGACAAAGGCCCTTCTGATTTTATCGATTGCTTTGATTGCCCATGGTGGCAGGTCAGTTGCCATGGCCAAATAGATAATCATTGCTGTGAGGACAAATTGCACCTGTACCACCCTTCCAGCCTTCGTCATCAAATCAGCTTTCCATCCCGGTAACTGCTCAGCAATCCTATCAATGATAGGCTGCCGTTGTTCCTTGGTGAGCTTCTTGATGGATAGCGGCAGTCCGAGATATTTAGTTGGAAATTCGGTAACTTCACATGGCAGCAGATTCTGAATAAGAGCCATATTATCTGTTGTACACTGAATTGGCAGCACGTTGCTTTTCTATATATTGGTCTTAAGCCCCGAGGCGTCCCCAAAGAGTTGGAGCAGATCTAATGTTAAGTTTATATCAGCTGCTGCAGGCTGGAGGAAGAGTGCCACATCATCCGCATATAGAGACATCCTGTGCTGTATCGGTTTGCTGGAGAGGGGCTGCAACAGCCCTGCTTCGGCGGCTCTTGTGACCATCCAATTGAGGACGTCCATGACTAGTATGAACAACATTGGGGAGAGGGGATCTCCCTGCCGCAGCCCTCTCTTGTACTGTATGTACTCACCTGGGGTACCGTTCAGCAGAACTTGAGTAGAAGATGTGATCAGCAGCCCACACAACAAATCCCGCCACCGTGTCCCAAAACCAAGCTGCCCCAACACCTCCATCAGGAATGGCCATGACACTGAGTCAAAGGCCTTTGTGATATCTAGCTTTAACAATATCCTGGGCTGTTTATGGGAGTGTAGGAATTTGACTGTCTGCTGAACCAGCATGTAATTATCTTGAATAAACCGCTTCTTAATAAAGGTACTCTGATTGGGGGAGACCATTTCATCGAGGCGACCAGCTAATCTGTTGGCCAAGACCTTAGTCACCAATTTGGCGAAGCTATGGACTAAGCTGATTGGTCGAAAGTCCTTCACCTGATCTGCCTCCGGCCTTTTGGGGATCAAAGTTATGTATGCAGAATTCAGTTTCCATAGGTTCCAGAATTTCTTTCCCCAAATAGCGTGTAGCGCAGCCATTACATACTCCTTGATGATTGGCCAACATTCCTTATAGAATCTGCCCGTGAATCCATCCGGTCCCGGAGCCTTATCAGATGGCAAGGTTTTGATGGTGTTCCAAACTTCTTCCTCTGAAAAAGGAATATCCAGGTTATCTAAGTTATATTGCGGTATATTGAGAGCTTCCAAATTGATGGTCCGATCCCTGGTGCTCTCAGTCCCAATCAGATTGGAATAAAAGTCTAGGATGGCGGCAGCCTTCTCATCATGGGAAGTGATAACCCGGTCCCCATCCTGCAACCTAGCAATGAAATTTTTCTTTTTCCGATGCCGGGCATGCATGTGAAACAATCTGGAGTTGGCATCCCCTTCCTTCAGCCATCCAATACGAGACCGCAATCTGGCCATCGTTCTCATTAGGGACGCAAGAGCTAAAGACCTCTTCTTCAGGGCGTTGCGTAGCCACAGCTCATTGGGCTGTAATGTACGACTGTCCTGGGCGATGTCTAGCTGATGCACAATCTCCTTAGACAGGCAGAGTTGAGAAGTGATGTGTCCAACTCTTTTCTGACTCCAGCTTTGTAAACCTTTTGCGGTGGCTTTGAGTTTCCTGGCCAGTGTTTCCACCGGACATACATGGGGTTGGAAAGTGGACCAAGCTGTAGTCACTGCATCCATAAACCCATCCAAGCCAGGCCAGAAAGCCTCAAAATGAAAGCGTCTTTTTTCTGAGAAGTTGTCTTTCAATCCCAAGAGAAGAGGACAGTGATCCGAATCCTCTGAAGCTGAACTTTGAAGGAGGCAGTTAGGAAACTGATCCTCCCAATCTAAGGTACAAAAGGCCCTATCCAGTTTGACTAGGGTGGGAGAGGTGCTCGAGAAGGAACTGGTCCAAGTGAACTTACGCCCATGTAGTGGGATTTCTTTGACTGCCAAATCATTGATCCATCTCCTGAACCGGCCCATCATTGCTCTATTCAGATTGTTGTTGTTTTTGTCTTCATCTTGGTATATGAGGTTGAAATCTCCAGCTATAAGCCATGGGCCTGTGCACTGATCCCGGACGTTACGGAGCTCCTGGAGGAATTGGATTTTCTCCTGATTATCTTGGGGGCCGTAAACACATGTGAGCCACCATGCACTTCCAGTGGTTGGGCAGAATTGGACAGAAGCGCAATGGTCATCTATCCTGGTCGTTTGGACTGACCCCAGCCGGGCTCTCCAGGCTATCAGAACCCCCCCGCTCGCTCCAACTGCTGGGAGGAAGATGAAGTTATTGCCGAACTCACTGCCAAGCATGGTCAGAATGGTTTGCCTCGAAACATCCTCCATTTTGTTTCTTGTAAATAGATAACATCAATCTTGGATGTATTTACCATTACCCTTACAGCATCTCGCCTAGCAATTGAGTTGAGCCCTCTCACATTCCAAATAAGAATCTGTGAAGGATCCATGAACAACTAAACTAATCTCGACCAGGATCAATGCTATCAGCAGGCCCGGCAATCCAATGAGCCTGTTCTGAATTCCTCTTCCTCCGGGTGTGTTAGTCCACAGAGGGCCGCCAATGCTCTTGTGTGCGAGTGAACTAGGGAGCTTCCGAATCTTCTCGCGTAGTCTTCCATCGCTCGCGCGCTAATCTGCTCCCTTTCCTCCTCAACCTCCAAGTCAAGAGCCCGCATAACTTGTTTCTTCAGGTGTGGAGGACAGCCTTCAGGACTGGCCACCCCAAATCCAGCAAGCCGCCGGCTACGCCGCGGCGCCTCACTCGGAGGCAGGGCCTTCTTTCTGCGCTTGTTGATGTTGGGTATCGGGAGTAGGCCACCCGGCGTCTTGGTCAACTTTCTGATGAACTCCATAAGGGGGCTGAGGTGTTGCAGCGCCGCCCCTGCTTCCACCCCTTCCCCAGACGGGTTCCGTCTGGTTCTGCGTCGAGAGTACACCTGGAGGTCTTGACACCCTGAATGCTGGTCAGTGGCCTGTGACGACGACAGGGAGGCGCCCGAGCAGGCACGCCACCGGCGGTTGGGGTGGACGTGACCGGGTCAGCCTGCGGTGCCGACGGCGGAGGGGCGCCGGTGGGATTGCCCCCGGTGGTGGCCGCGGCAGCCTGTCGCGTCTCCAGCCGCGGGGCGACGGTGGGGAAGTTCTCGCTGGCTGGGGTAAGCAAGATTGGGGCGTCCTGCAATGCCGACATCGGAGAGCCGCCGGCGACGGGAGCCTCCCCTGCGGTCGGGGTAGGATGCAGAGTGGAAGGCGTTTCTTGGGCCCGAGCGGAGCTATCTCCAGGTAGAGTCGGGCATGGCCCACCCAACGCGGTGCCGGGCCCCTTTCTGGCCCATCAGATGCCGTTGGGGCCACCTTTCGGTCTGGGTACAGCCCAGCGACAGGAGAGGAATCCTCGCCCCCAGGCCAGCCACTCCATTCTACCGCCTCCGCTGCCGAGCTCACCGAGTTCTCTGCGTCGCAGTTCTGGATCCTTGGGCTCGCGTTAATTGCTTCTTCAGGCTGTTCATCGGCAGAACGCACGCCTGCCTCGATTCCCGCAGCGTCATCCTTGGGAACACGCGCAACCGCCTCGTGCACCCCCCGCCCCGTTGGTGATGAGGGACATGCGCAAGGGGCCGCCGCTGTAGCCAGGCCATCACTGCTCTATTCGGGTACCGAAGAGGTCTGCACGTCCTCCCCAGGCTCTAGATTACTTCGTGGGCCCAGGCGTGCATGGACCGGCACCTGGTCTCCCATGTTGGTCGGCGGCGTCTCTGCCAGAGCCGGGGAAGATGGCCGGGGGCGCCCTCGCTGCCTTCTTCCTCGTCGGCGAGCCTCATCATCACCTGGCGGCTGAGGAGCTGGCGGATCTTCCCCCACCGCGGACTGAACCAAAGGGGCAACTGAGATGGAGATAGGGTATTTGAGCGTTCGTACCCCCGGGCGAGCTCCATCCGCCATTGGAGGTTCCACTATTTCAAGATCCATCTCCGCAGGGAAGTGATCAGGGCTCGAACACCAAGCCCGTAGATGGAACACATCGCGGCGATCAGCAGTGCTCGGATGCAGTCCATCTATCCAGCAGTACTCGTGGAGAAGGAGTTCCGCCGTCGGCAGCTCCCATGCATGCGCCGGAATGCCCATGACATGGACCTTGACTGCCGAGAGCAGTTCCCCTCCAGAGGAGTTGAGGAAGCGCGTCCATCGCATCACGTGGAGCCGCAGCGATGGGGTGACGATCGGCCGTCCTCCATTGCAGACTTGCATCATCACCTCCTCACTCAGCAAGATCAAGAGGAAGCTGGCTAGCCCAAACCGTTTGAGGTTTAGCCGCGCTTCCTCGATCTCAAACCGGTGAGCCACCGTGGCCAGGATGTTTTCAACTACGCCTTCCAATCGATCTCCCAAAATGGTTAAGACCAGAGCGCGGGCAAGTTCGTCCTCCCAGCGGACAATATGCTCCGAGCGGTCCAGGATACGTCGGGGCTTCGACGGTCGATCCGCCGTGGTGGCAGGCTGCGCGTCATCGCATGCCAGCAACGGTACACCGCCCTCATCCGAGACATCACCCGACTCACCACCGCGGCTAGAGGGGCGCGATCTTCGCGCACGTCTTCTCTTCTTCCGGCCACCATCCCCAGCACCCATGGGGGGGGCTGGTGACAGTGGGCTCCAGCGGCATTTGAGCGGCCTCCTTTGCCGAGCTTACCGGCCGCCAAGCCAACACACGCCGTGGCGGGCGGGTTTTCACGGGCTGAGGGTTAGGCTTCCGGGAGGGGCAGAGCTGAACCCGATGGCCGAGAGACCGGCATGCGAAACAGCGCGGCCTCGATCGACAACTCGCCGCTCGATGGTTCGGGGAGAAACAGTTGAAGCACTTGCCGCGGAGGTCCACCGGGATCGGTCGACGAGGAGGACGCTCCAGCAGCAGCCGCTTCTGTCGTGTCCGGCGACTCTCCGCTTTCATCCAGCCATCCTCGTCAGGGCCACACACCGCCCTAGTCGCCTTTGCAGCCGGGTGCAGGACGACCCAAGGTACCACAACGGGGAGGCCTGAGGGGGCCGCGTGAGGAGGGAACGTCGCCGCCGGGGCCGCGTGAGTAGGGAACGTCGCCGTCGGAGTCGCCTTCCGCCTGCCGCCGTCGCCCGAGAGGACTAGCGGGACAGGTGTGGCCGACATCGCAGTTCGGGTCAGCAAGACCTCCTTGTACATGGGCGACAGACTGCACGTCGAGTCGCTAGACAAGGGTGAGTCGTCCTGCCAACGCTGGACCTTGGACCGGCCACCGGTAGCGCAAGGGGTAGGAGGCCTCGGCGCGGGAGGGGGAGTAGTTTGGGTGGCCGCCGGGCCCAGAGTAGGCGCCTGCGGGGGGCTGGAGGTGGGGGACGGGGGGGCGCCGGGAGGTGGAAGGGGAGCTGAGGCGTTTGCCATTCTAACCTAGCTTCTCTGTTAGAGAAGACGAACAAAACTAGAAAATTGCCGAGCCGAGCCTGGCTCGGCTCGGCTCGTTTCCACCCCTAATCATAGCACCGTCCTAGTCCAATTGCCCACTGCTTTAGTAAAGAGGAAAACGAAGATCCTAGAGTGAAAGATGGCATGACAAAGTCAAGTTATGAGAGTGAAAGACTTTTGTAGATAGCTCATGACACAAGTCAACATCGTGTGGTTGACATAGGCGCTACACTGGCATAACGTTGAAAACCATGATATCACATACAATCTCTCCTACTTAATAAAAGTTTTACCCTTTCTGCTCTTTACGCATCTAAACGGCGCCGACACAAGGGCACACCTGCTGCACCCCACACCACACCATATTCTCTTTCTCTCCGTATCCGCTTGTCCCTTCTATGGCTCCTCCACCCCGCCCTCTCAGTGTCTACTGCCGCTCCCCCTCTGCTGCATGACCTCCTCCTTTAGCGTCTTTGTCACTGCCACCTCAAGTTCTGTGAGTGTGATCCGGAAATCCTGGGAAAGAAAGAACAAGAAAAGATATGGATTGGAACCAGTGGCGGATGCAGGAATTAGAATTAGGAGGGGCTTAGATCCTTTCTTCCTCCTCTATTTCCTAATTTCTTCTTCTTAATCCTTTTCTACTCCTTCTCATCTCTCTAATTTCTTCATTGTAATATCACTGTAGGGGGGGCTGGAGCCCCCTCAGCCCCCCGTGCCTCCGCCCCTGATTGGAATACCTCCTTCCCCCTTTCCTTTGGGGAGAACACAAGGTGCTGGAAGCGGAGATTATCTTGTCAAAACCCTGACCCTAGCCCTCCCTCTCAGTTCCCCTCTTCAACTTCAATGGTATGCCCATCAACCCGCCACAGTGCGCCACCTCCATCAATGGCGGGTGTCACACAACGAGGAGGTGGAGAGCAGCAAAGATGAGGGGTCAGAGGTAGCGAGCCTCGACAGCCTCTGCGAGACTGCGACCCCAATGTGGGCTCTGGCGAAGACCCTACCGTTGACCCGGACGCCAATGGGGAGCTCAAGGTGGGGGCTGTGCTGCAGTCTAAGATGATCCAGATATCCATCTTGTGGCCTTCAAGCGCAGTGGCAGGTTGCTTCCAGGTTATGGATGATGTTTCCTTTTAGGTTCACTGGATCAGAAGTGTACTTGTCAGTTCCATAGCGACGGTAGCTGTTTTATGTTCATCATCATCAGGTAGTTGCGAACCATTCAAATTCACTTAGTTAGTTCCTGGTGTACTCTAACGTGCTGATGTCTACGATGTGTTAAGTAGTGTGTTAATGAGTCGTTAGTTCTATGATGATTGATTGGTTAACCATGCCCATGAAGATCGATTGGTTAACCATGAATTATTTGCGATGGTGATGTTGATTTTTCATATTGTTCTTTACATTATCTTCCCTACAAGAACAATGAGGAATTTAGAATATTCCTTCTTTAACTAATTTCTTCTAATAGTGATATGCCGATCAAAGGATTGGAAAATAATATTGAATGCTGCTTTTCAGGGAATCAGTGTGTTGCTTTGCAGTGGATATGACCAATATTAATGTTGCATGGCCAGCATGTATAACTCAACTTCTGAAGTATACAGATGAATTCCTGATGTCCTCAAATTGATTCTCTTCAAATAACAAATTTAATGAATTCAAATACTCACTGTGTTCAAGTGAAATTCTTGATTACTAAAAAAAATGTTGCAAGTAACAAATTGTATTACCTTGGTCCTTCTGGGAAATGACACGAACCACCTTACATGGATATCTCATATCTGAATTCTGTTTTTTTTGCTTTGGTGTTTCTTTGTTTACTGGTTAAAGAACTCTGAATTAGTATTGAAGAATTATCTTTGAAGCTGTAAATAACACCTCTATTTGTGGTATATTTCTGTCCACCCTGGGCTCGAAGAAATCTTTCTATATGCTGAATACATTCGGCAATATAAGGTGAAATAAAATTGCCTTCTTTTATCTATCTATTCTATACTATTCTCCTAAAAAGAACTAAATTCTTAGTTTTTTTTTGCCTCCACCTCCCTCCCAAACTCCTTTTATCGCTCTGGCACCACGCCTTCATCATCGCTTCGTCCTTCGTCCGTCCACCCCTAGCACATCTACGCCATCGGATCATTGCGGCCCTTGCAATCGCGCTCGCCTCACCCGCTGAGGTGTCGAATCCCTGGCAACGCCGCAATCAACGCGCCTCTCCCCGCCCCTCGCAACACCTGCCTATTCCCCTCGCAATGCGAGACCGATCATCATGGAAAGAAAATCAGCTGGCAATCCACTTCCTCCTCGCGATGTGATCCACCCCTGCCCCACACGTTCGTCGCTAGGTTTCCTCCTCGCCACGGCCGCCGCATCCGTCTACAAGTGAAGCGTGTATCGCCCACAAGCCATCATGATCCCCGTAAGTACATGGGTTTGTTATTGTTAGAGGTATGTGTTAGTAAATTACTTAGCTGTAACATGGTTTTGTGGCGGTCACATAATATGCGGTATGTAATTTTTAACAATAATGTTATGGCTTAGTTGGTAGGATTCCTTGTGGTGGAACCTACCCACCCAAGTTCGAGTCCTCAACTCGGCACGGGTGCTCGTATTTCTTGTACGTTGCTTTATAGCATTTTACTTTAATTTTATTAAGTTTAAGACTAGTGAAAAAAATTTAGCCCTCTATTTCTTAGTCCCCCTTGCCTTCATTCCTGGCTCCGCCACTGTGAGCAAGTTGAGTTACAAACACTGTAATTACTTCACCATCCTCTGTTTCACTTGTTCAAGTTCATCAGTCTGTGTTTGCTGAAAGAGATGAAATTTGAAACAAACTGCTCAACAATTAAAAGTGCCAAATAATAA
This sequence comes from Alloteropsis semialata, assembly GCA_004135705.1. Lineage (NCBI taxonomy): Eukaryota > Viridiplantae > Streptophyta > Magnoliopsida > Poales > Poaceae > Alloteropsis > Alloteropsis semialata. The sequence goes on from CM014272.1 coordinate 12,010,422, forward strand.
AAAGTCTATAGATGATGATAATGCTATTTCTACTTATTGTCATCATAATAAGATATATATGTCAGACGGATGTATCCTTCTATCACCACTTATTTATTTATCTGTTTAATCGTATAATATGTCAACAAGACAGGTATACATATGTTGCACCCTAGTAGCTGGATGTAACTGATACATGTGGTCTTCGCAGAGACATGACAACTGAGAAAGGGAAAAGATGAGATATCTTATAGATTTTCTGCTAATCTTGATTCATATATCCTTTTGAATGTTCCTGAGATTGGTTCTCTGATTGATTGACGACCCCAATTTTACAACATTATAAATGCGCTTGAAGTCGCGGAACTTGAGTGTTCGGTAGCACGGTGGGTTTTCCTTATGAAGGAACTCCTCTGCAGGTTCAATGAGACAGTCTTCAGTAGGTGCGATGAACATTGCCACAGATGTCCGTGCCATCTCCGAGTTGGTCATCACACGATGCTCTATGCTCTTCAACATCCCATTAGTCACAACCTCAAGCTGCTGGCCAAAGTTCACAATGAAGGCATGCGGCACAGGCTCGACCTTGATCCAGTCGCCCTTGTAGGATACCTCAAGGCCAGGGACCCGAGCCGGGAGGAGTATGGCCATGAGGTCCCGATCGCAGTGCGGTGGCAAGCCAAGCGTGACACTCGGATTTGGGCATGCGGGATAGTGGTTGATGTCAAGAGTCACATAGCCACCACTGAGGTCCCCCTCAAAGTAGTCAAGTGGGAGTCCCATGCTCTCACATAGCAGCTGCAGTAGCTCCATTGCCAAGCCTCTGGTCAGCAAGGTGAAATTCTCTACAACCTCCCTGGAAAAGAGCCAAAGGCAAACCATACTTACGTTATTTAAGGTCCTTGTAAAGATAATTAACCAGAGGTACAGTATGAAATTACTAGTATTTGAATTTTACAAATATTTTCGAAAATTACTCTTATCTATATATCTTCACAGATTTCATTGATAGAATCATGAAGTTACCATGCAAATTTGGTACATAAGTACCAAGCTTTAGTTCTACCTCCTATATGTTATGGTCTGTGAAGCACAATAGCATAGTTATGGAAGTTGAATAAGTTACACCAGCGATCTTTGATTCCTTACCGGAGCCTCTGGGGACTTGTCAGGCCAGTCCTTGGTGCTATTACCGACGGGGAAGTCATAGGCAAAGCGGAGGCAGTCCCGCCAGTACCTCTCACCACCGGTCTCATAGGTGGCGCCGGAGAAAAGCCGAGTAGCCTTATTCACATCCTCTGAGTAAAACTCCACCTTGTCCGCTGCCGGCATCCGGAAGAACTCCTCGCCCACCGCCATCATGTCCTGCATCGCATGCTCGGAGATGCCATGTTAGATCACCTGCATGTTAGACATTTTTTTTTTGAAATGGGAAGTTTTATTAATTTTGAGAACGTTACATCAAGATGATACATCGTAATTTGAAATACTCCCGGCCTCTGCCTGGGGCACACAGCCTTTAACAAGAAAAGCAAAATAAAAAGAAATAGCCGACACCACTAATGACGACCATCAGTAAAGGATATATGTTATAGGCCTCTGCGGCATGTCAGACATGCCATGCACCTACGACTTAGCTCTGGTAGGCGATGAACATTTGGAGTCATATAGATTTAACGGGGAAGGATATATGTTACAGGGCTTTGTTTGGAGTTTGGAGTTTGGAGTGACTAGCCTGGAAGAAGCCGAGCTCCTTGCCGGCATGGAGGATGGCACTTCGGACCTCATCGCGGCTGCCGGACATGTCAATGACAGGTAGGGAGACAACAGCGGTGGTCGCCGGCGGAACCTGATCAGGAGGGAAGATGAAGGAGGCCGGGAGGGACGTGAGGGACGGGGCCGTGTGGATCATGTTCTCCATGGACGAACCAAGGGGAGGGTCTTTGCAGAATCTGAAATGTGCAACAAGATACAAGAGATTATGGACGCCGGCATGGCATTTTATTAGCTCTCGGATCCCCTTGTGCTTATATTAATTGGGAAATGTTGAAAGAAGCTTGTGTGTCTAGTGTTAGTCAAGTTCGGAGGAGCAATTGTTTGGAACAACGTGAGTGTTAAGGTCCCAAAAAGGTTTAATGGACCTATCACTAGATACTTAAAACATTGTCTAAACATCACTAGGTATTTAAAAGACTAGAGGTGCATGAGTATTTTTTTTAGAATATTTGCAGTGCTAGTTAGCTTTGGAGGGACCCGTTACTTTGACTTGTAGCCTTTTAGGTGCAGAGTATTTTCTTTGGCACACGTTGTGGCGCCATTGTATTAGTTAATCTAGCTAAATATAGCCTAGATTATTCTACCGGTACTTTGCGGTGCCCTTAGGGAAAACTAAACACTTCATGATTTGTCGTGATCCATACTAACAATGTTTTTAGTCCATCTTATATAAGATATTAAGATTTACCCATTACCACTTTACCAAACCATAACAACTGCATGGGATTTGATATTCCTTCTAGCTACCACCCAAAAAATTGTACAGTTTTCCATTGTTCAATAACTCGAAGCATATAAGTTTAGCGCGATTTTGTAAGGATCACATAACTAATATAAAGATATTTTAATAGCAACCGTATATCTTCGAACATATTAAGGAATGTATATTATCAATGAACACAATTGTGAACAAAATTTTGATGCACAGCATCACTGAACATATGCTCATGATATAAACAATTCTTATGGCAGTGTCACGGTCGCGAGTATATATAAACTAATGACTTGACTTGTTGGAAGGACGCTCATAGCTTAATAAACCATCATGCGCACAAGGAAAACAGTTTGCTTCATCAATTTTTTTATCAGATGTACATATCCAAAGTAATTTATTCTAATAAGTATATGTTCATGTCGACATTCCGTGCTCCTTCAAACGTTTGACAAATTGTTCACACATATCCATTTAAGCAAACCAGTTTGGACAATCAAGTTAGATAAAATGAGTCTTCGTGATTAATTTTCTGTAAACTGAAAATGAACTCTGGAGCTGAGAGCGTGGTCGCCTAAAAAATACATAGTATACAGTGGCGGACCAGGCGAGTTTCCACGCCTAGGGCCAACTTTAAGCTATTTAAAGTAGTAGCGGTCTATCCAAAACTTAAATATGCAAATACGGTTTACTCCAATACACAATTCGGTAACACAACCACATTGTTTTCCAAGCAGTTTGGTACAGAGGTATAGAATAACCAAAAATACGATAATATGTACAAGATGAAGGTCTCATACTACCATAAATTCAACAAATAAAGTACCAAAAAATGACATAACATGCTCTGGTTTCAGGCTAAGGAAAGCAAATTCCTAGCCAAATATTGAATCACATTCACATGGCAACATACAAAAGTAACATCACGCAACCTAAGGATTGCCGTAGTTTTCCTAAAAAACAAAAGCAGCAGCAGGGAGACTATCCCAAAAATTAAGCCAATGCGCACTCCTCAATTACCCAGTCAGCTAGTCACACTTTCGTTATAGCTCTAGCATCTATGAATGTGGTCAGCAGTGACCTCCCAGTAACAGCAGCAAGCAAAGCAAATACTAGTAAAAAAGCAAAAGCACCTTCGGTGGTGGTCAGGCAAAACATCGAACATATGACGAGCACAGGAGACGGTACCATTGCTGCTCGCGCTCACATGGCATCGCAAGAACACAGATGCCCTGAGCTCGGGTGTTGTTGCCTGCTGGGGCATAGAGCGAGGGCATCTCCACGGCGGCCGACGACGCTAGAGAACAGCTCCGCAACGGCGTGGCTGAAGGGCGTCGGGACCAGTTTGTCAGGCCGCTCCGCCTCCGCAGACTCAGTGAGTCAGGGGCAGCCGCGCAGCAGGGCAGCCGGCAACTCGCCGGCGCGCCAGCCCCCAGCCTCCGGGCGCACGACGCCCAGCCACCCACGCGGGCAAGCCGCACGCGGCCACGGGCCCGTGCCGGGCGGCAGCTGGCCGCGGCCACCGGCCAGGCCCTGGCCGTGCTCGTCAGGGAGCCAGGGTGCAGGGAGCCAGGGAGGGGCGGAGGGCCGGAAAGGGGGGGCAGCGGTGCCGGCAATCGGCGTCGCAGGTGCGGCGGCCGGCGGCGCTAGCCGCTAAGGCTCTGCTTGGCGCTGGGGTCTGCGCGTGCGGCCGTGCGGCGCGGGAGAGCGAGAGACCGAGACTCCGAGAGAGCGGCGGACCGAGAGAGCGAGAGGCGATGGGCCGACCGGTGAGATGGGTCGAGCGGTGACATGGGCTGGGCCACGCCTGGAGCAATTTCTGAAAATAGTTGCTGGCCCATGGAAAAATTAAGACATGTACAAGGGATTTGGGCCACTGGCCCATGGAAAAATTAAGACATGTACAAGGGGCGATTTGGGCCACGCCTAGGGCCACGGCCCTAGTGGCCCTAGGCCCATATCCGCCCCTGATAGTATATGATAAGGTCAGTTGCTCTCCAAAACAACGTTATGAAAAAAAACTAAATGGTATATGTATAATATGGGCAGTCTTTATATTATTGGTGAACTCATCTAATAGTTCCATCATATTTGTTGTAAATTGACAATGGCGATATCAGAAAGCCAAACAAAAACTAGAAATTGCACTTGTCAAAACCCACATGTGTCTATTCGCTGATCGAATTCCTACCACCTGAAATTGCTTGAAGTATCTTTGGCATGGGAGGCATGTCTACTTGAATCAGACCCTCGAGGATCTGGACCGCTTGCCCCATTGTCGGTCTCTTGGACTCATCATCTTGAATACACCAACAAGCAACTCTGCAAGCTCTTTCAAACTCTTTCAAATCGATAACACCTTGTGTCCTCTGATCCACAAGACTCTGCACAGTACCCTCAAGGAGCTTAGTCAGCACTTGCATTGGGAAATAGGTGGTAGTATCACTGTTATGTTGATCTCTAAAATTTCTCCTTGCAAATATGATTTCTAACAGAACCATTCCATAGCTGTAAACATCTATTTTGGATGATACAGCCATTCCAGTGATCCATTCAGGAGCAAGATACCCTATTGTTCCTCTTATTGTGGTTAAGACTTGACTACAGTCTCTTGCCATAAATTTTGCCATTCCAAAATCAGCAATTTTAGGAACAAATGACTCATCCAGAAGAATATTTTGTGGCTTAATGTCACAATGAATGATGCAGTCTACACATTTCTCATGCAAGTATGCCAATCCTCTAGCAACACCAAGTGCTATTTTGAACCGAGTACTCCAACTCAAGGTTGTGCCGTTATTCTGAAACAGATGGGCATCAAGAGAACGGTTTGGCATGTACTCATAGACAAGCAATCTTTTACCACCTTCACAGCAGAATCCAATTAACCTGACCAAGTTAATGTGCTGGATCATTCCTATCGAGCGCACTTCAGCCCTGAATTCCTTCTCTCCTTGACGAGCACCATCAAGCCTTTTAACTGCGATAACGGTAGAGTCAAGTAAAACACCCTTAAACACAGAACCAAAACTACCACCTCCTAATTTTTCTGAGAACCTTTTTGTTGCTTTCAGTAAGTACTTGTACCTAAAAGCAACTATTCCACCACCGATACTCCTTGGAGTGACAGCTGAACAGAGCCTTCTCTTTCTCTTGATAACAATTACAAACAAAGACAAAGTAGTAAAAATGGTTGCAGCAGTTACAAACCCAATTATCAATCCTCTCTTGTTATGTAAAGGCTCCAAGTCTTGGGCAGCTATCCGAATGTAAAGAATCCTTCCACTAGCACTTCCATTGTTCCTCTGCGCAACGTTAAGCAATTCAGAATTCCACACACTGCATCCATCATAGAAGGAATATGCAAAGCAGGAACAGTCACTAAGGCAAGCCAATGCACACTCATTTAAACTTCCAACTTCTACATAATTGGCACTATTACCAGGGAATCTGACATTACTCAATGCATAGAACCCATCCTTCAAACCATTTACACTTTGGTTGCTGCCACAATTCAAAGGAATGTTTCTCTTGCATCCACCAGTTCGATCTCCCAGCTCCCAGTCCTGAGGCGACATGATGGAGAAACCATCCATACAGTTACAGAAAGGGAGTACACCATCTCTGCAGATTGTAAATGGTCCACAGACAGCATACACATCGCATTGAGCTCCCGGTTGGATGTTGAAGACCAACCAGTCATCCTCGGACCAAATCATGTGCTTCGCTTGCCCAGAGGTATCGAGCACGTACCTTGTGATCGATGAATCGTTCTTCAACCGATATGTGAAATACTCTTCCTGGTCATTGCTTACGAATTCGACAGTGAATAGATCGTCACGGAGCACCTCCGGCATGTTGCTGAAGTAGTGCCCGTTCCATGGCCCTGTTGACCAATACTTCACCGAATAGTTCCATACAATGAAGAACCCACGATTGGTTGCGTTAGCCAGTGGCCCTCCAGAGTATACGCCAGGAGACAGATCAAGGCTGTTCTTGTTGGACACCACACGGCTGACGACCCCGGTCACCTTGTTCCAGCCGAACTTCACGCCGGGGAGGAAGGTGTCTGTCATGTGGCCGAAGCTCTCCCAGACGATGGACGAGTTTGCCGCATCAGAGAGGACCAGGTTCCCGCTGTTGAGTAGCACGGCAATAGTCTTGTTGGTTGGGGTGTTCACACGGCTCGACCAGACTACGGATTGGTTGCTCCGGTTGAGGATGACAAGGTTGCCATCCCCGGAGATCATGAGCTCCGACAAGGCGCCGTCGGCCAGTGGGCTCTCTCGGTTGGCCACCCATACTGGGGTCAGCTTTGGGACAGCGTTGAACCATATACCCAGGTACCATCTAGGGGCTGTAGTGTTACCGGTTGTTTGGAAGAATCCTAGCACAAACTTGCCGTTGCCGGAGACGAGCTTCTCGCCTCCGACGAGTGGATGGCCGGAGGAGATTGTGTCCCTTGTTGCGGTGCACGTGGAGGTGGTGATGATCAGGATGGAGAAGAGCGGAAAGAGAGTGTAAGCGCTGGGAGCCATGGAGAAATGGCTATGGTTTTCTGGAAGGTCCACGCCTCTCTGTTACGCAGAAAGCAAGGTGGTTAATAGCATTTCCTGATGATGAATCTCGTGGAATTATTCCTGATGCTTAGTCAATGGCACAGCTCGATGAAGCAGTGGTGTTTGGTTTGAGAAATGGGGCTGACCATCTTTTTCTCACTCATATTTTTGTATTTGGTCTGAGGAATGGATTGGGTTGATCCATCACCATCTCATCCCTCCCAACGATATGGTTAGCTTAATCGAGGAATAGATTTAAAACACCAAATTTATGGGATGACTCCATGATAGATCACTCTATTCTAGATGTTGCTATTTCTCGGACCAAATATCCAAAAAAAAAAAGCTAGAAAGAATTTTTAGAACTAGGAAATTGCGAACACATGCATCAGCTTTGAAGAGTTGCCCAAGTGCTGTAGCAAATCCGTTGGTCCAAAATTAAAAATAAAAACAGATCAATGAACGACCTTAGCATAGGGCATAGGGCTAGTGCAATTTGTGTTAATGTAGTCAATGGTTATAACATTATCTGATAGTGTGAAAGTTAATATAGTCTCTTGGATGTTAGGTGATAAACTTGGCTCTAGTTTAAGGTCTGTGATTTTCATGATTAATGTCAACATCTCAATAGGACTAACAGTATCTGCTGGTATATTTATATAAAAAGGAAAACAATATTTGCTATCGTAAGATTTCACACTGATAGAAAACCCAAAACCTAAGGACACACCCAAGGTCAAATGAGAGCTCTACGAGGCCAAATGTCAAAAAAAAAAAAAAAGGGTATGAAGAGAGTCCGCTTTACACAGTGGTATACTCGCTGTATGGAGTGAAAGAGTAACAGAACGTTTAGAGAACGAACTTGCCTGAGAAAAAGGAACGGGGCCCACGGTCTCCAGGGGGGCCAGGACACCAATAAAATCAGATGATCTGATGGAAATCTGTGCTGTTGCCCATCGTTTGAAGCCAAGTGATCCTAGACATTGTTTGGTAACACGCATGTCCAGAACAGAATCAATGTGTATTCTCAGAAATCATGGCTCTGCCCATATTAACAGTAACCACATGCATGCCTTAAAGAAATTTCAATCAGGCAAGGCAGGAAACGGCTAGAGACTCTTGCTTGAATGGAGGAAAATTCCGGATCCAAATCTCAAGGATTTAGTTCCTAGAAAGTCCAGCTTTTATTGCAATCCATCTGGTTGCAGTTGCAATGCTAAAGCCTAAGCTTCTCAAGCTCTGGTTGCCGTTGCTCACTTTCACATTGCTTCGTGCTGTACATACACGAAGCATACAACAAATAACAGGATTACATGGCAAGGAATAAGGCACCTCGATCTAAATGAGGCGCCGACATCTTACGCAGTTACTACATACTAGACACTAGACGCAAAACTGCAGGAGCAACCAGCTTCAGGAGCTTCACAGCTGAACTCAAACTGGCTCCAAGCAGGGAAATAATAGGTCCAGTCGTTCTGAAATAGATTATTTCCTTGAGGTCACAAATTCCCTTCATTGATCCATACAAGCAGGATGATGGAATAAACTGCAGCAGCCTACACGTCTGCTGCTTAGCAGCCTCACTTCTGCAGGTCGATGTCCAGTGTCGAATCAGAGCGTAGCCTTTTCGGTTCCCGCTCTCCCGGTTCCCGTTCTCCCAGATGCAGACCAATACAAATGTCATCAGCTGGATTTTCTAGGTCCGGCAAGCTGTTCAACTCACCGTTGGCTTCTTGACCATCACGCATAGGAGACATACCAATCAGGTTTGGGATGAACTGACGCTCTTCATTGGGTTGGTCAGTTGTGGTGGCAGAGCCATCTCGGGGAATTGGCTCAAAGATGCCGAGAGGCTCATAGATCTTTTCGACTTTATCGTTCTCTTGAGGACCAGCAACAGGTGATGATTCTGTGGCAGTTGAATTAGCAGCCGCAGCAGCAGCAGCTAGAGTGATCCTTTGTTCTTCCAGGGCAGCTGTGTACAAGAGAACACCGATCAACAGAGGAAATGAAGATACTACAAACAAGTCTAATATATCTAGTTTTGATCTAAACTTTTCAGCTGGCGATAAAAACACAAACCTTGTAGCCCTTCACTTGTCGTAATCAGATCAAGCTCCAAGAGATCAAGAAGGCGGCCAAGATCAACTCCACTTGTCCAGTTCTCCGGACCCTGGCCACTTTTTAGCTTCAACCTTCCCCGATTAGCTGTACCACCCCATATAATCCCTATAGGCTGTGGCTTCTCACCATCTTGTCCTGTTAAGATTATGAGGCTTCCACTGTCCCCTTCAAGATCAAATGTTTGTTGGTTCTCCCCAACGACAAGAAAATCAGTGAAGAAGCATATTCCCTTCTCATCATTGTACTCAAGAGCATATGCAACAACAGTCCCTGTCGTCAGACCAGAACTTCTCCCAACTTTAACAACTTGTCTCCCAATGAGACTGCCAATTGGGGACTGCAGATCAATTGCCTTCACATCACCAATGACTCCGACTCCTTTAACCGAGGTGCTGACACTAGTAATGTCAAAGTCATCAGCAAATGGTATAAATGCACCATCAGCTCGGACAAAAGTTTCTGCAGATGCATTACAAGGTAGAGGATATGTTAGGAAATAAGAACATCACTATGCCCTGAAACAAATGTAGAAAATGAGCAGTGGTGAATGCACTGCAAAATAAGTCCGGCGAAAAGATGCCACAAAGTGCCAAAAAACTGACCAAAGTTGTTCTTGACATCTTACCTGGGTTTGTTCCTGCATAGATCCCATACCAAACATCATCTGTTATAAATGATGTTGCTCTCTCGACAGCACCTAGGTAAACTCCTGGTCCAAGATTAGGAGGCAGCGGATGGAACATCTTCTGATTAGGATAATCCAGATCAACCGCAACATGCCTGTTTGTAAGGAACCCAACTTGCTTATTGCCAGTTCGACTCTTCACAATGGCACCCAAAGTTCCATAGGTCTCAAGACTAGCCACCTGACAATTATAATAGAACAACTGTTAGCTGAGGATGTCACAGTCATGATTTTTTTTTTTTTGCATATCAATTATCTGCTAGTGACCTTGATGCATAGGAAAACACTGCAGAACTGAAGCAAGCTTGGTCATTGTATAATTATAGTACAGCAGGCCATTTGGTGAATAAAAGAAATGGTCAAGTGATGAAGCAGTAAAAGCAAGATACAGAATAAAAGAAACAAAGGAATCGTACCTGTGAACCTGATCCTACAATAGGGTCACTACCACGCAATCCGTCAACAAGCTCATCATACAGTTGTTCCTTTGGTGTTGGGGCTGGAGCACCATAATAAGAAAATTCAACAACATCAACATCACACCACACACCCCCAGGTCCCTGTTTATGGAATGGTACAAAATTGAATATGTGATTTCAGATGGTTTAAAACACTTTCTAAACTACATGATATAAAACCAAGTCTACCTCAAGGAGAGCTGGAAGACACTGTGTAGTGCTGAGCCACTTCCTGTGAACCTTACGAGCAACGAACACAAGGATGGCAGGTGTGTCAGTCAATGTTCCTTTCCTGATTCTAAAGCCTATTGCCGTACCAAGACTAAATCGGCGCAGGATCTTGCTGTGGAATGCTCTTATAATCATTAAATCAAGTAAGGTTGTGGCTTGCTGCCCCTTTGGCAAGCGACCAAGATGTCCTGGTAGTACACCCTTCTGTAGATTCCCAAAGTAATTAGCACGGCCTTCGGCTGAGCCGTGCATTAGAGTAGATGTAGGCCAAGAAAAGTATGCAGCGCTGCTTTCAGAATGCTGACCAGCTGAGGCAATGGGTTGGAGAGGAGATGGGCAACAATTATGATTGCATCCGTTTCTCTCCATATCCAGAGCTGAACCCTCTGACTGCGATGAACCAGCATGCGCCTTCCAAATATCTGTGGGCTGCATTATGCAAGTATCATCTAGTTCTGTAGACTTTTGAAGCCTTCAATGTTGTAAAACTGTAGCATGGGAGAGCAGAATCCTAGAGAAGAAAAATCATAGATAACTCAGCTTTAAAATTGATGCAGAATTGACCAAGGAAGAAACTGCACATGTCATGAACAGAAAATGACTAATCATGAGGAATTGATCTACAAGTTCTAGCAAGAACAAGCAAGTGTTAAATGAGGCACAGAGAATATAATACTAAAATCATGGCACCCTATTGTCCAAGAAAAAAAGTAGAAAAAAAAATGGTTGCGTGCAGCCAGCACAAAAGGCACTGCAATAGGAATGATGTTAAAAGAATAAAGTTCTCTTTGCAGAGAATAAGTGCAAAGTTCTCTATATGTACCATTCATTCCAATGGAATAACAACAGCTGGAAGAATGAAATATCAAGAATACCAGACTGGTAAAAGTTTTCCAAAATGAAATGAAAACGCATTGCCAGTAAAAGTGCAGAACGAAAGCAGATGGAAATAACAAATGTTTCAAGAGTTCTGTACAAACATGCAGAATAGAATTCATGCCGTCTGCTATTCTGCAGATTATTCAATGTGTAACTGAGTGAAGGGAAGATAAGGCACGCAACAAGAACATACCTTATCCTCTATTTTATTAATCAAGAACCCAAATGGAGCTAAGATACCTATAACTCTATAAGATGGGAGGATCAAACAACTGGGTAGCTGACATCATAGACCATACCTGAATAAATAACTGGTCTATAGAAAGTTGAAAAGAATGAATGCAATTAGTGATGAAAATTAGGACTAAATGATATCCTCCATATTATCTGGAGTCTGAGAGGAGGACCAGAGGAGGTATAGTAGACATCTTGAGAGGGCAGACAACACATGGTTCTATAGTGGAAACGCATGGATCGGAACAACCACGGATGGATGAGCAGCAAAAGGGAAAACTAACACTAGAGTTCCTAATATGCAAGCTCCCACAAAACAACAGACACGCTGACTATTGCAACCAATCAGTAAATGCAAGACCATTGACCATCATTTAGTTGTATTTCCTAGCAGATACCCCTCCATGCAGAATTGTGGATCTCCAACACAAAAAGGATAACAAGGTACCTGTCCTAGTAGGCTAGTACTAAAAAAGAGGTTCCTGATCTAGGCATTTTACGAAGATGGTGTTCTAGAAATCCTATCCGCAATCAGAAAAGTGAGCGTCCATTTTACAAAGATATTTTTGCTCCACAGTGGAGCCACTACCTGACTCCACACATGTCAATCATGCAGGTAAACATAAATAAAACAAAAAACAGAATTTTCACACCTCGAAACAAAGACAGGGTAACAAAGGAGCCTGGGGGTTGCCATAATTTCCAGTACTAGTGTCAATTACGGGAAGTTTGAAAGCATTGCCCTGAAGCAAACCGCAAAATGGAGCGAGAAACCTAATCAGTTAAACCGGGGCACCTCAAATCCACCTTCCTACACAGAATGCAACAAATCTACAAGAACAATAGAGGCAAAGCCACAAAGTTCACCTAAATCCCACACCATTTCCTCAAACCCCAAAATTTTGGGGGAACAAACTGCACTCGCTCCCCACCTCAATTGGGTACCAGTACCTAGTGTTCATCATTCGTTAAAGGAAAACGAACAACCACCACGCGAATCCACGACCGAGCGAGCGGGGAGGAAGGACGGGAGGTTTGGATCTGATCAGGGACACCAATCCGAGCCATACGACAACCGAGAGAATCCGTCGCGGAAAGCAAAGCCAGGAGCCCAGGATGAACTGATTACTCACCAGCAGCAGAAGAAAGTGGGGAACCGGCGAAAGCCCGCGCGGGCAGATCTCCGCCTGCGCTCCGCTCCGCTCGCCCGCGCGAGGAGCAGCCGCGGCGGCGGGCGGAGGATCCAGCAGCGGGTAGGGCGGAGAAAGGGCGCGAACCTCCCTCCCGGCCGCCTCGCGCTCCTACCTCCTCGTGCCCCTTTCGAGCCGGCGCGGAGCCGAGCGAGCAGCAGACGACGCGTCCGCCCGACGGCCGGCCGGGCGGTGGCCTCTCGCTCTCCCCCGACCTCGCACTGGGCTCGCTTGTAGACCCGGTCGGCGGGGCGCTACCTGGGGCTGGGAGCGGGGCGGGGCGGCGCCGGGGAGCGGAGCGCCATGGCCGGCGGCCGGAGGAGCCGGGGGGAGAGTGGTTGGTGTGGAGGTGGAGCGGAGGGAGACCACCAGTCCACCGGCCAGTAGGAGTGCAGAGCGGCCTTGTCGTCTTGTCCCTGTCCTCTCTCTCTCTCTCTCTCTCTCTAGAGTGTGTAGAGAGAGAAAGCGAGGATAGCGAGGAGAGAGAGAGAGAATGGGGGAGGTGGAGAGGAGAAGGGGACGGATTTCTTGGATTTTTGTTTTTCTTTTTTGGTTTTTGTTTTTTTGCCTTTACTCCTGTAATCACATATGCACCAAAACTCATGGAATTCATTAGTAAATAACCCTATGTCTAATTGTTTTATTATTCTTTTATATCTTTATTGGCAATAATAACTTGTCATTAAGAACCGCCAACAAGCTCCCCCACACTTATCCTTTACTCGCCCTCGAGTAAAGTCTAAGCTTCATCATGAAAATTATAAACAAACATATAGGTTATTCCCAAACATTTAGGCTTAGTGGAATTGTATAAGTGGCTAACATGTCTTCTTGGGTTATTGCAGGAAGGAACAGCTTTTTCTATGACATGATACTTTTTACATCTCAAGTACTTGGGTTTTCAAAATTTTGCAAAAGAAAAACCAATGCTTTGCTCCTCAGCGAGTTTCTCTCTGGATACTCCTGGTAGTCGGACAACACTCAAACTCTCCCAAAATAGAACGTTATATGTGGAGCTTTCAAGATACATACCTTAATTCACTTGTGTTGTCATTCCAAGGATTGGATCCAAGTCAGAGACAAATCATGTAATCAAGTCAAGATGTGCTAGTGTGTGATATGAGATGGAAATGTAGTAGTACTCCTTTGTCTTGACTTTCTTCCCCTTTTTCTTTTCTTTTTGGATATGGGCTATTGCACTTTTTTTTCACTCGATGCTTTTTAGCATGAGTTTCTCTTTTTTTCTATGCATATGGCCCATATCTTCTTTTCATCTTGATTTTGGGGAAGAAAGTCACTTAGGAGTATTTTATTCATGAATATGAAATAAAGGCATATTTTGCTTTACCCTCAGTGTAAGGGTTTAGCTTTTTATGGTGGAGTGTACGTGATCTTGACTTTAAAAACATGAAGTATCTCTAATAAGGGTCACAAGACTTGGAACAACTCAAAGCTCAAAAGGAATGCTTGATTATAATTGTAAGTGGTTCTCTCTCAAACCCATGAGGAGCTTAGCATGGTTAAAAGTTTTTTAAAAACTTTTCATAAATTCCAAGTACTCAAGTAAGTAAAAGCATCTTTCATATTAAAGCCATATCTCTAAATGCAATAACTTAGATGACATGAGTTCCTATAAGAATGAAGATTTCCATAAGCTAAAAGGTACAGGGAATAAAATATATATAAGTTAATCTTCTCCATGTGATGGGAGGATGCAAAAAGGGTTAATTTAATTAATTTCAGAATTCCATGATCAGGTTCTGCAAGTATTCAACTGAAACAGAGGTTAGGATGATCAAACCAGCGTGTAGGAAAAAGAAGAAGTGAGGTGGGACCCAGGCCAGGTCGGCCGACCTGGTGAGGTCGGGCGACCTGGGGGTGACCTCTCTGGTTCAGCCCTTTCGCGTGCTGTTTTGTTGTGTTCTGATATGCTCTGTTTCGCGTTGCGAGTCTCCCCCACACTTGTACCTTTCATTCAAAACAAGTGGAAACAAAAAGAAGACACAATCCTAATACACTAAATATTTTATTTTATTCATAATTCAGAGGCACATTACATAATAAATAAATGAAATAAATGAAACAATTGAATGAAGATAAAGAGACTAATGTGCCTATCCTAAACCAAAGCCTAGGGTGCCTATGGTGCATGATAGAGATTCTCATTCCCTGCAGCTTTGGCATAGCGCTTAAGCTTCACGACTGTTGATCTACGCAACATATCAAAGTCGTCTTGAAGGTTAATGCGCTCAAGTCGCTCTTCGGCGAACTTCTTCTCCAACTTTGCATAGTCGCGTCCGAGTTGATTAATCAACTCTAGCAACTCAGCGTTGGAGGGAGCCTTGGGGGCCTTCTCATCATCATCACTCTCATATTGGCCCCCAGGCCTGCGAATTGGAGGAGGCTTGATGTGCCTCTTGATCTTGCCGGCGGGTGATGATTCCACCGACTCCTCCAACTCCTTCCTCTCCTCAGGTGTGAGGGGAGGGAACAGCCCCTTTTCGTAGCCACCTCCGGGTTTCCTTTTCCCGAAGATCCGGAAACGTGGCTCCGGAGTGCTAGCAGGAGAGTAGATGGACACATCAGATGTATAGTGATACGCCACGACGTCCTCCCACTTATTCCTGACCACCTCCTTCAACTTCTCCCCTGGTTGAAGCTTGGGGAGTCCATCCCCCTTGATCGGAGCGGCCGCCGGCATCTTCTTTGGGGTTAATTGCCCCGTCGTCGGCCTTCTGTATGGGCTTGATGCCCGTGCATCACGCCTCTAGGTCCTCCTCGGAGACTGAGACCGTGCCGCCGAGCGAGACCGCGAGGGGCCACCAGGGCCGATCGGCTGACCAAGGCCGTCGGCCGACCCCCTAGTGCGCCCTCTCGTGTTCTCCTCTGGTGGGAGGATGGCCAGTGGGGAGACGACCTCAGCCATGGTCCGCTCCAGGTTGATGGGCACCAATTGATTGGCCAGAGTGGGCTCTCCTTCCAGATCGAAGGTCAATCGGGATTTGGGGTGGCTCTTTCTGGCCATTGTTGGGAATTTGGAAGGTGTGGCTTGGTAATTTCAGAATGGGGGCAAGAAAGAACTCAGATGAGAGGGAAGAAGAGGATGGGTGAAAATTTAAAGAAAGGCTGACCCTCTTCTCGGATCCATCAGAGTTAGAATCGCTCATCCACCGCAGAACGGCTTCAGAGACGTTAGAGTAGAACGTTGGCAAAAGATAGGACTGATCGGGCTCAGTGGCACGTCGGCCGACCTGGTCAGGTCGGCCGACCTGGCCTTGAGCCCGGTCGCCTTTTCCTTCTTTGTGCAATACGTGACAGGTCCACTAAACCCCAAAATGTGTGCATCCAGGCTCTAGGGGTTAAGGATTTAGTATAAGGTGTAATGGGAATCATCCATGACCAAATTGATCACATCAAATTCCTCATCTACTTTATCAGGTTCAAGGAAAACTTTTAAACATTGACCATTTACCTTGAAGAGGTTACCTTCATCATCTTGGAGTGTAATTGCCCCGTGTGACGAAGTCTCCACCACAATGAACGATCCTTCCCATTTGCTCTGGAGTTTCCCATGTCCAAAGAGCTTCACCCTGGAATTAAAGAGTAATACCTTATCCCCGGGGTGGAACTCCTTCACCCTGATCCTCTTGTCGTTCCGTCTTTTGGTTCTGTCCTTGTAGATCCTGGCACTGTGGTACGCTTTGTCTCTCCACTCTTCCAGCTCTGATAGTTGCATTCTTCTCATCTGGTGGGCTGCTGGCAAATACATGTTCCACTTTCTTATGGCCCAGTGCGCCTGATGCTCTAGCTCAACTGGTAAATGGCAAGTCTTGCCGTAAACCAGCTGATATGGGGACATCCCGATTGGCGTTTTGTATGCCGTTAGGTAAGCCCATAGAGCATCTGGTAACTTGCTCTTCCATCCTTTGCCCATTTCTGTCACGGTCTTCTGCAGAATGTTCTTGATCTGCTTGTTCGATGTTTCTGCTTGACCGCTTGTCTAGGGGTGGTACGGTGTAGCTATGTTGTGCTTTGCCCCCAGTTCTGCCAGAAACTTCCGGAAGGTCTTGTCGATGAAATGTGACCATCCATCACTGATCACCATCCTGGGGGTTCCAAAACGTGGAAAGATGATCTCATGGAACATCTTTCGCGCGTGTTTGGAGTCAGCAGCTCGACATGGCATTGCTTCAACCCACTTCGAGACATAGTCCACTGCCACCAGGATGTATTCACTGTCATAGGATTTGACAAAGGGTCCCATGAAATCAATGCCCCACACATCAAACAGCTCAACTTGTAAGTTGTTTGTGAGTGGCATTGCATCTCTTGCGGTGATCCCTCCATGTTTCTGGCACTGCTGGCATCGTCGAATGAATTCCTTTGTATCCTCATACATTGTGGGCCAGTAGAATCCACTCTGCCAGATCTTCGATCTTGTCCTGAACGCCCCGTAGTGACCTC
Organism: Alloteropsis semialata; assembly: GCA_004135705.1. Lineage (NCBI taxonomy): Eukaryota > Viridiplantae > Streptophyta > Magnoliopsida > Poales > Poaceae > Alloteropsis > Alloteropsis semialata. The sequence continues at coordinate 12,027,713 of CM014272.1, forward strand.
CATATGGGGCTGCATGGCACTGCTCAAGGATCTTCCTTGCTTCATTTGTTGGTACACATCGCCTGAGCATGCCATCTGAACATACCCTGTACAGGTATGGTTCATCCCATAGATGGAGTCTACTCTCATAGATCAGCCTTCTCTTGTTCTCCCTGGTGGTACATATCCTGCAACCATAAAGTTCACAATATTTGCATACCAGGGGTCGGAGGCAGTCACCTTGAGTAGGGAGTCGTCGCGTACGAAATCATTTATCGGTAGATCCTGCATGTCAGTAAATTGCATACGAGACAAATGATCTGCTACTGAATTCTCTACTCCTTTTTTATCCTTAATTTCTAAATCAAATTCTTGGAGTAAGAGAATCCATCGGATAAGGCATGGTTTAGCATCTTTCTTGGTAAGCAAATATTTCAAGGTAGCATGATCGGTGTAGACAATCACCTTAGCTCCTACCAAGTAAGATCTAAACTTGTCTATAGCAAAAACTACTGCCAAGAGCTCTTTTTCAGTGGTAGCATAGTTAAGTTGAGCTCCTGTCAAAGTTTTACTAGCATATGAGATAGCATGATGGTTCTTATTTTTGGTCTGTCCAAGGACAGCACCAACAGCATAATCACTGGCATCACACATAATCTCAAAAGGTAGCGTCCAGTCAGGGGGTTGAATGACTGGCGCTGAGATGAGAGCGTTCTTTAAAATGGTGAAAGCATGTAAACACTCATCATCAAAATTGAAAGGTACATCCTTGGCTAAAAGGCTAGTGAGGGGCCTGGCTATCTGAGAGAAATCTCTGATAAAACGTCGATAAAACCCCGCATGGCCTAGGAAGCTACGGATCCCCTTAACATTGGTAGGAGGTGGAAGCTTTTCTATGACTTCAATTTTCGCTCTATCCACCTCTATTCCCCTTTCGGACACCAAGTGTCCCAACACTATTCCCTCTCAGACCACGAAATGGCACTTTTCCCAGTTTAGCACCAGGTCCTTGCCTCAGCATCTTTGTAGTACCTTGTCTAAGTTCTGCAGACAATGGTCAAAAGTCTTTCCATAGACTGAAAAATTATCCATGAAAACTTCCATGACCTCTTCAATCATGTCTGAGAAGATAGACATCATGCACCTTTGGAACGATGTTGGCGCATTGCATAACCCGAATGACATCCTACGATATGCATATGTTCCATAGGGGCAAGTGAAGGTGGTCTTTTCTTGATCATCGGGGTGGATGGGAATCTGATGATAGCCAGAATACCCATCAAGAAAACAAAAGAAGGAGTGGTTCGCGAGTCTCTCCAACATCTCATCGATGAAGGGGAGTGGGAAGTGATCCTTCTTTGTCGCCTTGTTGAGTCGACGGTAATCAATGCACATCCGCCACCCAGTAACGGTACGCTGCGGGATAAGCTCGTTTTTCTCGTTACTTACGACGGTCATGCCTCCCTTCTTGGGTACTACTTGGACAGGGCTGACCCATTCACTATGAGGGACGGGATAGATGATCCCGGCGTGCAGAAGTTTCAGAACTTCCTTCTTCACGACTTCACTCATCGCATTGTTTAGCCTACGCTGAGGCTCCCTAGAAGGTGTAGAAGATGGATCTATGGGAATGTGATGGGTACAGAGTGCAGGGCTTACTCCCTTCAAATCCTTGAGGGAGTACCCGAACGCCGAGCGGTGTTTCTCAAGCACATTTATGAGTCTATCACTCTCGTCCTGTGATAGCTTATCGCTAATGATGACAGGGGCATCCCTGTCCTCATTTAGAAAGACATAGCGAAGGCCAACGGGCAAGGGTTTTAGCTTACGTGCGTCTTAGGTGGCTCCTCAGTTTCAAGCGGCTCAGAAGCGTCATCCTCTTCCTCTATAAAGTCGTAAACATTCTCTTCGAGGAATGACTCAAATGGGTCACTAGGTTGTAGGGATTTCACTTCCTCAGCTGGGTTAGGTTCTATCAAAGGTTCAACAATGGAGTTCTTAACCCTAGCTAACGGTACAGTGAGAAGATTCCTTCCTACTTTGGCTAGGAGGTTTCCTTCCGAGGTTACATCCTGTAGCAGGCCCTCGATAAGATGTCCTATAAGGAGGTCGAAATTTGATGTCTCAAAGACGTAAAAGTCCAGAGCCATTTCAATCCCGTGGTGAGAGAGGAGAAAATCTCGTACTAGGCCGAGACTCTTGAGAATACGACCTGAGGGTGTTCTAAGAAGTCTTGATGTCGGGGCCAACTTTTTACGACATCCTAGGATATTCGCGAAAGAACTGGACATGATGTTTGCCCCAACAGTCGGGTTATACAAGATGTCTACGGCTACCTTGCTTACGAAACCTCGAATGATCTGCGAAGGTGAGTCAATCCGAATGACTTCGGAAGAAAACTCAGACTCGTTTGACCATTCCGTGTTTAGGATGGACAAAAGTTCCCTCACGGTTTCGTTCAAAATTTCTTTCTCCATGTAAATGGAGGGGATCTTTACCGTAGGCTTCTTCTGTATTGAGTAGTTCAAGGTATTCCCAAAATCTTCAAAAAGATCTTCCTCGAACTCAAACGGTAATCCGAGAGGTTGAGTTTTCTCTTCCTCAACGGATGGGGTCTCAGGAGTTGGACTAGGCAAGTCTATGGGTTCTGTCTGGGAGTCTTCTTGCTCAGTCTTGGTCGCGTCAGCAGGAGAGTTCTCTCGAATGGCTGCCAGGACTTCTTTTGCTCTGACCAGGGTTATGTGTAGGAATGAGCCCCCGGCTGCTCTGTCTATGTACCGGACATCTTCACTATTCAACCCAGACCGAAAATGCTGCATGAGCATATAGTCTGGGAAACCTAGATCTGTTCCGGTTAGACATGAGTCCTGGAATCGATCCCATGCTTTGGCGATTGTTTCCTTCTCTCGTTGCTGGAAGTTAATGATCTCCTTCCGAAGTGCACAAATCCGGTGAACAGGAAAGTATTCAAGAAAAACTTGTCTCATTAGCCCAACGGTATGGTCATACCACTTCCTTGCTCTCTCTTTGAGAGAGAACGGGAAGAGCTTCCATCTAATCGTCGCCTGTGTTATGCCTGATATAACCTGACACGAACAAAGCAACTCGAATTCGTGCAAGTGATGGTACGGGTTTTCACCATCACCTCCAGAGAAGGATATGTCCTGGACCATAGCTATGAAGGCAGGGCGAAGTTCATAGCTATCGGTTAAAATAGGATTTGACGAGGGGTGCGGCTCCAATAATTCATGGTTGAAAACAAAAATAAAAGAAGTATAAAATAAAAGGTATACGGGCAACCTTAGATCTTAGACAACAGCTACCGTTCCCCAGCAACGGCGCCAGAAAGCTTGTTGACACCAGCGGTGGCAAACAGAAAGTCCGCAAGCGCACGGCTGTCGTAGTAGCTTTCACCCGTGAGTAAACCAGGTATCGAATCCACGGGGAACGTAAAGGACTGTCTAAACACTACAGCTGAACCGGATCGATCGAGTGTATATAAAGGCTGGGTAGAGAGGATAACTTAGCACTAAGGCTGATTATATCGAAGGGAATTCTCCTATGCTTGCTTTGGGCACCGGGGTATCCTAGACCTCTAAGAAATTGCCGGCCAACAGCTCTACGCCGTACCCGAACGTGGAGGATTACAAAGGACGGACAGGGCTGTCACCACCTGCCGCCTACCTCTTCTAATCCGTGGGGCTACGAGGCAAACGAGGGCAGATATACACCTAAGCACCACGCCTAAAATAATATCGGCTATCCTAACCTT
>CM014272.1:12032463-12099644 GCA_004135705.1 Alloteropsis semialata
AATCTCGTGGAATTATTCCTGATGCTTAGTCAATGGCACAGCTCGATGAAGCAGTGGTGTTTGGTTTGAGAAATGGGGCTGACCATCTTTTTCTCACTCATATTTTTGTATTTGGTCTGAGGAATGGATTGGGTTCATCCATCACCATCTCATTCCTCACAACGATATGGTTAGCTTAGTCAAGGAATAGATTTAACACACTAAATTTATGGGATGACTCCATGATGGATCATTCTATTCTAGATGTTGCTATTTCTCGGACCAAATATCCAAAAAAAAAAAGCTAGAAAGAATTTTTAGAACTAGGAAATTGCGAACACATGCATCAGCTTTGAAGAGTTGCCCAAGTGCTGCAGCAAATCCGTTGGTCCAAAATTAAAAATAAAAACAGATCAATGACCTGGTATCAGTTATTTTTTATTGAAAGATCAACGAACGACCTTAGCGTAGGGCATGGGGCTAGTGCAATTTGTGTTAATGTAGTCAATGGTTCTAACATAATCTAATAGTATGAAAGTTAATATACAGTATCTTGGATGTTAGGTGATAAACTTGGCTCTAGTTTAAGGTCTGTGATTTTCATGATTAATGTCAACATCTCAATAGGACTAACAGTATCTGCTGGTATATTTATATAAAAAGGAAAACAATATTTGCTATCGTAAGATTTCCCACTGATAGAAAACCCAAAACCTAAGGACACACCCAAGGTCAAATGAGAGCTCTACGAGGCCAAATGTCAAAAAAAAAAAAGGTATGAAGAGAGTCCGCTTTACACAGTGGTATACTCGCTGTATGGAGTGAAAGAGTAACAGAACGTTTAGAGAACGAACTTGCCTGAGAAAAAGGAACGGGGCCCACGGTCTCCAGGGGGGCCAGGACACCAATAAAATCAGATGATCTGATGGAAATCTGTGCTGTTGCCCATCGTTTGAAGCCAAGTGATCCTAGACATTGTTTGGTAACACGCATGTCCAGAACAGAATCAATGTGTATTCTCAGAAATCATGGCTCTGCCCATATTAACAGTAACCACATGCATGCCTTAAAGAAATTTCAATCAGGCAAGGCAGGAAACGGCTAGAGACTCTTGCTTGAATGGAGGAAAATTCCGGATCCAAATCTCAAGGATTTAGTTCCTAGAAAGTCCAGCTTTTATTGCAATCCATCTGGTTGCAGTTGCAATGCTAAAGCCTAAGCTTCTCAAGCTCTGGTTGCCGTTGCTCACTTTCACATTGCTTCGTGCTGTACATACACGAAGCATACAACAAATGACAGGATTACATGGCAAGGAATAAGGCACCTCGATCTAAATGAGGCGCCGACATCTTACGCAGTTACTACATACTAGACACTAGACGCAAAACTGCAGGAGCAACCAGCTTCAGGAGCTTCACAGCTGAACTCAAACTGGCTCCAAGCAGGGAAATAATAGGTCCAGTCGTTCTGAAATAGATTATTTCCTTGAGGTCACAAATTCCCTTCATTGATCCATACAAGCAGGATGATGGAATAAACTGCAGCAGCCTACACGTCTGCTGCTTAGCAGCCTCACTTCTGCAGGTCGATGTCCAGTGTCGAATCAGAGCGTAGCCTTTTCGGTTCCCGCTCTCCCGGTTCCCGTTCTCCCAGATGCAGACCAATACAAATGTCATCAGCTGGATTTTCTAGGTCCGGCAAGCTGTTCAACTCACCGTTGGCTTCTTGACCATCACGCATAGGAGACATACCAATCAGGTTTGGGATGAACTGACGCTCTTCATTGGGTTGGTCAGTTGTGGTGGCAGAGCCATCTCGGGGAATTGGCTCAAAGATGCCGAGAGGCTCATAGATCTTTTCGACTTTATCGTTCTCTTGAGGACCAGCAACAGGTGATGATTCTGTGGCAGTTGAATTAGCAGCCGCAGCAGCAGCAGCAGCAGCTAGAGTGATCCTTTGTTCTTCCAGGGCAGCTGTGTACAAGAGAACACCGATCAACAGAGGAAATGAAGATACTACAAACAAGTCTAATATATCTAGTTTTGATCTAAACTTTTCAGCTGGCGATAAAAACACAAACCTTGTAGCCCTTCACTTGTCGTAATCAGATCAAGCTCCAAGAGATCAAGAAGGCGGCCAAGATCAACTCCACTTGTCCAGTTCTCCGGACCCTGGCCACTTTTTAGCTTCAACCTTCCCCGATTAGCTGTACCACCCCATATAATCCCTATAGGCTGTGGCTTCTCACCATCTTGTCCTGTTAAGATTATGAGGCTTCCACTGTCCCCTTCAAGATCAAATGTTTGTTGGTTCTCCCCAACGACAAGAAAATCAGTGAAGAAGCATATTCCCTTCTCATCATTGTACTCAAGAGCATATGCAACAACAGTCCCTGTCGTCAGACCAGAACTTCTCCCAACTTTAACAACTTGTCTCCCAATGAGACTGCCAATTGGGGACTGCAGATCAATTGCCTTCACATCACCAATGACTCCGACTCCTTTAACCGAGGTGCTGACACTAGTAATGTCAAAGTCATCAGCAAATGGTATAAATGCACCATCAGCTCGGACAAAAGTTTCTGCAGATGCATTACAAGGTAGAGGATATGTTAGGAAATAAGAACATCACTATGCCCTGAAACAAATGTAGAAAATGAGCAGTGGTGAATGCACTGCAAAATAAGTCCGGCGAAAAGATGCCACAAAGTGCCAAAAAACTGACCAAAGTTGTTCTTGACATCTTACCTGGGTTTGTTCCTGCATAGATCCCATACCAAACATCATCTGTTATAAATGATGTTGCTCTCTCGACAGCACCTAGGTAAACTCCTGGTCCAAGATTAGGAGGCAGCGGATGGAACATCTTCTGATTAGGATAATCCAGATCAACCGCAACATGCCTGTTTGTAAGGAACCCAACTTGCTTATTGCCAGTTCGACTCTTCACAATGGCACCCAAAGTTCCATAGGTCTCAAGACTAGCCACCTGACAATTATAATAGAACAACTGTTAGCTGAGGATGTCACAGTCATGATTTTTTTTTTTTTGCATATCAATTATCTGCTAGTGACCTTGATGCATAGGAAAACACTGCAGAACTGAAGCAAGCTTGGTCATTGTATAATTATAGTACAGCAGGCCATTTGGTGAATAAAAGAAATGGTCAAGTGATGAAGCAGTAAAAGCAAGATACAGAATAAAAGAAACAAAGGAATCGTACCTGTGAACCTGATCCTACAATAGGGTCACTACCACGCAATCCGTCAACAAGCTCATCATACAGTTGTTCCTTTGGTGTTGGGGCTGGAGCACCATAATAAGAAAATTCAACAACATCAACATCACACCACACACCCCCAGGTCCCTGTTTATGGAATGGTACAAAATTGAATATGTGATTTCAGATGGTTTAAAACACTTTCTAAACTACATGATATAAAACCAAGTCTACCTCAAGGAGAGCTGGAAGACACTGTGTAGTGCTGAGCCACTTCCTGTGAACCTTACGAGCAACGAACACAAGGATGGCAGGTGTGTCAGTCAATGTTCCTTTCCTGATTCTAAAGCCTATTGCTGTACCAAGACTAAATCGGCGCAGGATCTTGCTGTGGAATGCTCTTATAATCATTAAATCAAGTAAGGTTGTGGCTTGCTGCCCCTTTGGCAAGCGACCAAGATGTCCTGGTAGTACACCCTTCTGTAGATTCCCAAAGTAATTAGCACGGCCTTCGGCTGAGCCGTGCATTAGAGTAGATGTAGGCCAAGAAAAGTATGCAGCGCTGCTTTCAGAATGCTGACCAGCTGAGGCAATGGGTTGGAGAGGAGATGGGCAACAATTATGATTGCATCCGTTTCTCTCCATATCCAGAGCTGAACCCTCTGACTGCGATGAACCAGCATGCGCCTTCCAAATATCTGTGGGCTGCATTATGCAAGTATCATCTAGTTCTGTAGACTTTTGAAGCCTTCAATGTTGTAAAACTGTAGCATGGGAGAGCAGAATCCTAGAGAAGAAAAATCATAGATAACTCAGCTTTAAAATTGATGCAGAATTGACCAAGGAAGAAACTGCACATGTCATGAACAGAAAATGACTAATCATGAGGAATTGATCTACAAGTTCTAGCAAGAACAAGCAAGTGTTAAATGAGGCACAGAGAATATAATACTAAAATCATGGCACCCTATTGTCCAAGAAAAAAAGTAGAAAAAAAAATGGTTGCGTGCAGCCAGCACAAAAGGCACTGCAATAGGAATGATGTTAAAAGAATAAAGTTCTCTTTGCAGAGAATAAGTGCAAAGTTCTCTATATGTACCATTCATTCCAATGGAATAACAACAGCTGGAAGAATGAAATATCAAGAATACCAGACTGGTAAAAGTTTTCCAAAATGAAATGAAAACGCATTGCCAGTAAAAGTGCAGAACGAAAGCAGATGGAAATAACAAATGTTTCAAGAGTTCTGTACAAACATGCAGAATAGAATTCATGCCGTCTGCTATTCTGCAGATTATTCAATGTGTAACTGAGTGAAGGGAAGATAAGGCACGCAACAAGAACATACCTTATCCTCTATTTTATTAATCAAGAACCCAAATGGAGCTAAGATACCTATAACTCTATAAGATGGGAGGATCAAACAACTGGGTAGCTGACATCATAGACCATACCTGAATAAATAACTGGTCTATAGAAAGTTGAAAAGAATGAATGCAATTAGTGATGAAAATTAGGACTAAATGATATCCTCCATATTATCTGGAGTCTGAGAGGAGGACCAGAGGAGGTATAGTAGACATCTTGAGAGGGCAGACAACACATGGTTCTATAGTGGAAACGCATGGATCGGAACAACCACGGATGGATGAGCAGCAAAAGGGAAAACTAACACTAGAGTTCCTAATATGCAAGCTCCCACAAAACAACAGACACGCTGACTATTGCAACCAATCAGTAAATGCAAGACCATTGACCATCATTTAGTTGTATTTCCTAGCAGATACCCCTCCATGCAGAATTGTGGATCTCCAACACAAAAAGGATAACAAGGTACCTGTCCTAGTAGGCTAGTACTAAAAAAGAGGTTCCTGATCTAGGCATTTTACGAAGATGGTGTTCTAGAAATCCTATCCGCAATCAGAAAAGTGAGCGTCCATTTTACAAAGATATTTTTGCTCCACAGTGGAGCCACTACCTGACTCCACACATGTCAATCATGCAGGTAAACATAAATAAAACAAAAAACAGAATTTTCACACCTCGAAACAAAGACAGGGTAACAAAGGAGCCTGGGGGTTGCCATAATTTCCAGTACTAGTGTCAATTACGGGAAGTTTGAAAGCATTGCCCTGAAGCAAACCGCAAAATGGAGCGAGAAACCTAATCAGTTAAACCGGGGCACCTCAAATCCACCTTCCTACACAGAATGCAACAAATCTACAAGAACAATAGAGGCAAAGCCACAAAGTTCACCTAAATCCCACACCATTTCCTCAAACCCCAAAATTTTGGGGGAACAAACTGCACTCGCTCCCCACCTCAATTGGGTACCAGTACCTAGTGTTCATCATTCGTTAAAGGAAAACGAACAACCACCACGCGAATCCACGACCGAGCGAGCGGGGAGGAAGGACGGGAGGTTTGGATCTGATCAGGGACACCAATCCGAGCCATACGACAACCGAGAGAATCCGTCGCGGAAAGCAAAGCCAGGAGCCCAGGATGAACTGATTACTCACCAGCAGCAGAAGAAAGTGGGGAACCGGCGAAAGCCCGCGCGGGCAGATCTCCGCCTGCGCTCCGCTCCGCTCGCCCGCGCGAGGAGCAGCCGCGGCGGCGGGCGGAGGATCCAGCAGCGGGTAGGGCGGAGAAAGGGCGCGAACCTCCCTCCCGGCCGCCTCGCGCTCCTACCTCCTCGTGCCCCTTTCGAGCCGGCGCGGAGCCGAGCGAGCAGCAGACGACGCGTCCGCCCGACGGCCGGCCGGGCGGTGGCCTCTCGCTCTCCCCCGACCTCGCACTGGGCTCGCTTGTAGACCCGGTCGGCGGGGCGCTACCTGGGGCTGGGAGCGGGGCGGGGCGGCGCCGGGGAGCGGAGCGCCATGGCCGGCGGCCGGAGGAGCCGGGGGGAGAGTGGTTGGTGTGGAGGTGGAGCGGAGGGAGACCACCAGTCCACCGGCCAGTAGGAGTGCAGAGCGGCCTTGTCGTCTTGTCCCTGTCCTCTCTCTCTCTCTCTCTCTCTCTAGAGTGTGTAGAGAGAGAAAGCGAGGATAGCGAGGAGAGAGAGAGAGAATGGGGGAGGTGGAGAGGAGAAGGGGACGGATTTCTTGGATTTTTGTTTTTCTTTTTTGGTTTTTGTTTTCCGTATTTGTCCTTTTCTTTTTTTTCTGTGAAGATATTTTTTAGGCGTCTTAAAATAGATTATCTAGTTGTTGGAGTGTTGGTGTGAGAAAGAAGATTTTACCAAGATGTCGTCTGCTAACATCCTTGCTTTTTTCAAAAACTTGAATCGAAGTTTTCCTCAGGGAGGGAAACAAGAGTCGAGTTTTGCAAGCAGAGGAAGGGGAACTGAGCACTTTGTTATACCGATCTAAACCGGTTCCGTGACATGTTCCCCAGCCTCCTAAGGAGCTTGACGTATAGGTATGCGTTTGCCTTCCTTGCTTAAGGGAGGTTATCTGGTCAAGCTTTGAGTGAACCAGAGCCAATCCTAGCCCGTACTAGGATCACGATATGTTATAAACATATAATGCCGTTTTCTTTACATTTGTATCGATATTTCCTATCAAAGTACTGTTTTTGTTAGATGGATTCGTAATGTGAAATGTTATATTACCTTGTTTTTATTTACGTCGTATTAAGCTTATATTAAGTCAAACTTACTAAATTTGACCGGTTTACAAAAAAATATAGAAACAACTATATTGTCTAACATATGCACTAATGCACTGTCAAAATATATTTCAGGGTGACTCAATTAAACACATTTGTTATCACAAAAAAAATTTCTACAAAATTGATCAAATTTGATTTAGAACAAACATAATTTTGTGTTACATGTAGATAAAAACAGGGTGAGTACTTTTTTTATGCTCTGCCAAGGCTCTCATCCCAAACATTACTAGGTGATACCCCACGCGTTGCTGCGAAAATTTCTTATACAGAATTTTAAGGTGAAATTTGAAAGTAGAAGCGCTAAGGTAATTGCATAGCAGCATTCTTTTGCAAACGATATTATATATGAAAACATGTTCATTTTGTTTAGAGAACGGCTCTTAAATGATTTGATCCTCCATGTATTTCTACTGTGTGAATTTTGTAGTGTGGTACTCGTAAAGACTAATAAATTACATGCATGGATGCTATTAATCAAAAAAAAATTCTCGAATATGCACTATTTGTGTGTATCATTGTATTAAGAAGGAATTAGAGTTTTTACGAAGCCCAAAACACCAAGCGGCAGAGACACCCGCCCAGCAGCAAAGATTGTTGCGCTATAGGGGAGACAACGGCCGAGAAGTACATGGACTACTCACAAACTTATCAACCTAATCTACCAGCTCCCCCATGATCCATAGGTTCACCTCCTGGCGTGTGGTGTGCAGGAGCTCGACCGATGTCAATGTTCGGTCCTTGAAGAGTCTTGCATTCCTCTCTTTCCAAATGCACCAGATGATGAGTATGAAAAGGGTATCCAAGCCACGCCGCCAATTTGGTGGTTGGATGTTGCGTAGGTGGCTCCACCATTGCTGCAAGAAAAGCACCATGTGTCGTGAAAGTGTATATGCAGTTCATGGCCGAGAGGGCGCCCCACTAGATGATCTTGGTGTAGCTGCTATTAGTCATAGAAAATTGATGGAAGACATAAATAGATGGTCCTAGTGGATGATGACGCCGGGATCTCCTAGTATGCTACAAGAAACCACATGCACAAAACATCAATTCGAGAGTTTAAGGGGCAGTTTGCCATTTGATTGTAATAAAAATCTATATAGTAACCTCCATCTATCCCAAATTAGAAGGCATTTTAGCTTTTCTAAGTATATTATTTTTTGCTATGTATCTAAACACAAATACACAGTGTATATCTAAATGCATAGCAAAATCCATGTATAGAGGAAAAGCTAAAATGCCTCCTAATTTAGGATGAAAGGAGTAGTTATTATTAGAATCTGAGTTCTGGACAGTACTGCTAGCATGTTTGGATCATAGATTATAATCTGGATTGTTGGTTGAGCAATTGTCTACAATACATTTAGTAGTGGATACGGCATAGGGAGGGGTAAAGTCGTCATTTCCCATCCCATAATCTCCAAATAGTAGTATAGCACCTTGCCAAGCATCATGCAATCAACAGCTCTTTGGGTCCTGCAAATCGATGGTGCCCTGCGCCCACCACTACAGCCATCTCTCTGACCCTCGTTAGAGCTCATCTAAAACACATTACACATGACTTGCTTGTTAGAATTTTAATATAAAATCCATCTGTATAAGAGAGACTATCAAATTTGAAATTGTATAAATAGTATAGACAACACGATGACAAGTTCAAACTATTTGACCATATTGCACAAATATAGCTGTAAAGTTTACCTATTTGTGCTGAAGAGAATGAATAGAAAATATAGTTTGATCCTTGTGTGAATTTGGGAAAAGGTCACTTGTCCGACAAGGTCCTTACTGCCTTAATGAGTCTGGTAAGTTTATGCATTAGGCCGCATGCACAGAGAGAAGAAATGAACTGACACGATTTTCGAGTTATAAACTTTATGCAAAATATGTGCATCTAAACAGGCCCTCAATGTGCTAGGAATTAGCTTTGACAACATAGATCCGGTGGTCAACCTATATTTTAGAAGAAAAAATGTATGATAGAGATCTAGACCAAATAACCTCGCTTAGGGCGTGCTCTAAGGTGCTGGCGAAGTCGCTGTCTGATTTGAAGGTGAGAGAAGCAAAACAAACTAATTTTTTACTCTTTCTCTCTCTCTCTTGCCTGGGCCATCTCTCCTCTTTTTTTTTCCCCATGTCAAGAGTCAAGACGCCCTTAGGGCAGCCCCTAACATGACGATAGGAGCTCTCTACAAGAGTCCACGTCGATTCTCTATCTGAGGTCGAGTATAAAGAAGAGGCGGTCACCACTCACCAAGATCTTACTGGTGGGGCTCACACAAAATCTAAAGCATATGTTAAAGTAACTTTGTTGGAAAACTCATCTTCAATGTTCTCTATAGCCGGCATGGACCAATTCAGAGATAGTGCAGCTCTTGCCGTGGCAATAAGGTGGCCGAAATTTTCAGCAGGGGTTTATTTGTTCCGGACGTGCTAAGCTCTGTCTAGTGTCTACATTGTGTAGAGAACACTGCCAAAAAAACCTCCATCCATCCACCCACATTGGTACCGGATTTTTTGGACCTGGTACCAATGCTAGTCATTGGTACCGGGTCTTCGGTGTACCGGGTTGTAACACCACCCGGTACCAAATGGTGTCCTTTGGTACCGGCTCAAACCACTAACCGGTATCTAAGTGTCGGACCCGAGAAAACACTTCAATCTCGTTTTCTCTCCGGCGTCCCCTCATCTTTATCCCCTCCTCTCCTACGGTGAAAACATCTAAGTCTGGGTAGCACTCTCTCTCTCTCTTCGTAGCTCCCTCTCTCTCTATCTCTCGGTAGCGCTGGCCGGGGGCTGGATCGCCGCCGCGAGCCGTGGCCGGCGAGCGGTGCCCTGCCGGTGCTGGCATCTCCTCAGGCCTCTCGTTCTTCGCGGCGGACCCGGCGTGAGCCGGGGAGTCGCTGCGCTCGCTGATAGATTTCGCGAGGGAGAAGATTGGCGGCGCGGGGGGCGCCGCTGCGGAGTCGGAGGTGCGGCTGATGGCCACCACCGGGCTGCGTCTGCCGCGAGGTACTGCCAAGGTGATCCCGAGGTACTGCCGCGCCCCTTCCCATTTCCTTCCACCTGGGAGAAGTAATTGCAGTTTAGCACTAATGGTCAGCGGTTGATTGCATTGTGCCTGCCAGAATCCGCCGCCGTGAGCCGTGGCCGAGCGGAGAGGCCGAGGATCCACGGCAGCGAGCGCCCCGGGCTTGATTCTGTAATTGTTTTTTTTTTGTTTTTAGGTCTGGTGATTGGTTTTGTCTGTCAATGTCTGTGAATGTTGGTGAATGTTGATTCTATTCTTGTTGAATGTTCGTGAATATTGATTCCAAGGGTTGAAATTGATTAGAGAAGCTGGAGCTCTTCTGTTCTTGTTGAATGTTTGTGAATATTGTTGTGCATATTGTTTGTAAAATTTAGATGAGGATAAACCAAAATCAAAGTGTATCGGTGAAGAGGATTTGGATTTGGCGGGAGCTATTTTTTTGTTTTCTTTTTTACTCATTGGTACCGGGTGAAAAAGAGCCGGTACCGATGACTTCTGTCATTGGTCACGGATGCACGGTACCGGTTCCAAAACCGGTACCTATGAAGTTTTGGAACCGGTACCGATGGAGGGTTCTCTGGTAGTGGAATATGTTTACAATGGTTATCCTTTGTATTGACTGACACAATCAAAATTGGTAGTATCTAGGGATACTAGCAGATCATTTTACTTTTGTACACATGTTGGTCAAAGCATGTTGGGCCTACGTGCCATTTTTTTTTTGAGTTGGAATATGGATTCCATTAACTGGAAGCTGACTGAAGATCAGCAGCTACATGGCACTTTACAAATGCAGGGTGACCATCCGGCCATAACATGATCCCACCCGAGCCTAAAAAGCACCCAAACTTAGCTAGACTATCAGCAACTGCATTACAAGAACGATGTTGGAACTTGATACTAAAATTCTGAAACGCCACCAACAGGAGAGCCTTGATGTCACAGATGAGCATGCCATGACTTGCAAGATCGTAACTCTGTGATGACAGCGCCGTCTTCACGTTGATCGCATCCGTCTCCACAACCAAATCATCGAGCCCAACGTCCTTTGCGAACAGCAGCGCCTGCAGTACTGCTGTCAGTTCAGCATACATAGCCCCTTCGCAGTGGTCAATCCTCCCTGCTCCTGAACCAATTGATTGCCCATCGTGATTGCAGATAATGAATCCCCAACCACCTGTCCCTAACTGCTCCACAAACGAACCATCGACATTGATCTTCAGATAACCCGCTTCAGGTGCACTCCATTTCCCTTCTAAACTAGGCTTCTTGTCTAATTTGGGGAGAAACATTTGAAACTCTGTCACATGCTTCTGGATAATACTCGCACATACTGAAGCAAATCGTAACGCCTCCCCTGCATTAGTATCATTTCTAGTAGACCATAAAGTCCAAAGAGCAGTGATCACCCGAACCTGGACTTCCGCCTCCATTGCCAGATTTTCCGGAATACATCCATTGCAGAGCGTAGGACAGATAGCTCTTCACGTTTGTCTTCCATCAGCGGTTCACGCCAAACTATCTTTGCATATTTGCATCTGAAGAACAAGTGGCCAGCGTCCTCATCAAGTCTGAAACACATAGGGCATCTCGTATCAATTTCCATCCCTCTGCTCTCAATCTTCCGTTTCAGAGGTAGACTGTTATGTGCTAACCTCCAAGCAAAATGTTTGACTTTGTTTTGGACATCGAAAGCCCAAATTTTCTTCCACGGAAAAGAAGTCCCCATTGTCGGACAGTGAACAGTATCACCCAAACTTGGACCATGGCTTGTAGCTGCACTATCAACACTTGCTTTATACGCGGACTTAACACTGAACATTCCCTTTTCATCAAAGTGCCAAGCAATGACATCCTCCCTGTTCGCTCTCACCAAGATTGCCAAGATCACTTTGGCATCATCTTCATTGAACAGCCAATTCACCATTTCTTCATTCCACTGATTACATCGCGGCGCCGGCTCCACGATCTACGGCATCCGTGCAGTGTATATGCAGTATGCGATCCGTAAAATAAAGATAGAGGGGAGCAGTCATCAACCTGCGCGGAGGCCGTCGAAGACGTACAGGGCATGGCTTCTTCGCTGCGCAGCCGCCGGCTCCGAGCAGCGATGTGGACAGGGGGTTGAAGGAGTCGACAGAGCGCCTGGCCTGCCTGCTCCCTCCTCCTGTGTGCCTCTCTTCCTCTCAAGACGTGGAGGGGTGAGGGGCTTTATATAGGCAGGCAACGACCAGGGTCTCGTGTGCCCTGCAAGACTCCCGCGGCGCCGTCGTTCTGTTCGCGAAATACCCGTCGTTCGTTGAGCCTTCCCGAATAAGCAGCTGGTTAATCTCTGTTCAAGATATATAATTACTCGGCACTTATCCGGACTCCCATGCTTCCATGTTGTAGAGCCCTTTCTAAACCAAGTCCCACGACGCAGGGAGAGTTTTATATATCACGTGTGCGTGTGTCTCCACCTGCCCACAAGTTTCTTTAATATTTTGGGTAACGTTGGGTGCGTGACAGACCCCTCCCAATATGTATCCAAGAGAATTTTGACTACGGGCCGGCCGGTTTGCATACGTACGTACGTGCACCAGCCAGCGGCCATAGATGAAGAACTTGAGTACGTATTCTTTACATGCCATGCATGGGCGCCATACTCTGTCACAGCTGCCATATATTAGCTTGCCAAACTCAAATCAATTACGTGTATGAGTTTTGCTTGCATGCACGTATGTACAAATCAAAATGCCGCCCCCAACCAAGTTGAGAGATTGGATACGAATTCGATCCGGAATCAACTTGGTGAAAAAACAAACACACACGACGTACCTTAATTCACCAAACCTGCTTGAGTTCTCCTATATATACGGGACCCCAGGGGTTGATCTACTATCAGACGCCCACGCCAGTAGATTAGATCTTCCTCTCCATGGCGCGCGCATGACGACATGTCCAGTTGGCCTTCCAGGAAGCCCCGATCTGGAGGACCAATGCAAGTCGATGGGACCGCGCGCCAAGAGGATCCACGCGACAGTCGGGACGTCCGTGACGCCACATCACCGCCGTGATCACGACGACGCGGAGGCTCGAGGACCGAACGCGAGAAGGAAGACGACGGCATGAGGACTACAGCGCGAGAAGGAGAACAACGGCCCCTCTAAGCAGAAACCGAAGAGGAAATCACCTGCAAGGCTGCAAGCCAGCCCGCTGAGGAAATTCCAAAGGCGAAAACCCGCAGCCACGAGAGTGGTCGCAGTTCCGATCCGACCGCGGCAACAAGCCTTCGCAGGGTCTCTCCAGCATCTCAGCTATCCAGCCGGTAACCCATGCCCGAAGGGCAAAGCTACTGCAGAAACACAACCTATGCAGGCAAAGCTGGAGATCGTGAAGGTTAGTAAATTAAATAACCCCTTTTTTTGCATTCACGTGCCTAATTAGTGCCAGGTTTGCTCATCTTTTTCGGCTAAAAAGAGCTTCAATGCTTTGGCCACCCTCTCTCTCTGGACTGGAGAAACATAAGGGAGCAAACGTGCCTGTACTTCTGGAGCAAGCGCAGCGGCTCGTTGCTAAAGCTGAAGAGCGCGGGTCTCAACTCTCAAGCCTCGTCGTCCTAGTCAGGGACCCTCCGCGTCTGGCCGATCTCACTCCCCCACTGCATGCATGGGCCTATTCTCGACCTACCGACATCGACAGCATCCGAGCGACATGCAAAACATTCAAGCCAGCTGAAGGAGATCCCCTTCGATCCCGACATGGTGGTGCGTTACATCAGCATGTTTGCAAGTCATTGGTATCAAAAGCGCCAAGAAGGAGTTGCGTTCCTTAAGAGCTTAATCAACCTTCAACACCGTTTGGGGATGCTCGCAATCCGTTTAGAGCGCAGACTCGATGCACCCATTGGAGACGCGTCTGATCCGACAAAAGGAGTGTGCTTTTACCTCCAGGAGCTGGATGATGCCCTATCGGAAGCACACGCTGAACTAGAGCAGGCGCGAAGGGGCCGCGAGAGTATAGATTCTTGCCGCCTATGCATTGCCTCAGAAGCACAGCAGGTGACAAGACAAGCTATAAATTATGTTGGGGTGGCAAGACTTCCACAAGCAGCGACCCTAGAGGAGCAAGTACAGGAACAAGGACGGATGATGCACCTTCTGTCCGAGAAGTTCGACCTCCTGGTTGAACTAGTCACGTCTTCGGCTTAACACGCTCCACCCGGCGGTGAGTACCGAGCTCAGGAAGACCCACAGATGGAGGAGTTGTTTGGCGTGGCGAGCAACCGCCAACGGCCGCTGAACTTCAGCTCCGCCTCGCTAATGCAGCGCCGCTACCGGCGATGTTGAAAGACTACCACGACATGGTTGAAGACCTGTTGAACAAGAAGCTGAGGCGGATGACGCATGAGCAAACCCCTCGGCAAGCAAAAAGCGAGCTAGAGAAGCCATACAAAGCCTGGCACGACTTGGTGCCCTTCCCGTCAGGGTGGCATCCGCCTAAGTTCCATCAGTTTGACGGGACAGGTGATGCACGGGAGCACTTGGCGTACTTCGAAGCGGCGTGTGGCGACACTACCAATAGCTCATCATTGCTTCTTCGGTAGTTCTCCGGATCCCTGACCGGCGCGGCTTTTCACTGGTATAGCCATCTACCGATTGGCTCCATCAGTAGTTGGGCGCCATGAAGGATGCCTTTAGGAAGCACTTCGTTGCCATGAAGATGGACTTCTCCGTGGTCAAGTTATCCCATGTGAAGCAATAGCGTGATGAAGCCATTGATGACTACGTCGTCCGCTTCCGTAACAGCTTCGTGCGTCTCACTAGGGAGATGCACATCGAAGACGCGATCGGAATGTGCATCAATGGGATGATGCAACATTGTCGCTCGAGGTGTCCAGGCGAGAGCCGAAGACATTTAGTGACTTGAGCTCAGCGGTGGCTGCCACCAAAATTGAGTTCGAGAAGTCACCCCAGATCATGGAGCTCTACAAAAAAGCTAGCGCCTTCGACTGAAGCAGGCGCTTTGCTCCAGCAGCGAAGCCAAGTAACAATGAAGGCAAGGGAAAGGCGCAAGCGGAGGCAAATGTGACAAGGGTCTTCTCCAACACGTCCCAAGCCCCAGGTGCTTGGCTTGGGCGCCAGAAGTGAACAAGATGGGGGCAGGGCACGTCCCTCCATACAAGAGCTCCTTAAGAAGCAGTACATCTTCAAGCGGGAGCTGGTGAAGGGAATGTTTGAGTAGCTCATGGAGCACCAGGCGCTCAACTTGCCTGAACAACGGAGGCCCGACCAGGTAAATAAGACTAACAATCCTCTCTACTGTCCGTATCATAGGTATGTCGTCAGACATGTCATCGAATACTGCGTCGCCTTCAAGGAGTGGCTTCAAAGAGCCATTAATGAGAAGAGGATAAACCTAGATGCGGATGCGGTCAACCCTGACTACCATGTTGTCAACGTGATGACCGTGAGGACGCGTTCTCCCCTGAGGCAAGGAGGAGATGGACAAGGAGAATCATGGGTGTCGCTTGCTCAGGTGGAGCACAAGCTGGCAGCCATGCTACTCTCGACAGCTGCTACAACACCACCGAAAGAGCATAATGCCGAACAAGAGGCAGCATGGACTATGGTGCGACGTCGACCACGCCCAGATGGCCTTCCACCTCGACACCCTCACGCGACCACGCGACCATATGCTACTCCAACAAGGCAGCCGGACCCAAGTTGGCGGCGCCTGCCTCCACGCTTCGTCCCCAAGTTAGAAGGAGATGCGCCTTTCCCTCGATGGGGCTATATCCTGCCCACATTAGAGGAGTTCATACCCAAGGACTGGGGGCAACGGCCATCATCTTCGAGAAACAAAGAAGATCGGGAAGAAGAAGATGCTGCCTCGCCCTCTAACATTGTAACGTGCAATGTTCTCCTTGCGTACAGGGACTCCACAAGCTCGGACTCTGAAGAGGTGCTTTCCGCTAAGGAGCAAGAAGTGTTCCGCGCCGAAGTTGAGCCAGCAAAAGCATAGGTGGAAGCCAACATGAACCTGCGAGGAGGAAAAGTGCTACCAGAACTCTCGAAGCCGAAGGCCCCCAAAAGGAGGTAAGGTCGTTGAAGTTAGCCCAGCAGATGATGTGTCGGAAGCCTCCAACAAGAAGGACAACAAGCTTCGAGCGATCGACTACAATGTCATCGCACACCTCAAGAGGATTCCCGCACTGCTGAGTGTCTATGATGCTCTCATGCTTGTGCCGGATCTCCGGGAGGCGCTTGTGAAAGTGCTCCTTGAGCCAGAGCTCTACAAAGTGGCAATGGCAAAGTATCGGCTCTTCGCGAACCCGATGTTCATGAATGAGATTACCTTTGATGAAAAGGATAACATCGTGGAGGATGGTGATCATAACCGTACACTCTACATCAAGGGGAACATAGGAGTCGCGTACCTTCGCCGAGTCCTCATCGACCCTGGATCCGTCGTGAACATCTTGCCTGTTCACAGCTTAACTCGAGCTGGCTTCATGTTGCGTGACCTGGACCCCACATACGTGGCCATCTGCGGTTTCGACAACACCGAGAAGTCCACCTTACGAGCAATCACGGTCAAGATCCAGATGTCCAAATACAGCTTCAAGGTATGCTTCTTTGTCATTGAAGCAGATACCTCGTACTCAGCCCTTCTAGGGAGGCCTTGGATCCACAAGTACCATGTGGTGCCCACAACACTGCACCAATGCTTGAAGTTCCTCGACGGCAACGACACTCAACAACGCATCATCGGCAACATGTCCCCGTACACCGTCCAAGAGTCCTATCACGCGGACGCCAAGTACTACTTCCCTATCGAAGAAAGCAGTCACCAGCTGGGTCGAGTTGCACCTGTAGCGGACATAATGTTGAAGCCTGGTGCAACCTCGACCCCCGAAGTAAGGAGTCTGTATATGCCGTGCTCCCTCTCTCTGAAGAGGGCCACTCCACCAAGCTCCAAGGATAGCAAGCAGGGGCATGCATCTTCTGCTGCCCCTCGCCACTCTACATCGTCCTCCTCGAGAGGATCCATGATCTCCATCGCCTTCTCCCAAGCTATGGGCGGTGCGACCCCATCAACACCCACGCCTTTACTATTGAAGGTGAGGTACACCGTGTCATCTCCAGCTGCACCAAGGTCTACAACAATACCTTTGCTGACCGGTCTAAACCTGTCAGGGATAGACCCCCGAGGGTACGCAGAAGGCGGATTGGCCCAACAGGCAAGGGACGGCCCAATCCGAGTGCTATCGGGCCGGCTTGTCAGACTGGATGGCCCACCAGTCGGGAGGCCCACTAGTCGGACAAACCGAGTTGGGTACGACAACGCGCGGGACAAGGAAGAAGACGGCATGCTTCGCAAGTAGATCGGAGATCAAGATAAACTAGTCGGAATTCTAGGGAAAGATATCTGTAATCGTTATAGGATCGAATCCTTGTATTTTGGGTAGGTTACGATCTCTAGCCGACTTGTAACTCAAGGCAACCGGACTATATAAGGTGCCTTGGGATCCCCCTCCAGGGCACGAGATAAACACGATCAACAACAGTCAATCCACACCTCGAGACTAGAATCCAACTACGGAGATCCTTCTGGAAATCCATACACAACAATACATACACCCAACACAGGACGTAGGGTATTACGTCATCTTGACGGCCCGAACCTGTTCAATCCTTGCGTCTTGTGTTACCATCGACTTGTGATCCTCGATCTGTCTCTCAACAAATCAACCACGTAGGCTACCCTGTGTGGACTGCCGGGCCCATAAATCCGACAGTTGGCGCGCCAGGTAGGGGCTGATCGATGAGATCAATCTATAAGCTCGATGGCATCTATTTCCGCCGTCATCACGCCGGCATCTGCCAAGATCTCCATCGCTGAAGGGGCCATGTTCTTCTTCGGATCCATGGTCTTCGCCGCCAGACCCGAGGGAGAGCTCTCCTTCAGCCGCGACGCCAACCCGAAGGAGACCGCGCCACGACTTGACGCTACTCCGGACGGGGTCGTCACCATCGGCACTCCACCATCAACGGTCGCCAACAACTCGACGATCGTGACGGTTGACGCCGCCCTCCCAGTTTCCGAGGGGAGCCCTCTTCCACCTACACCGCCGACTGCTTCGTCTACTCCGCCTCCACAAAGCAGGGCTCACGAGACACTCAAGGAACGAAGGAGGCGATGGGCCGCACGCCAACGCGAGTTCGAGGCAGACATGAACCAAGCAATTGCCTCCATCAGTGAGTGCATCGAACTGGCCGAATCCACCCGCCAGAACGTCACTTCCCCGACACGATTCCCGTTTGGACTCAGGAACAGCGGGGTCGTATACCAGGAAGCACTCGGCGAACGGCCGAGCACCGACTACTCTCCTGATGCAAGCGGGGCAGCCAACTCCGTCACGATCGCCCAGATCGGATTTGCCCCTAACGTCACGACAACGCAACCTCCTCGTCATCAAGATGTGTCGACTCCGCCCGAAGAGGAACCATCGCCGACTTTCCCGCAAGTCACGCGCATCCTCCCCCCCAAACAAGAGGATCGTGCCAGCCAAGCGGGAGACGTTCGTCTCCAACATATCCGCCGATGAAGCAACAGTCCAAGGAGAGGATCAAGCGCAGCGTGACGCTAGGATCAGGCGCAACGATGAGAAAAGGCAGCGCCGCGACGCGCGACGAGATCGCCGAAACCCCAGGGCCGCCCGTAACCTCACCGATGATTTCATCCGGGAAGTCGGCGGCATAGGCGTCTACGCCACTCCGTCAGCCAACCTCGCCGCCGCGCATCATGAACTGGAAGGGATCCCAGAAACCCCGGAGCTCAACCGCATCAAGACCAGGCTGACCGCAGCCGCAGGCATGATTAACGCCCAAAAGGCCGCCGCTTCTTCCTCTCGTCACTCCAGGTCAGCTAGCCGTCATGAAGCCGATCAAGGCGTGGTCGACCAGCCGGACCTTCGCGAACGACTCCGCGACCGCGACATCCGCAGAGACCTTGACGATCGCCACCGGCGAAGGGACGAAGAAGAGCTCCGACGACGCACCGAGTACAACCATGAACATGGTGCCCCGGGTTTGGATCGCGACACCCGCCTGCGCCGAGAACTGGAGGCCAATGAGGCCGCGCGCCGCCGCGAGTTCGACCGCAAGTACGGGCCTCCACTCGAGCAGCACAGGCCGCCACGGGCTCGCACCCCTGAGGATCTCTCCGCTGATTCGGGACACGAGAACACCGAGAACCTCAACGACTGCGACGGCTTCCCAGCGTTTACCGCCCGAGTAAGATCCATTCGAATGCCTGCTAACTTTAAACCTACAGGCATAGAAAGATACGATGGGAAGGCGGACCCTACAATGTGGCTTCGGACGTACAGCATCGCCATCCGCGCGGTGAATGGTGACCATGACTCCATTTGTGCCTACTTCCCAGTCGCCATGACCAAGGTGGGGCTAAGCTGGCTTCACAGCCTCGAGCCCAACTCCATCGACAACTGGGACACATTCTGCCGCAAGTTCAAGAGTTACTTCCAAGGCAGCTCCATCCGGCCAGGCACAGCATGGGACTTGGGGAAGGTGAAGCAGAACCACGGGGAGAGCCTCCGTGACTACACCGACAGGTACATGGAGAACTGCAACCTGGTCCCCGGCTGCTCTGAGTCCGAGATCATCCACTACTTCCTTGACGGCCTCGCCGACTCGGTGGTGTTCGAGCGCCTCTGCGAGGACCTGCCAAAGACCTCCGGTGAATTCTTTGAGCGGGTGAACAAGTTAGCTAACGCCAAGGAAGCCACTCCCCTTCACTACAACAAGAGAAGCACTCGGGATGACGATCGGCCGCCCCACCGAGAAGACCGACCGAGGAAGGAGGACCCGCGCCGAGCTCGACCAGAACCGAGCAGGATGGGCAACCGAAAAGCGCTCGAGAGATCGCACCATCGCCGCCATGGATCGCGGAGGCCCTCGCCCGCGGACCAACTTCAGCGCCGAGTTCGACAAGATGCTCCAAGGGCCCTGCCCCATACATAAGCAGTCTAAGCACCATATGATCGACTGCATGGGACTCGCCAATGCCTACAAGCAGTAGGAAGGGAAGCTGCCGCCACGCAACAATGATAAAGGCGACAAGGAGAAAGGGGCCCCCGCAGGCCCTGCTTTCCCGAACGTCGACAGACAGGTGAACTTCATCCTCAGAGGACCGCCGCAGGTGGATGACAAGCGCCGGGAGAAGGTGCGTGACAGGGAGATATTCTCCTGTTACGCATCACTGATCCAACCACTCCGCTGGTCAGAGCAGCCGATCACCTTCTCCATGGAGGACCAATGGTTTCAAATCTCCGACGTCGGCGAGTACCCCTTGGTGCTCAGCCCAATCGTGAACAACGCTCGCCTCACCAAGGTACTCGTCGATGGCGGAAGTGGGCTCAACATCATTTTCACCCAAACGCTGAGGGATATGGGCATCGGCCTCGACACTTTGGCCCCTTCCCCCCACCCATTTTACGGGCTGATTCCAGGCAAGGGCTCCAAACCACTCGGGCAGATATCTCTCCCCGTCACCTTTGGCGATCAGAGTAACTTCCGAACCGAGTACCTCAACTTCCAGGTCGCACGACTTCACCACCGCCTATCACGCCATACTCGGAAGGCCAGCGCTCGCCAAATTCATGGCGATTCCCAACTACACATACCTGCTGATGAAGATGCCGGCACCAAACGGCGTCCTCTCCATCCGCAGCGACGTGCACACCGCCAAGGGATGCGACAAGGAAGGGCTCCACCTCTGCACCGGCATTGAACGCAGCGTGCTCCAATCGGAAGTGGTCAACGATGCGAGGACATTCCAGGGAGATCCCGGCTCCATCCCCGAGTCCTCCAAAAGAAGAGCCGCGCCGACCACCAAGCAGCCGGCAAAGAAGGACGCCCCGTCTCGCTCGGGCTCGCCGACTCCTCCAAGACCGCCCTGATCGGTTCAGGGCTCGACGCCAAATAGGAAAGCGCGCTCGTTGCCTTCCTCCAGAACAACGCCGACATATTTGCATGGACTCCATCAGACATGCCGGGTGTTCCGAGGGAGGTGATCGAGCACTCCTTGAAGGTTGACGCGAACGCCAAACCAGTTCGCCAAAAGCTCCGACGCTTCGCGCAGGACCGCAAGGAGGCCATTAGGGTAGAAATTACAAGGCTGTTAGCTGCTGGGTTCATTAGAGAAGTCTTTTATCCCGACTGGCTCGCTAATTGTAAGAAAAAAGAATAATAAATGGAGAATGTGTGTTGATTACACGGATCTCAACAGGCACTGCCCTAAGGACCCCTTCGTCCTGCTCCGTATCGACCAAGTCGTCGACTCCACCGCCGGATGTGTACTCCTATGCTTCTTCGATTGCTACTCCGGTTACCACCAAATCGCCTTGAAGGAAGAGGACCAAGAGAAGACGTCCTTCATTACTCCGATCGGCGCTTACTGCTACACCAAGATGACGTTCGGCCTCCGCAATGCTGGCGCCACTTACCAGAGGGCCATAAACCTGACCCTGGGTACACAGATCGGTCGCAACGCCGAGGCCTACATTGATGACATAGTGATTAAGATGAAGAACGAAGCCGAGTTCATCGCCGACCTCTCCGAAATGTTCAGCAACCTCCGCAGACTCAACTGGAGGCTAAACCCGACCAAGTGCGTCTTTGGCATACCGAAAGGAAAACTACTCGGCTTCATCGTCAGCAATAGAGGCATCCAAGCCAACCCAGAAAAAATAGACACCATCCGGAGGATGAAACCGCCGACTGGGAAGAAAGAGATCCAAAAACTGACTGGTTGCATGGCGGCCTTGAGTAGGTTCATCTCCCGGCTAGGGGATAAGGGCTTGCCGTTTTTCAAGATCCTCAAGAAGACCGATAAGTTTGAATGGAACCAGGAGGCGCAGCAAGCTTTCACCGACCTCAAGAACTACCTCTCCAACCCACCGGTACTCGCCGCCCCGCACAACGATGAGACACTGCTCCTATACATTGCAGCCACAACTAATGTGGTAAGCACTGTGATCGTCGTGGAGAGGGAAGAGGAAGGAAAGGTGCAACGGGTGCAATGACCAGCCTATTATGTGAGCGAAGTACTAAGCGAATCTAAGGCACGCTACCCCCAGGTGCAAAAACTACTCTACGCACTGCTGATTACATCAAGGAAACTCCGCCATTACTTTCAAGCGCATTGCATCAAGGTGGTCACACAATTTCCACTCGGCGAAATCCTCCATAACAGGGATGTCACCGGACGAATCATCAAATGGTCCGTCGAGCTCGCCTCCTTCATCATAGATTTTGTCCCGCGCACCGCCATCAGATCACAGATTCTCGCCGACTTCGTCACCGAATGGATCGAGAGCCAGGACGCAAAGGAAGACACTAGCGGCGAATAGGGCTGGACAAAAAGCTCGTTAGGCTGGCTCGGTGGCTCGGTACAAAAGTGCTCCGATTGGATTCGTTTTTCTTTTAAAATTAAAATGACTTCATTTAGAATGACTTTCGACTTCGGCTCGGCTCGTTAGGCTCGGCTCGTTAAGCTCGGCATGAAGTTGGGTCTCAAACAATTCAGGAGACTATGATAAATACGATTATGCTAATTTCAGAAAAGCTCAAAAAATTGCCTTTAGCTCGATATCAGCTCGATATCCAGCCCTGGCGGCGAACACTGGAAGATGTATTTCGATGGCTCCTTAATGATCGACGGTGGGGGCGCCGGCGTAATTTTTATCTCGCCGAAAGGGGAACTGCTCCGATATGTCCTTCAAATACGTTTTCCCGTCACCAACAACACCGCTGAGTATGAAGCAATCCTCCACGGGCTCCGCATCGCCGCCTCACTCGGAATAAAGAGGCTACTGGTTTATGGCGACTCCGCCGTCATTATAAACCAAGTCAACAAAGAATGAGATCGCCACAACGAGCGGATGAACGCTTACTGTGAGGTAGTGCACAAGTAGGAGGGAAAATTCTATGAAATAGAATACCATCATGTTCCCCGAGAAAACAACCTTGCAGCTGACGCACTCGCCAAACTGGGGTCAACCCGCGCGGAAGTACCCGGGGGTGTGTTTGTGCAAGGCCTCCTTAAACCCTCTGTTAAGGATTTGGGAGACGGATGAGAGCCTGCCCCTGAACTCTATGAGGTAATGACCATTGACACCGAAGAAGATTGGATGGCCGAGTTCATAGATTACCTCGCCCATAACAAGGTACCAGAAGACCCCACGGCACGAAAGATTCTGGAATGCCGAAGCAGGAACTATGTGGTAGTCGGCAACGCCCTATACCGACAAGACGCCACAAGCCAAGTGTTCATCAAATGCGTCACGAAAGAAGTCGGCCTCCAGATCCTTGACGATTTCTACTCAGGAGTCTGCGGAAGCCACGCCGCCGCAGGAACACTAGTCGAAAAAGCATACCGGGCCGGGTTCTTTTGGCCTACTGCCGTCTCCGATGCTAAGGAACTCGTCCGCCGCTGCCAAGGGTGCCAATCCTTCACCAAGCAGAAACACCTTCCAGCGCAAGCTCTACGCACAATCCTGCCCTCGTGGCCTTTCGCCTGTTGGGGATTGGACATGGTGGGACCGTTTAGAGCAGCTCCGGGAGGTTACACGCACATACTCGTCGCCATCGACAAATTCTCCAAATGGATAGAGTACAAAGCCATCGTCGAAACTCCAATGTCAAAGCAAGCCGCCGCCTTCATCAAAGAAATTACGCACCGGTTCGGGGTCCCAAACAGAATCATAACCGACTTGGGAACGCAGTTCACCGCATCCGCCTTCTGGGATTTTTGCAAGAGCAGATGCATCGATGTATATTACGCCTCGGTCGCCCATCCCAGTTGCAACGGACAGGTGGAACGAGCCAATGCCAAGATACTCCAAGGCCTAAAGGCAAGGATCTTCGACCCGTTGAAGAAGTTCACCGGACGATGGCACCAAGAGCTACCACAGGTCATTTGGGCCGGACGATGGCACCAAGAGCTACCACATGTCATTTGGGGACTCAGGACTCAACCGAGTCGTGCCACAGGCCACACTCCCTTCTTCCTGGTCTACAGCTCCGAGGCAATCCTCCCGACCGACATCGCTTTCGGATCACCGCGCATCGACAATTATGAGGAAGGCGAAGCGGAAGCAGCTCATGCGGTGGATCTCGACTCCATCGAAGAACATAGAGTTAACGCCCTCATACAGCATGCGCGCTACCAGCAACAACTCCGACGCTACCATGACAAGAACGTCCAGCAATGGGACTTCAACATCGGTGACCTCGTCTTACGCCGAGTGCAATCGACAGCAGGAGCTCACAAACTCTCCGCCCCATGGGAAGGACCGTTCACAGTGACCCGGGTCATATGTCGGGGTACTTTTCGACTCCAATATGAGGATGGCACCGAAGTCCCGCGCCCATGGAATATAGAGCACTTACGCCGATTCTACCCATTACAAAGCTATGTATCACAAAGTTCAATAAAGATATCTCTTTTTCATTTAATATTTGTTCTCTTAGCAAAACCACTCGGCATTACTCCGTTCCGAGTAGTTCCTAACTAAATGATGCGTAACCGGGCCTGGAACGACGCCTAAGCCTTTCTACACGTGCACGGGACCCGCTCTCGACGTTATGAACTTAGGATAAGTGAAGCGAAGGGAAAAGCACATTCAAGCAAAAGAACTACTCGGGCAACCTTAAAACATGAGATAAAATATTCAATATTCCCATTTTACTCATTTCTGAATACTTGTACATACAAAATCTACTCTACTCTACTCCACCACGCAGGATCCTACTCCAGCTTGAGGGCCTCGCCGACCTTCTCCGTGATCGGGCGAGTTTGAGCCAGTGCCTCCTTCACCTACTCACTTGAAGCATCCGCCACCACCCCATCACCGACTGGTGCAAGGTCAATCCGTGGGAAGTGCGTCTGAACACGCACAAGAGCATCGTTCGCACACACAACCGCCGACTCCTTGACTAGGTCGGCGATCCTGGACGGCACGGCCTACAAGCGGGCAACGAGGGCTGTCGGCTCACCCTCTTTCGAAGCAACGACGTCCAGCAGGTCCTTCGCCGCGTAGTGGATCTCCGTCAAAGCCAAGTGTGACGAAGCCAGCTCTTGCTGCAAGCCTGTTATGATTTGAGCGTTATTCTGGATACTATACATCGCTTGAAGCATCATCATGTCCGCACCTTTTCGAAAATCCTGCACCCTCTTCAGTTTGCCCGCCATGATCTCCTCGGACTTCTGCAGATTGGCGCTCGCAAAATGCAACTCTTTTAGCTCACCGAGGTGACGGGCCCTTTCCATCTCCTTCTCTAAAAAAGCAGGGGAGCACTCGGGCCAGGACGAAAAGCACACGGCAAAACCTGATGGCAAAGAAGGAGCACTGGGGAAGTTACAAGGACAAGGCCTTACCATGAAGATTTGAGCGATGCTGCACGATGGCGTCGTTCAAGCTCTTTTGGGCGACGTCACGCTGACGCTTGACCCGTTTGAGCTCCGCCTCCAGCTCCGCCTCACGCCGTCGCACCGACTGCACGTCACGGAGCTGCTCAAGGCACGACTGCCAGAGCGTGGCTAACCTCTACACCAATTAGCGAAAAGCGGAGAATTTAGGCTACCTATAATGAAGAACGACAGATGAACAAGGCAGATGAGGAGACAAACCTCTGCGCAGCGCTGAGATTGGTCGACTGCGTGCTGTAGCTCGGCAATCACCGCCCCCTCCTCCGCCGCACTAGCATCAACCACGGGGATCGTCATAGTCCCCGAGGCGTCCGACTGCTTTTGGAGGCCCTCCCCTTGGACCTCTCCTTGAATAGCGGCGTTTTTGTCTGCGTGCGGGGCCGGTGCCGCGGGATCCACTACAGGATCCCCAGCACCACCGCTCGGGGAAACCGCCGCCTTTTCCCCTCTACCCTGGACGTCTTCCGTCCCGGGCGCCACCACGTTCTCCCCCGGAGCAATCCCACCCGGCGTTTGCTCCGATCGCGGCGCCATCGACCCCTGGGCCGAATCCGTCACACCAGGCGCCACGACCGAGGGCGGCGTGCCAACGGGTGTGAGGGGGGAACTCGGTTTCCGCGGGGTAGCAGTCGATGACCCCGTCCTACCGGCCGCCGTACCATCAAGATCGGAGGATTTGCTGAAAAAAATAGTCGGCAGTTAAAACAGGAACTCGGAAATAATGATACGCACAGCTAACCTACTAAGGAGCATGAGAACAAAGACTTACTGGGTACTCTTCACCACAACAACTCGAGGCCGCAAGATCGGAAGCTTGGGTCGCCGTTGCGCCGTGGCCGTTGTCAGGATTGGCCTGGTCCCCGGATTGGAGACTGGCCTGGCATCCGCGACAGCCTGGACAATGGCTTCCGCCACCATCTGCCGTTTCTCTTCTACTGACACGCCCATGGCCCGGGCGTGCTCCTGCTCTTGGAATAAGGAGTCGGACACTGCCTCGTCCTTCTCCCCTTCCTCTTCCTCCACGACGACCGAGGAAGGTTGTCCCGGCTCGTCAACATCAGCGTCCGAACCTGCCACTGGTTGCTTGGCCGGCTGCGCAGCCGGCTTCCTTGCAGTCACCTTCCTTGTGCGCTTCTGCTTGGCAAGCGGCGGCGTGTGCGCCACTGCTTCCCAGACGGAGGGCGCCTCTTCGGACAATGTCACCGAGTCATCGTCAGCCGCATCGCCGACCCCAGACGCCGCCGGTTTAGAAGCACGGGCCCTACGAGACCCGACTTTCACCACGACCACCCGCCGCTTCCGTGGACGGATCTCTTCTACATCTTCATCTGAAGCGCTCAGGGAGCCCTCCGTGTCGCTGGCTGCCCACTCCCAAGGAGCAGGCGGATCAACTGCCCCTCCTGCCGGGGCGTCGCCTTGATCACCCGGGGGTGTTCCCCCCAGTTACGCCTTCCTAGGCGAGTCCTCCGGAAGCGGAGAAGGAGAAAAATAATCGAAGACCCGATCCTGTGACAGGGAAATCGCAAAATCAGACGGCCAACGGACGATTAGATCAAAATTGAAAACCAGCATCAAAATGAACACGCTAAAGTACTCGGAACAAAAACTTACCGGTGAAGCAGGCCTCTTCAAGGAGAATGGGCGCGGTTGATGCTTCTCCGACACGTGGC
The DNA here is from genome assembly GCA_004135705.1 of Alloteropsis semialata. Lineage (NCBI taxonomy): Eukaryota > Viridiplantae > Streptophyta > Magnoliopsida > Poales > Poaceae > Alloteropsis > Alloteropsis semialata. The sequence goes on from CM014272.1 coordinate 12,059,531, forward strand.
AGAGGAAGAAGCCGCCTACACGCGCCTTCATCTCCTCCTTGCCCACAGCCCGGCGGGCCCCCCCCCCGGGTAGGATCCTCCCGGCCCGAGTACTCGAAGCCCGGATGTTTCCTCTCCTGGATCGGCTGAACCAGCAGCCGCCTAAAATTGCAGGCGACGCGGACCGCCGTCAAACCTTGATTCTTCAGCTCCTTGATCATCCCAAGGAGCTCCTCCACCTCGCTCATCTGGTGACCCGCAGGAAGATCATTCCAACAAGCCTTGATCTCCGGACGCGCTCCACAATGGCAGGGGACCGTTGGCGCGTGGTTCCCGATGTAGAACCACTCCGTCTTCTAGCCCTTGTTGGAGGTGTTGAGGGCGATGTCGAAGTACTGGTCCTTCCGGCTTTGGCGCAGCATGAATCCAGCGCCTCCCACCACCACCATTTTCTCATCACTTGGCTGGGGCTTCAACCAGTAGAGGTAACTCCACAGGTCGAAGTGGGGAGTAATCCCCAGGTCGGCCTCGCACAAGTGGATGAAGACGGATATGGCCATGATTGAGTTCGGGTTGAGGTGGACGGCCTCGATCCCATAGTAATGGAGCAGACCTCGAAAGAAGGCCCCCACTGGCAAGCCAAACCCCGCCTCGAAGAACGGCTTGAAGAGCACCAGTTTGCCGGAATTCTCCGACGGGAAGGCTTCCCCGGCGCTTGGGCGCCACTCCGCCACTGCTTGAGGCGGAAGGATACTCCGCTCCACCATCTCCTCCAATATCTCCTCGGTTACTTTCCCCCGTACCCATGCGACGGCGGGGGAGGGGATCTTCTCTGACTTGGGGAGGTCGGCGAGCTTCCTCTTCGATGCCATGACTTTGGGCACGGAGAGCTTTGTTCGCATCTGTGAGGCTACGCTCCCCGTGGTGGCTAAATCCGCGGAGCGGATCTAGAAGCAGAGAGAGTCTTTGGTAGCGGCGGAATGAAGAATGGAGCAAGGGGGGATCGAATCTGGAAACGGAGGGATTTCCCTGTTGAACCTATTTCTCGCCTTTTATAGCGCTCCACAATACCCGAAATTACCGCAGGACGGCGCGATTAACGGATCAGAGTGCAACGGTAAAAAGAGCCGTTGAACGCCCTCGCGAACCGTTACGCTCGGAGCGTCAACGGTAAAAAATGACCCCGTGCACTCGGGCAAGACGAAGAAGTCGGCTTGCCACTACGGCTCAATCAGCACTCGGACTCGGGGGCTAGCGTCGCATTAAAGACAGCGTGCCTTTCGGGCTCGATTGGCCCCGAACCACTCGGGAGCCAATGCTGCAAAACAAGTGGCGTGCTGCTAAGGCTCGACCAGCACTCGGACTCGGGGGCTGGCGCCGCATTAAAGACAGTGTGCCTCTCGGGCTCGATTGGCTCCGAACCACTCGGGAGCCAACGCTGCAAAATAAGTGGCGTGCCGCTAAGGCTCGACCAGCACTCGGACTCGGGGGCTGGCGCCGCATTAAAGACAGTGTGCCTCTCGGGCTCGATTGGCTCCGAACCACTCGGGAGCCAACGCTGCAAAATAAGTGGCGTGCCGCTAAGGCTCGACCAGTCCTCAGACACGGGGGCTGGTGCTACATCAAAGGCAGTGTGCCTCTCAGGCTCGATCAACCCCGAAGCGCTCGGGGGCTGACGCTGCAAACAAGTTACTGCAATCGAACGAGCGCCATCAACCCCCAACAGCTCAGGGGCTGGCGCAGTTAAGAAAAGGAATACAGAAGCTCCATTTTCGAGACAACCAAGAAGAAAGGTTCTTTTGCAGATTATACAGTTACAACGGAGCTGGTCATGCGCTGGTTACAAGGAACAAAAAACTTCACCGTCACGAAGACGACTTGGGGCACCCGTCAGCACGCCAAATGCTGTGTACGCAGCGAGCTTTGTCCACATGAGCTCATCGCAAGCTCTCTTGTAGCGCCACTGCAGCCATCGACGAGGCAGCCCCTTTCGAGGTTTGAGAGCGAATGCCTCCGGGTACCCCTTGGTTTGGCAGAGCGTTACGTCCTGAAGTCCTAAACCAAAGGCAAGGCAAGGAGCCAACGGAGCAGCATCCAGACGCTCATCAACACCTCAGTACATCGCAAGCACTTTTCTAGCACCACACTCTTATGACTCCATGGATTTTCCTCGGTGGATGAACCCAGCAATGAGCCTCCAGCATATTCGCAACAAGGATCCCATACATACTCGCTTCTGGGTGGCAGCTCTGGCTTCCGGTGAGTATTTATAGCTTCGGGCTACCGAGGGACGAGAAACCCCCTTGCACTGTGAAGCGCGTGAGCTCTGAGCCACGCGTCCTTTTTCTGCCCAAAGCGCACAGGTCATCCTTATCGCCTTTGGTTTTACTCGACCACGGGAGTGCCCTGTGCGTTCACGGGGAAAACTGTTCCTGTCGCCGCATGCCAGAAACGACGTTCCTCCGTCTATGTCATCTTTGGGGTATCCAAAAAAAGAGGGAATCCTCAAGGACTCGGATCGTCCACCGAGCTAAGTATTAAATCAATTAATTTTGTCGATTTCGTAAGCTTTTATACAAGTCGCTAAAGTACTCGGGCAGCACACGCCTTAATTCGTGAAACCTCGACTCTTCCGTATGTCTACGCTCCTACGCGTGCATGCGGCCCAGCTCCCTGTGCTACAGACTATGGCTATCGGGGATCAGGTGCATAAACGTAACAGGCTAACTACACGGAGAAATTAAAAGACTTAAAAGCTAAAAGCAGGATTCATTTTCATACGTTGCCGAATACCTTTTCTCTCGGATTTGTATTTTGCTGCACCATATACTGCCTTTGCACTATGCTTTTGCTGCAGGGTATGGACGACTACTCGGCGTGCCTCAGCCCTCACGCTCGGGGGCTGACGCAGGGATGACCGCCTAGCGAGCCTCGGCCCTCACGATCGGGGGCTGGCGCCGGAGTGACCTGTCGGCACGCTTTGACCCTCGCATTTAGGGGGCGAGCCGCCGAAATTGACGCCAGAAGAAAATGTTGAAATGCTCCTCGAATAAGCCTTGAGCCGATTCCTATGGAATTGCCTTAAGGCTCGGGGGCTACAGCCAATGGACGCACCTCGCGGCGCATCCGTTGATTGACTGGCGACCATGACGAAGATGATCAGAACAAGGCTACAAACTCTTGGACCGATTCCTCCAGAATCGCTTCAAGGCCTGGGGGCTACGGCCAACGGATGCACCTCGCGGCGCATCCATTGCAGATGGCTCTCTTTTCTCTCCAGTATCACGTGGTTTTGCTTCCAACCGCAGCAAGCTCGAAGCTCAGCAGATAGCACGACCTCGCCGGGTTGTCGCTCAACCACGTACTACTCGGGGGCTTGTTGGGGATAGACCCCCGGGGGTACGCAAAAGGCGAATTGGCCCAACTGGCAAGGGACGGCCCAATCTGAGTGCTATCGGGCCGGCTTGTCAGACTGGATGGCCCACCAGTCGGGAGGCCCACCAGTCGGACAAACCGGGTTGGGTACGACAGCGCGCGGGACAAGGAAGGAGACGGCGTGCTTCACAAGTAGATCAAAGATCAAGATAAACTAGTCGGAATTCTAGAAAAAGATATCTGTAATCGTTATAGGATGGAATCCTTGTATTCTGGGTAGGTTACGATCTCTAGCCGACTTGTAACTCAAGGCAACCGGACTATATAAGGTGCCTTGGGATCCCCCTCCAGGGCACGAGATAAACACGATCAACAACAGCCAATCCACACCTCGAGACTAGAACCCAACTATGGAGATCCTTCAGGAACTTCATACACAGCAATACATACACCCAACACAGGATGTAGGGTATTACATCATCTTGACGGCCCAAACCTGTTCAATTCTTGCATCTTGTGTTACCATCGACTTGTGATCCTCGATCTGTCTCTCAACAAATCAACCACGTAGGCTACCCTGTGTGGACTGCCGGGCCCATAAATCCGATAAACCCTGGGGAGTTCTACAGGTGCTTAACGAGGCAGCAACTTGCTCTGTAACAGCGGCAACGCACCATCGGTCACCACCCCACAGGCGCACCAGGAAGCCGCGCCTGCGCCAGGGGCAGCCATGGCTCTTAAGGAAGCCATGGCTGCTCTCGAGGGAGTCATGAAGAAGAGGATCGCAGAGATAGATTAGGTCGCTAAGGGAGCTCAATGTGTGCAGCCCCCATCCATGTATGTATCAGTGACTACTCCGCTCGAAGTCAGGGTGGCAACGGGGCGGGGCGGGGCCGGGGACATGCCCCCCATCCCCTCCCCGTTCCCCGAAAACCAATCCATGCCCCGACCCCGACAAGCAATTCGGGGGGAAAACTGCCCCCGGCCCCGACCCCGCCAGATGCCCGTTCCCCGTTGGGGCCCCGTGGGAGTAAAACGCAAAGCACAAGAATTGTCTGCGTAGGCTTCTCAACAATTTAATTGAACAAAATTTAGATAAAATGGATCACAAATCAACTAAGAATGCCCTTCAGAGTTCATGGACAGGTTACAGTTCACGAATTGGTGGTTCACATCAATTAAGCAAAGCATTGGTCAACATGCTAGCTTGGCAAACCAACAATGCAACAATTCAAGTTAACAAATAGCCAGTAGGCTAACTTCTCAAGAAAAAGCATGTGGACCTGAGAATGCTGCCACATATTTGAACGGTGAGCTGATGGCGGACGGATGGCCAGCGAACGATGTGGCGTGCAGGCCAACGGCCTCACCCTTGCCGACGTCCGTAGCACTGCACCGCGGACCGCACCTGTGCATCAGCATCCATGCATCGCCTGACTGTGGTTGCAGCCTTGCAGTAGACAAGATGCGACGCACGCGAGAGAGCAGAAAAGCGGCGGCGGCGGCTAGACCGGAAGAATTGGGGATACATTTTAGGGTTTTAGACCGGAAGAATTGGGGTTGAGCTTATATATATTTGGCTATTGTCTAATGGGCTGAATTGTTGGGCCATGCAGGAATAGGAAGAGCAGAGTTTGTGATCACGTACGCTATTGCTGAGTCTCCGTGATGCCCCTCGGGGCAAAACTCGCCCCTGACCCTGCCCCGACGTCCCCGCGGGGAGAAACGTACCCCGTCCCCGCTCCAATCAGGGCGGATCTCCGCGGGGATCCGTCTCCACGGGGAGAATTGCCATCCTGGGCTGGAAGTTTGGGCCATCCCAGATCCTTCTTGTTCTACATCCCAAACCATCTTCTACATGGTGCCATGGGTACAATAGTGTGATTCTATTATTGAATTGCCTAACCCTGACCCTGATGCAGAAGAAGAAATGCTGACGATGATGAAGGCCGAGCCTCGAGTGGCTCGCTTATTGGAAAAAGCTGGAATTACCCTTTGGCAAAACAACAAGATACCACCACCGCCGGCCATATGCGAGGTGTGGTGGGGTCAAGCTGAAAGCTTAAGGGAAGGTGCAAAGCTCAACCGAAGTTTGGATTGGGCTACCGCGATGTTGGCGTGTCTAATGATGAAGACAGCTTCCCCAACAATAATCAGGTCAACTGCTTCACGATAACGGCGGTCATCAGAAAAGATGACGCTGGTGTGCACCACGCCCGACGTCGCCACCATCACTCCATGGAGATTGGAGCCGCCGAGGTAGATGAGGAGACATGTGCTATGTTAGCGTCCCAAGAGCTAGAAGACGGAGGATAGACCACTGTAGATGAGCTAGCCGAGATCAACCTCAGGACAGAGGATGATCCGCGGCCCATCTTCGTCAGTGCTACGCTCATGAAGGAGGAACGAGAAGACTACCGAAGCTTCTTGATGGAGTATCGGGACTGCTTCACCTGGAGTTACAAGGAGATGCAGGGGTTGGACCATCGTGTTGCCACACACAAGTTGGCGATTGACCCACAGTTTCGCCCCGTCAAGCAAGCACCACGACGTCGACAAGCTCATCACGGCGTGTTTCATCAAGGAAATACAATACCTCCGTTGGCTGGCCAGCATCATGCCGGTGGAGAAGAAGAACGGACAGGTTCGAGTCTGCGTTGACTTTCGTGACTTAAACTGAGCCTGTCCCAAGGAAGACTTCCCCTTGCTGATCATGGAGTGGTGGTCGACGCAACCACTAGGTTCGGGGCCTTGTCCTTTATGGATGGGTCGTTTGGTTATAACTAGATCAAGATGGACCCTGTTGACGCCCTCGACACCGCTTTTAGGACGCCCAGAGGGAACTTCTACTACACAGTGATGCCGTTCGGGTTGAAGAATGCCGGTGCCACCTACCAGCATGCCATGACGTACATCCTCGATGACTTGATCCATCAATCGGTGGAGTGCTACGTTGACGACATGGTGGTGAAGACCAAAGATCGCAGGAACCACCAAGACGACCTTCGTGTGGTCTACGAGCGGCTTCGACGACACCAACTCAAGATGAACCCCTCAAGTGTGCCTTCACCGTTCAGTCGGGTGTCTTCCTCGGCTTCGTCGTCTGACACAGGGGAATATATATCGAGCCAAAGAAGACCAAGGCAATTGTGAACATGCCACCCCCGATAGAGCTAAAAGAGCTAAAATCACTACAAGGGAAGCTGGCGTACATTTGGCGCTTCATCTCCAACATCTCTGGGCGCATTCAACCCTTCTCCAAGCTCACGAAGAAGGGGGCACCATTCGTGTGGGACAAAGAATGCCAAAACAGACTCAACAGTATTAAAAGTTATTTACTTAACCCTCCAGTTCTAGCAGCCCCTGTGAAAGGGTGCCCCTTGATCCTCTACATCGCAACACAGCCATCTTCTATAGGCGCCTTGCTCGCTCAACACAACGACGAAGGCCAGGAGGTGGTGTGCTACTACCTAAGTCACACGATGGTGGGTGCTGAACATAATTACTCTCCCATGGAGAAACTGTGTCTGGTGCTAATCTTCGCGTTGAAGAAGTTAAGGCACTACATGCTGGCACACCAGGTCAACCTTATTGCAATGGCGGACCCCATAAGGTATGTGCTAAGTCAGCCTGCGCTCATCGGGCGACTCGGAAAGTGGGCGCTACTTATGATGGAGTTTGACATCACCTTCGTCCCGCAGAAGGCGATAAAAGGCCAAGCTCTGGCTGAGTTCCTAGCAGCGCATCCCATGCCTGATGACTCACCACTCATTGCCAACTTGCCGGATGATGAGGTCTTCTTCACCAATTTTGACGCCCCATGGGAGCTCTACATCGACGGTGCCTCGCATGTGGACGCCGACCCCGACGGCACGCCTAAGCGAAGAATGGGGGCTGGACTGGTGTAGACCCCTCAAGGAGGACTGATGTACCACTCGTTGTCCCTCCTAAAAGAAGAATGCTCCAACAATGAAACGGAATACGAGGCGCTTATCTTTGGGCTACTGCTAGCTCTCTCCATGGAGGTAAGTTATCTGCGAGTCCATGGCGACTCTCAGCTTATTGTCCGACAGGTCAATGAAGTCTACGAAGTCCACAAACCGGAGCTGATGTCATACTACCAAGCAGCCCGGAAGCTCATGGAGAAGTTCCAGCGTGTAGAAGTTGTCCACGTGCTGCGGAGTAGGAATGCACCAGCCGACGCCTTGGCGAAGCTGGCCGCAGCGCTTGTCCTCCCCGAGGGCGAGCCTATGCAAGTTGCCGTCGAAGAAAGATGGCTCCTCCCAGCAATCTTGGAGCTCATTCCAGAAGAATGCGAAGTTGACACTGTCACGACTAACGTGGTCGAAGAGGATGACTGGCTTGAACCCTTTCTCGACTACTTCATGCACGGCAGCCTTCCTGACGACCCAGTCAAGAGGCGCCAACTACAACGTCGACTCCCCTCCTATGTCTATAAGGAGGGTGTTCTTTACAGGCGATCCTATGGACAGGAGGTCCTCCTTCGGTGCATTAGCCGACGTGAAGCTGACGAAGTCCTAAGGAGGTGCAACACGGAGTCTTCGGCGGACAGCAGAGCGGGGCCAAAATGTATCACAGCGTTCGCTTAGCTGGATATTATAGGCCTGGCATCATGGCGGACTGCATCAAGGTGGCGAGAACCTGCAATGGTTGCTAGAGTCATGGGGATTTCAAACACCAACCACCGGCGGCTGTCCATCCAACAGTCCCCTCTTGGCCATTCAACGCCCGGGGGGCTCAACGTCATCGGGTTGATCGATCCTCCGTCGTCGTTGGGCCATCGCTTCATCCTCACTGCTAGGGACTACTTGTCCAAATGGGCAGAAGTTGTACCCCTGCACGAGGTGAGAAGCGATAACGTCATCAACTTTCTGGAGCGGCATATCATATACCGCTTCAGGCTCCCGCGCCGTATCACCTCCGATACTGCTAAGGCCTTTCGGTCTGGTAAAATTCACAGGTTCGTGGAGAAGTACAAGATCAAGTGGAGTTATTCCACTCATTACTACCCCCAAGCGAACGACGCAATCGAGGCGTTCAACAAGACGCTCGGCAAGATACTCAAGAAGACGGTGAAACCATGAATAATGAAAGAAAATGTGAAACAAAAGATAACCAAGTATTGAAGAATGCTTTCCATGACTAGCTTTTTCCTTGAGAGAAGAGGTGATGTCACTGATTCAAAACGTAAATTGTCACATTTATCATGGCTACTAAATTGTCGCGTCGCGCGTATATGTTTGGGCCATGTCGATGTCCGGCCTATTAGGTTAGAGCCCTGGTACGGCCCGAAGCGTCATGTTGTGTGCTGAAAGGACGGTCCAACTTTAGTGAGCCTCGAGCTGGCCCGTTTTCCATGGCCCACTCGGTCACCGCTGCCGTGGAGTTTTTTTTTAATAAAGATCGTGGAGCTTAAAATACTCCCATGTGACTCACTCACTCTGACAAAAGCACCTTCGAAATGATCTAATTCATAAAGTGGATAATCATAAGAATATTGATGAGCGACTTATGGAACTTATCTTTGGGTATCTATCTAATTCAGGAACACAGCCGTGGTCACTTCTCAGGATGCTTGATGTTAAGCTCAGATTAAAATTTAAAAGGAACCATGTTGTTAGGCTCATCCAAAGTGTTTAGCACCTCGTATACCAAACCTTGACAGTCAAGGCTATTAGCAAAATGGAAAACTGTCCAGGCATATGGAATTTACACCAGATATACTTGATGCCACGAATTTATTCGAAAAAGATCCAGCCGAAACGTAGAGTTTAGTAACTGTAAATAATTAAATCTGGATTATTTACACCAGAGATACCGATGTCAGGGGACAAGCATGGCTTGTGCAAACTATGAAGAGAGTAAAAACCTCTATGCAAATGCTACCAGACTACTGCTGATAAAGATCGATGTACATTGTTCATTCTTACAATACAAACTTGTAACTGCAGAGTTGGACAGTCTCTGGATTGCATGTACAGTATAGCAGATGTGTAAAATGAATGTACACCTCACTGGCATAACTACACAGTCACTAACAAGATGAAGGTGCCACTGCATCCTTCTTACAATACAAACTTGTAACTGCAGAGTTGGACAGTCTCTGGATTGCATGTACAGTATAGCAGATGTGTAAAATGAATGTACACCTCACTGGCATAACTACACAGTCACTAACAAGATGAAGGTGCCACTGCATCCACTCGGAAATTGGAATCTATCAAGTTCTCGTTCAGCATCAACAGTCTGTGAGGGACGTGGAAAAAATATGTGAGGCAAGGTTTAACACCCAAACTGAAAACATGGAGCACAAACAGAACCACACACAAAAAAAAAAATCCCCTAGTTCAGAGTTTGAGTAAAGCAAGAAGAGCCTATTTTTTGACTCGAAAAAAATTCAATCTATTAGGATGAGAAAGAAAGTGTGACATGAACAACAGGGGAACTAAAGTTCCAGCAGTCCTATGTTTGTGGCGATGAATGCATTTATAATTTCTTGGCAGGGCAAACACAACCTCTGTTATGCACTTATCTGGAGCCCATGATAGAGATGGTAAAATCATGATCCAATTCAATTTACATCTTGAATTTTCACAGCACTTGTTTACACTCCATCTCAGTAGTGAAAATATGAGAAAAATCACATGCTTAGACATGGATATCAAGAGCATAATTTTTGCCCAAGACTGATCAACATCTATGTAAAATTCTAGAGACCACACCGCAGCATGGAAATGGAAGCATTTGAACATGATTGTGCATACTTACACGCTGAGGGATGCAAATAAACACAAATGAGAGTTATGATCCCATCTGCCACTGCACCAAACGAACAGATTAAAAGATTAATACCCGCAACAAAAAAAAAAGATATTTTACAAGGTTAAACATTTGCTCAAACCAAGTAAGTGAAAAGAGTAGAAACTCAGTGTTACCTTGAGAACGGGTTCTCCTTGGTTTGATGATGTCTTGGATTCCTTTATAGCTTTCATTTGTGCTTTAGCTGCTCTTCCAGCTGCTGACTTGTCAAACTCTTCTTGTCTGCAGGTTAAGGAAAAAAAATCAGTCACAACTGGGATGAAGCTACCTCAGACCAAGTGGTCCTTAAGTATCAAACATGAAGTAATCAAAGAAGTCTCCCCAAACTAAGTCAACCCCTCTCCAAGCATACATCGTGGGCCTCATTAATCACAATAGCTACACTCGTGATAATCTAAGGATCAATATACGCTGAAGTGGAGCCTTGTATATCTACACTTTGTGCTCCCTATCCAAGCTATAATCTAGAGGTAGAACTTTGCTGACACACAATTGTGACAACCTAATTCCGTAAAAGAACAATTCAAATTAAGTGATTTAACCAAAAATACTTTTTTGGAAAGCTGTCAGCCACCCCAGCATTAGCAAGCTCTGGACAGTTCTGTTCGAGAGGATATGACAAAAGATGTTTCCTTTCTAGAAGGCACAGACAGCATGAGCTTGCCCGATTCATGGCTGACAAAGATGTTTTTTTCCTTTCTAGAAGGCACACACACGAACAGGAGGGAGCAAGGCTATAGTTGCGCCATTGCCATCAAGGCAACCTGTTCCGGGTCAACGACTACAGGTTGTTGCAACAGTGACACCTCTCCAACAGATTACAGGTTCTATTCAATTCGATTCAGGAAGGACGATGGGAGTTGGGAGCCATCATCGCCTGATGAAGGACCGATTCGATCGAAACCCGTTCATCCTAACATCATAAACCAAGAGGCCAACCGAATCCCCCAATCTGATAAACCCCAGCCCGCGACCGGCCAGAAAACAACGCGGAAGAGGAACGGGTCAATCAAGAACCAATCTTGGAACGGAAGCCAACGGCTCGTACCGAAGAACCGAGCTAATCTTGCGCGGCCGGGAGGATTGGTAGGCGGGGACGGAGTGGTTAGTCGAGGCAGTTACCTCCTCTGCGCGGCCTCGGCGGCCTTGGCGCGGGCCTCCTGGGACTCGCGCCGGTCCGCCTCCGTCCGCCGCTCCTGCCCCGCCGCCTGCGCCGATCCGAAGCACGGGCACTGCCCCATCCGCCTCCCTCTAATTCTCTCTGGTGCTTTGCTCGTCGCAGGCAGCGCCGCTGGCGTCCGATTTGGTGGTTGCTCGTTTGTTTTCTCTCTCGCGGTTCCTTTGGGGATATACGAATCAGGCCGCGAATGAAGCGACGACGATGCGCGCACCCAAAAAGCAGGGCACTTTGGAGGTTCCGGAAAGCCGTGTGGGGCCCGCCGGGCAGTGGGGCGGGCCGGCTGGCGCAGTTTTTCGGGTTTGACCGTTTGATTATTGAAACACAATAACCTTTTCAGTTGGAAAACAGAGATTATAGCTTTTCCCCACGTCCAAAACGAATACTTATATCAAATATTTACCGTCATTATTTTTATCACAATTTTTTATTTAAATACTATGTGTATCTCATTTATTTTGTTTGCGATTGTTTTATCATTATTCATTAGAAGTAATTTTAGTGTGACTTATATTTTTACATTTTGCATAAATTATTTGAATAAAACTAGCTGTCTTACCCCTACATTGCTACGAACGAAGACCGCTTGCTTTTTTTAGTGAGTTAACTTATTTTTTCTAATTCGTTCGGGAGATGAGACGAAGCATAGCTCATCCGATCAGGGGATGTATATGATGGACCACTCATGATCTGATTAGGAAACAAGATTAAGCATTATTAATCTGATCGGGAGACGTATATGACGGACCGCTGAAACGCTTCTCACTTTAGAAATATATATAAAAAATAAGTAAAGATAAAGGTAAAAGGCCAAATGTTTTAGATAAAATCAACAACAATAAATATTTCGATACATAGTACTATAATATATTTACATAGTAGTACACGTCAAATTTAAGTGAATTTTATTAAATTTTGGCTGAACACAATAAAAAATACGCCAGACATGAATAAATATAGCGAAAAGAATCTACAATTGTTAGTTATATTGTATAAACATTTTTGTTTTGTATACCACTAACCTACTAGTTCAAGTTACGATTCACAATTGGAAATATGATCTAATTATAAAACTAATCGCAGAAACCCTGGACTAATTCGTGAGACGAATATATTAAGCTCAATTAATCTATCATTAGCAAATAGTTACTGTAGCACAACTTTATCAAATCATGGGCTAATTAGGCCCCATTTGGCAGAGCTCCCAGAGCTGATTCTCGGCTGAATCCAGCAGGAGCTCTGCCAAATGGTTTTTTAGAGAAAAGTGATTCTCAGCTTATTTTGTGAAGAAATGAACTAAGGGGCTGGAGCTGAAAAAAGTAGCTTCTCCTGATTCTGTGAAGTGATTCTCCACCCTAATTTTGATAATTTTTGATAGAGAATCACTTTCAGCCACAGAATTACTTCTCTCGGAGAATCAGCTCCCATAGAGAATCAGAATCAGGTGGAGCTCTACCAAACAGATCCTTAGACTTAATAGATTCATCTAGTGAATTAGCGTCCATCTGTGCATTTAGTTTTATAAGTAGTCTATATTTGATACTTCTAATTAGTATCAAAACATCATATGTGACAGTTTAGTCCTGATATCCAAACAAGTTCTTAGGCCATTCCCAATGGGAAGTTTATGCACAGTTTTTAAAAGCGCCACATCACTAGAAAAAATATGAATCGATGAATGAAACAAGGTCTCCCAGTGGCTAGTTTCATCTCACAGTTTCATAGGTTAGTCACAACAATTAATTGTGACGCATGGACGTATTTGGATAAATGAAACTCTTTTAACCCCCAGCTGCGGCCAGAGGCGGCGCAAGGAGCCGAGGAGACGGACGAGGGCTGCATGTGAACCAAAAAGAATAGGAGAGAGATTAGAGATGACAGCTGGGACTCATTTGTCATAGAAAAAGGAAAGTCACACCTTGTTGTCTAGCGGGGGTAAAAATGACATTTTACATGGGTTGTCGATGCTGGCGCGCTGATGTGTCATGCCACATCAGCAAAATTGGCAAAGTTGTAAAAAATATTCTCTCACCAGTGACGAATATGTAGGATGCATTCTAAAACTGGCATTTGAATGTTTGGCATTAGCAAAGATGGTAAATGATTAAATAGCCCTCCATATTCTCATTTGGAGGGCAAGTTACTCGTAGGACCCTCACCATCTAGCAAGGCCCTGTTTAGTTGGGTGAAAGTGATGAAAAGTGATGAAGAAAGTTGCCATTAGGAAGCGTGTTTGTGAGAGAGGGCACGGAAAACATAGTGAAAAATATTACCAGTTGCCAGCAAAACTTGCTGAACTAAGGGCCTGTTTAGTTTCCACCGAAACTTTTGAAACTTTGAAACTTCACTATTCATCAAAAGAATCTTACATGCATGAGTATTAAACGTGTGTTAATGACAAAACCCATTCCATAACCCCCGGTAACTTTGTCGAGACGAATCTAATGAGCCTAATTTGGCCATGATTAGACAACGTCGTGCTACAGTAAACAATCTCTAATGACGAATTAATTAGGCTTAATAGATTCGTCTCGCGATTTCCCGTCCATCCGTGTATTTAGTTTTATAATTAGATCATGTTTAGTCCTCCTAATCTTCGATTTAAAATTAAAAACTTTCTTTCGCAAACTTACTTTCCAATCTAAACAGGGCCTAACTTGGAGCTCCCTGTACCCTGTAGACAGAGGGACAGCTTCAAAACTTGGACGGAATATCAGTGCAAGTTTTCGAATTTCGTACGTTTTGGTCCTGGGCGAGAGACACGTTTTTGAGCACATGCAAAATCACGGGGAATTGCTAATTAAGACGAGACGAATCTGGAAGACAGATCGTTAAACGAAACCACAACAAAATCTAAATTCTGTCTGAAGGATCATTGGAGAAGAGAAGTGAAGAGCTCAGGCTGTTCCAAGCATCTCGGAGAAGAGAAGCAAAGAATGAATGAACACAACATCCGACTCAGCGCTACCCAGCATAGCCAATCAACCAGCTCGTGCTTGCACTACGGTGCCGAAGAGGGCGCCGCCCCGCTCCGGCCCGGCGGCGGCGTCTGTCGGTGGCGCGCGGCGGCGGAGGGGCCGCGGCACCACAACGCCGCCGCGCAGGTACAGCAGCAGACGGCCGGCGCCCTGCCGAGAGCCACCACGCAGACCAGGGCCAGCAGCGCCAGCAGCAACAGCAGTGCGCCGCCGCTCGCTGTCCGCTCGGGACCGGAGGTGGTGGCGCGCGGTGGACCAGCGTCAGCGTCCGCGTCCGCGGCGGGGCAGGCTGCTACATGCTGGGCTCGCGAGCCGAGCTGCGTCTGCGTCCGCGCGGCGGCGGCGGGCACCGGTGACGACCCGCGCCTGTGGCGGCCGGCGAGCCTGAGCTCCTGCAGCGCGGCGGCGAGCCCGGCGCGCAGCCGCGCACGCTTGGAGCCCTTGGCCTTGGCGGTGGCGCTCCTCTTTTTGATGGAGTCGCTCTTGGAGAAGAGCTGCTGGTGGTGCCTCGGCGGCGGTGCCCTCGGGGAGCTGACGCCTCGCCGCGGCGCCGTTCCGCGGCCGCCACCGCCGAACATGGAGGATCGATGGAGGAGATGCATGATGGGGCTGAGATCTCTGATAGAAACCAGCGACGCTGCCTGAGATGAGGTCGTCGGTGATAAGAAGAGCGCGTGAGATCGATGCTCTGACTAGCTCGGCTTCTGCTCGATCGATCGTCTTGTCTGATCAAAATACACGCGTGAACTGAAGCTGGTCCGCTGCTGGAGCTGATGGAGCACCTGCTCAAATAGCGACCGCCGGGGAGCTGCGGCGAGTAGGGGACAGGACATGGTGGTCAGGTGTGGCCGCCGCGTCGTCGATCGGTGAGCTGCCCGAGGGGGAAGACGCGTGAGACGCCGCTGCACGCTGCGTGCGTGCGTGGCTGTGTGCGGCGCCACGCACCCGTGACCGTACGGTGCGTGCGGGCGCGCTCGTGACCGGCCACGTGTGGCGGGAACCTTCCCGTGGGCTTCTGCGCTGTGCGTCGACGGTGGACCGGGGCCACTCTGCTGGGCTTCAGTTTGGCGGCAGAGCCCACGGAAAACTGCCGTCGCAGCAAAAGCCTTCAAAGCCCAAAAGGTGCAGTTCGGATGCGGCCCTGCAAGTGCAGACGCGTGTGTACCGTAGGACCAAAACTGCTGCCTAGCTGTTCAAAAAAAAAAAAAAAAACTGCTGCCTAGAATCAACAAACCAAAGAAACAGTGAACGGAACTGCAGCAATTCTGCACAAAAGGCACTATAGACTAGCACCTTAACTGAACTCAGTAGTTCAACTATGTACTGAATTTAATTACAGTACTCATCTCGAACTAGCCAACGTTCTGAATCTGAAATATAGAGTCCTTTTGCATAACCAACCTGATAACTTGACAAACCCGCGTACAAATAGCGGGACAGTATGTTCATTATCTAGCAGCTAAGGAGATGTTTGAGTGCTTTAATTTAATTTAGTTTACTGAGCTGATTCTGGCGATCTTCGTTTTTCTCCTTTCATAGTTTGCCTTCACTAGTAATAACTAAATCCATGTCCCCGGTGAAATCGGCGCTCGGGGAGGGCACGAGCTACCGTGCGCGGCTGATTTTTTTTGCTGCTGGGCCATGCGTTGCGTTCTTTCAGCCCACCGCTGGTTTTGGCCTGTTGTGAGCCCTATGTTGGCCCATGAAAGATGAAACTCAGGTTTACCTCTGAAGGTTTTTCTAGGGTTCGCGGCCTCGGAGTCGTCGCTCTCACTCAGCCGCCGCTCTTCATCGCCAGCTCGCTCGCTGCGTGGGTGCCTCGCTCCCTCGCTTGTGAGTTCCAATCCGACGGGGGCTTGGGGGAAGGGGGTTGGCCGCGTCGGAGGCGCCGTCCGAGGGGGCTTCTCTACGAGGCGCCACGGCTCTAGGCCGCCGCCTCCGCCGTCAGAGTCGCTCCGCTCCTCTTGGACCGGCGCTGTTGGCCGGGGGAGGAGGGAGGGGGCGGAGGGGACGTCGGGCTCGCTGCGCGTGGGTGCTGGTGGGCGTCTGTAACGTCCCCATCCTCTGGGTCTAGGCCCGCTTACGCCTGACAGTTTTCTAGGACCTCAAGACTTTCCTCACAGACCAACACATGTCTTTTCTGCGCACTTTGTCCTCACTCATGCGCACCCGGGAAGAACTTCCCGGTCGGTCACCCATCGCTCCAGGCCAAGCACGCTAACCTCGGAGTTCTTTGCAGATGAGCTTTCAGAAAAAAAAGTTGCAACAAGTTGGTATGAGTATTCTATCAATCCTATTAAGCCTTGGGCCAGGATGTCACATCCTCCCCCTCTTAGAAGACCGACGTCCTCGTCGGTCAACCCCAAGCCAGGAACGTCCTCTCTTGGCCACACCCGTGTGCCCAGTGCCAGCGCATGTGTCATGCTGTGTGACCACTTTGGGCTCACACCAGCCATGCACACCATACCTGCGCAACTGCGACCCCACGGCCCGTGAAACCGCGAGAGTCGGCTCTGATACCAATTGTAACGTCCCGACCCCATGGGTCCGGGCCCGCTTACGTCGGCAGCTTTCTAGGACCTCAAGACTTCCCTCACAGACCAACACATGTCTTTTCTGCGCACTTTGTCCTCACTCATGCGCACCCGGGAAGAACTTCCCGGTCGGTCACCTATCGCTCCAGGCCAAGCATGCTTAACCTCGAAGTTCTTTGCAGATGAGCTTTCGAAAAAGAAGTTGCAGCTTGTTGGTATGAGTATTCTATCGATCCTATTAAGCCTTGGGCCAGGATGTTGCGTGGGTGCTTCCTGCCGGCCGCCGCGCGCCTTCCCTCGCCCTTTGCCTCGCTGGCTACGCTGGGATAGGTGGCGACGCTACACCCTATGTAAGGACGGAAGAAAGGGGATCGAACTGGAGGCAGGATGAGACACAAATCAGAGCAATTCAAAGGCAAAAGGGGAAATCGAGTGGCAGTAGCAGCTGTATTACTGGAATCGAACAAGAGCAGTGAGCCCGATTACAGAGTCCTCGCCGGGGAAACGAGATCGACAACTTAACTACTACGACTACTACTACTAGGGTTTTCCCCTTCTTCCTTCCTACCTCAGTACGACGACCCCCTTCCAGCCTAAGTAATGGCTAGGAAGTTTAATTAGTACAGACTCATTACATTAAGAACTGTTTAGTATCCAAAAAATAACATTAAGAAATAACTAATGCTTCAAGCATCGTAGGACGTCGGATGCCAAATGGATGAAGATGCTGAAGTCGACCAAGCATTATATCCAGCGCCGGCTTCACCACACAGCCTCTTCTTCAGTTACTGAATGCACATTCAAATAGAAAGGGCCTGACACCCTAGGTCGCGGCTGTGCGTGCCACCATCGGTACGTTCATCGTTGCTTGCTTCTGTGCCTTGCTTCGGCTACATTGGATCCGCTTCTAATTTTGTTGCTCCTTTGTCAGTTGTATGCCGCTGCTGCTGTGAGCTCCGCCGCCGTCGAAGTGCTCCGGTTACCTGCCTTTGTCCTACGGTGTTGCCATCCGAGACATCTTTGCTGTTGAGGTATGGCTCCCCCCCCTAAGGTGTATGGTTCTATATTTGCAGCTTGCCTTGGTTGTCATGGATACGCCTAGATGGATCTCTCTTTGTTCAGCATTTGTTTGGTGAGTCTGGTTGCTTTTAGATGTGCGTTGTATCTGTGTTGTGCTGGATTGGGTGGCCTGTGTCCTATAGTTGAACAACATTCGTTGTGGTGTGCTAGAATGGGTCTGGGTTGTTGTATGCATTTCCATTAGCTTCGTTGTGACGCGATAGAGTTGGTTTGCCTTCACGCCATTGAGCTGTGTCATGTGCCCGTGCCATGTCTCCTAAGCCTCAGCAGACACCGGCTGTATCTGAGGCAAGCATCTGCGAAACAAAATATAGAAAAGCTGCAAATTTTCCTTGTGCAGTTATAAGTGTATAATGTCTCTGCTGATTTAATCACAGTTAAATTTCTAACCGCATGCAAAAAATTTGTGCGGAAAAAGAAAACTCAAGCGCAAATGCGACGAAAGTATTCAGGAACACAACACCAAGGACCTGAGGTTTGCCAAATCTGTGCACTCCCGATGGACTTCTTAATGAAATAGTCTGTTAAGGGATTTTGTTTTTGTGTGCCACACTTGTGACATAATCGATCAAATGCTTACCTATTGCATACCAGACAAGAATGAAAATCTGTGCACTTCTTATGCACTCCTTTATCAAATAATCCAGTAAGGGACTTTGTTTTTGTATGACGCACCTATGGAATAGACAATAAAAGACTTACCTAATTACATTCCAAAGAACAATGCCAGGAACGGTTACCGTCTTTTACATAGACTTGAGCGATCAAATCAATTTATGCGATCATGTTATATGCAGTGGCTCAGAGGCTGGTGCCAGGCCCAAAACCAGAAAGCGTCTTGCCTTAGAGGATAGTCCTAAGAGCGACCAAGTTATGTCTGAGCTCATCCACCTGCAGCTTTATATATCACTGTTCTTCCCAGTGATTCTAACAGAAACACAAATCCTGCTTTTCCGGTACAGGTAGACAAAACTCCATGAGTGGCACTGTGATATGGAACTCGCTGATTTTGGCCAGTTGTTGGCGTGAAGATGCAGCCGAGGTGTGAAGCAACACCATATCGTGCATGAGTTTGATTTTCGCCTCAAAGGGGACGCGGCTACAAAGGCCCCCATTGAATGGCTTTTGAAGACCAACAAACCTATGCTGCTACCTGTACTCGGCCATCTGTCTATGTAAAATATATTCGTAGTTGGACAGAACATGTAAGATATGTCTGTAGCTCGCCAGGACATGAAAATATGTTTGGTGCACTTGCTGTTGTGTGTAAACTTCTGTTGAACCTAATCTAGCCATGTAACCACTGCACTCTAAACAAATCATGAACTTTGCTCACCGTGGCAATTGCAATCACACTGTGTGCTCAATCGCTTAACTCTGTGCTCAATCAAAGAAGACATTTTGCTCATTCACAAAGGAAAAAATGATTCAGATCTTTCTGTATGGATTTTTGAGATCAATAATGTTTGTATTCTGTGCATTTTTTTAGGACCTAACATACTAATGTGCATGCTGCAGCTGGTAGATACCTCACGGCTGCGTAGTTAGCAAAAATGAATGTTATGGTCATTCATCAAAGAAAATGGACATGTTTGTGCCTTTTCGTATCAGCTCAGTGACAAAACTCGCATACCATGCACAAGAAAGAGACATACTACCATTATATTACACAACAAACACTTCCATGCCACAATGTCCATAGCCCTGTCTTCTAGACAAGCATACAGGACTGCACCTGCAATAACAGAGAAGCAACACCCTCCTGTTACAGATTAGGTTTCATACTCAGAAAATCGATATGGATATAGAGAATCCTGCAGCCAAAACTACCATGGTGAAAGCCTACAGGCGCGGCGAAGTGCGCGAGACTACCTAAGTAGATCATATAGTTATAGGGAGTACTCACTTGTAGACGGTAGTATATTTGTAAGCTTGAACCGGCGGGTCCGCGTCAGTATCTGGTGGCTGCAGGGAGATGTACACTTGATTGCACCGAGTCAAGCATTGGATTCAGACAGTGATGGTTTCCTCCCCGACCCCTGCAGCTTGCCGCAAGTTTTGGGCCTCGCGACCACGCATCCAAGGCCCCGATTAGATTAAATTTTGCGAAATTTACTGTAGCAAAACTAAATCAAAGATTAGAAGGACTAAACATGATCTAATTATAAAACTAATTACACGGATGGACGAAAAATCACGAGATGAATCTATTAAATCTAATTAATCCGTCATTAGAGATTGTTTACTGTAGCACAATGTTGTCTAATCATGGCCTAATTAGGCTCATTAGATTCGTCTCGCAAAGTTATTCGGGTTGTGAAATGAGTTTTTGTCAGTTATTCAATTTAATACTCCTAATTAGTATCTAGGCATTTGCAAAACTTGGCTCCGTTTGGTTTTAGCGTGTAAAAGGTTGCATGCAAAAGTTTGCACGTGTTTGGCAAAAAAATTTGCAGCCAAAGTCAAAAATTGCTACATGCACACACCATCTTGTCCACAAAACCATGAAATTGCTAAGTGCACACAAACATATTCCAACCCATCATACATAACTTATTCCTTTGCAACAAAACTAATGTTCAACTAACACAAATGTTCATCAAACAAATATGCCGGCACAACACACACAGTCTCAATGTTCCCATGGAAACTTCATCTCGCAACAACAAATATTAACGACGATACAAATGCATTGTTGGCACAACGCCTGGCACATACGACATGAAGCACAGGTATCTCAACAACGCCTACTGGAAAACAAACATGCATATGCAATTTCATCACGGACAGCATTCATGTTTACATCGTCTTCAACTTCGTCGGCCTCACGCGTGTTCTCGTCATCATTCTTGTCTTGTTCGACCATTGTCATTCCTCCAAATGCCCCAGACACAGCAAAGTCCACATCCTCATCATCATTTTCCAAAATAAAATTATGCAGCCCACAACATGCAAGAATAATTTCTGCTTGTGTACGCTCAGGATAGCTAGGGATGGCCAACAGCATTCTCCACTTCATCTTCAGGACCCCGAATGACTGCTCTATGACCGACCTAAGTGAAGAATGCGCTTTGTTAAATACCTCATGTGTACCAGAAGGTCATGGTCCCTGTCTCCATGCGGCTTGATGGTACTTGACCCCCTGTATGGTGATAGATACCCCGGCCTGTTGGGGTACCCCGCATCCACCAGATAAAACTTCCCTGCATTGACATTGGCATTGTAACCAAGGCAAACAGTTTATCAAAAGGTTGACATAGCTTAACGAGAAGAGGTTGCAAATTGAGGTGGCTAATGCGAAATGCCTGCAGTGCAAACAAGTTTAGTACAAATTGAGGTGGCTAATGCGTAATGCCCAGATTCAAGATCACATCAAAATGCATATGCAGTCAATATCTATACGACTGTTGGAGGTGGCATTACACAAACGAGAAGCAGGCAAACACTTAGGCTTGTGCAGCTTAGAGATTCCAATGATCAAGTAACCTTCCCAAGTTCAAGCTACCACTTCAATAACTTAAGCTTTTATGTACTTAAGCGAATGTCATCATATTTTCACACCCAGGTAGCTGCAGCTTTGCTTTCGCTTCGCCATCATAACACATATCATGGGAATCCAGTAGGGTCATATCCTAAAACCATGGAAACTGGCATAGCCTTTGCTGGAGCACCAGATCCGTATAACCTTTGTGGTTATATTAATCCAGAGTCTGGTTCCCAACTGATTGAAGTTATTGAAAGTTCAAAATGCAGGGCAAAAATGATGGTCAATGTTGCTATCCAGGTCTGTTGGCCAGAATTATTTGTATTCTTTTCTGTATCATCTCATGCTATCTGACCTAGGGATGCTCATGGTTCTGAACTTCCGATATACCTATGCCTTAATGTCGTTTGAATTATCAGCTCTACATTTTGAACTGAACGGGCATTGCTTTATGAGGGGACTATAAATTTAAAGGTTCACAACTTACATCGACAAGAAATCAGTAAACTGACTCAGTATTCTGTTCTTATTCTGTAATGACTAGTAAGAAAAATATGAAACTGCCTATCTAAATACTAAATGTTGAGTTCATGATGAAACCTGGGACTGGTTTGTCTAAACTGATATTATATGTTTGGGATTTTATTTAAGCTAGCCATGAACTTGTTGCAACATTCAGTTTGGCATGAATTTTATTTAAGCTAGCCATCTATACGACTGTTGGAGCAATAACTGTCACATTGCAACAACACAACTTGGTTTACAGGTTAATTGGAATATACAACAATGCACAAAGTCGAAAAGTGTACCTGGCGGGGTGTCGGTTTTTTATACCGGCTAGCCTACTATGGGGGGTCCCTAAGTAGTCGAGTTGTTCGTGGGGGCCTCGCCGGAACCAGAAGCACGATGGTGAACACGAGACGATTTAGACAGGTTCAGGCCGCCTCGAGTAGAGAGCGTAATACCTTACATCCTGTATGGTGGATCTTCTCGTATTGATGGTATGATTTTACAAGGGTCCCTGCCTCACCTTATATACTCAGGAGACAGGGTCTACAAGGCAAGAAATACAAACTCCTAGTCGGATACAATACACAGAGTCCTAACATGAGTAGGCCGGGTTGTTTCCCAGTACCCGACTAGTTTCTTAAGCTGTACAGTCCTTCCTTGTATCAGTCAGGGTTGCCGGCCCAATTTCCTAACGGGACTGTGGCCCATGAGGACTCCCATGGATCCTGGACCGTCAAGCCCCCGAGCGTCTTCATGTCTTCACGCCTGCCGGGTTGTTTCTCAACGATTTCAGCATCAGCCGAGTTGTTTCCTCGTCGTCTTGCATGTTGAAAACTTTCAGAAGTGAACATGATTTCAGCATCAGCCGACTTCTTTTGCAGCCAGCCCCCGGGCCTTGGTTTATGAACCAAGATTGATGCAAAAACTTCCCCATTTACTATAATGGTGTCCAGCTTTTGAAAAAAGATGGACCCATTATGGGTCTAGCCCCCGAGCCTAGAAATGTTTTCAAGGATTAAAAACAATTCCAGGGTCTTTATTGAAAAAACTTTCCAAAAGAAATATACTATTTCCCCCCAGCCCCCAAGCTTAAAGCAGATGACAATAAGCTTAAAGACTTCTGTTGAAATATGTATATTCTTTGATATGAAAATAAATCCTATTAAGCATCAGCCCCCGAGAACGAAAATTCATCGGAAAATGACCTAGCTCGTTAGGAAATGGCCGCACAAATATGCATCTGGTTTGTAACCGCGAATACATAAGTGTTGGCGTATTTTGAAAAACGGGTTACGGAGAATACGCTTAGGGTTACCGCTTCAATCTTATAAGACAGAGGGTGAACCGTTCGTATTCTCCTCCCCGCCGCCGTCGCTTTCACTACTGAAATCCTCAAACTCTTTTCGCACTCGCGCGCAATCTGCAATCCACTCGAGCCCCGTTCGAGAATCAATCGAAAATCTCGTCTGGCAAGATGGGTCGTAAACCTGCTTCCAACAAGCCTACTGAGAGCAAATCTGCCACAAGCAAAAAGAAATCCAAGATCTCAACTACCGATATGCCAGTGTTCAAAAACTCTCCTGCGCCGGCTCTCACCTGCAAGCCATCCAAGGCT
The DNA here is from genome assembly GCA_004135705.1 of Alloteropsis semialata. Lineage (NCBI taxonomy): Eukaryota > Viridiplantae > Streptophyta > Magnoliopsida > Poales > Poaceae > Alloteropsis > Alloteropsis semialata. The sequence continues at coordinate 12,083,103 of CM014272.1, forward strand.
ACAGACGAGATGGTGCAGGGTCTTGTGGAGCAAGGCTACCTGCTGGACAAGTCAATCTCCTGTTGGCGCACCGATGCTGGTAAGGCCTGACCCTTCGAAGAAATCCACGAAATCGTGGTTTTTGTCGCTTTTTATGAATGCGGTTTCGCCCTCCCCGCTCATGATTTTCTCCGAGGGCTTCTTTCTTACTATAAATTGGAATTGGTCCATCTTAATCCCAATTCTATTCTTCAAATTTCCCTCTTCATTCATCTCTGCGAAACCTTCTTGGGGATCGATCCCCACTTCAATCTGTTCCGTTGCCTCTTCCGTGTAAAGTCCACCCCGAACAAAGTAGTCGGCGGGGCCGGATTTCAGTTGCGTCAGGGGATGAAGAACGTCTACTTTGACTTCAAGATGAATGACTCCATTAAAGACTGGAATGACAAGTGGTTTTATGTGGAGAATCAGCCCCCGAGGCTATCCAAGCACTCCGGTCATCGCCCTCGTCCCCAAGAATCATGGAATGAATCCCTCGATAGGGATAAGGTCGACGGAATCTCCAGGCTTATCAAGATGATCGCTGCGCTGAAAGATCAAGGCTTAACCGCCATCGGGATCGCCAGCTCGTTCTTGCGCCGGCGCGTACAACCCTGCCAGAAGCGGGTGCACGCTGGCTATGAGTATACTGGCCCCGAAGACCCGACCAGGATCTCGACCAGCGATTTATCGTCAGATGAAGTCGCCGTCCGCGTCCAGGCACTCTTCATGGATGCCCAGGATCTGCCACGCCGGGTACCCGAGTACTCGGCAAGTCGTCCGTCGTCATTGGTAAGCTTGAAAACAACCCGAATATCAAATATGATATACACCTTCTTGTTTCTTGACAACTGATCAATTGCTGCACTATCCAATGCCAGGAATTGCGGACCAGACTGGCTTCCTCGCCTCCAGATGTAGCAGAGAACCAATCCGGGTTGCCTGGATCTCCCCCGCCCCAGCAAACTGCTGAAAGTTCAGGGAAAGGGAAGAAAAAAGCATCGCCAGATATGGACCAGGTAATTCTGGAAGAAGTGTTCGACTCTGATGATGACACACCCCAGCCTCCTCTCGGGAAGATACTCGGGCAAGGAGGATCAGGCTTGAAAAGGCCTTGTGATGATGATGCCCCAAGTCCAACCGTCCCCAAGAAAAAACGGGCTATGCGGAAGAGAGTGTCTCCTTCAGTGCAGAAATCATCAGATACCATTCTTGATGAAGCAGAAGCACTTGAAGCAGAGCCTGAAGCCAATGTGGAGATCCCAGTGGGAATCCCACTACAGTCTCCTCCGCCCAAGGTACTCCTATTATCTTGTTTGCCAAAAAATCTTGGTTTTATCCTCTTGCCGAGTTGTTTTCTGAATTGAATGTATAATTGCAGAATCCTCAACAAGAAGAACCCGCTCAGTCGGAAAAGCCTCAAGGACTTCAAAACAACCCGTCTGGCGGTTTTGACTTTGTTGTGGAAGAGCCTGAATTCAACATGGAATTTGCCAGGTATATGATCCAATCTTCATGGAGCAAAATTCTGAAACGCAAATATTGCTAATCTTTAATTATTTATGCAGCCGTCCGCCTACTCCTGCTCCTGCAGACGTACCAAAGACTCCAATCACAGAGACAGGAGGAGGAGAAGGGCCAAGCCCCCAAGCATCTTCACCGCCCCAACCTCAAGCAGCAAGCAGCAACGTCGCGCCACCACCCCCTGTAAGAGAGCAAGCCGCTCCGGGTACTTCTGCTCCTGAGTCTTGGCCCAAAGTAACAGAAAGTATCTGGATGGCTAGCCTCCGCTCTGAAGGATTGGACACCACCACTGGCCTGATGAAGGAAGCTGTTGTTGAAGAAATCATCCGGGAGCAAAAGAAACCCCGCGAGCCTTCACCAGAGCCATTCCAGATCTTCACCGGCACACCCGGCGTCAACGCTAATGAGGATGAAGACGCCTTCTTATTCAACTCCGAAGTTGACCACGAAGATCTGGAGAAGGCCGCCGAGCTGTACAAACAACTCTCCAAGCTCACAGAGGTTAGTAAAAATAGTGTAGTATTGAAAATACTTATCTCCTTCGTACTGTAATCAACCCTGCTTCCTTTAATCTGGATGTAGAGTATACTTGTACGATCTCAGCAGAAATCTGAGATGCTTCGGAGAGCAAGCACGTCCATTGCCCGCGCTGAGAAAGCCACAGCCGATCTGGCCAAGGGACAAGCAGCTTGGGACCAAGAACGTGCCCAATTGCGCCGAGAGCTGGATGAGGCGTACAAGAAGATCAACTTGTACCAGGACCAGCGCGATGACATGGTTGAGAAGAATAAGTCTTTGCGACAAAAACTCTCAGGTGTGTACGCCGAGTACTTTTTCTCTGCCTGCAGTGATCATATAATGAATAGGATCTGATGTGCTGTCTGCAGAGAATGAAAGGCGCGTTGAAGCTCTAAAAGGCGAGTTCATCGATATGAAGAACCGCTTTTATCGGGAGCAGGAGCGCGCAAACCAAGCAGAGCGGAGGGAGACGGAATGCATGGCAGATCTTGCAGAAGAGCAGAAAATGCGCCAGCATGCCGATGCCCAACTCATCGAGGACCTGACCAAGATCCGCAATCAAGAGGCTGAAATCCAGGCGCTTCGCATGGAGGTCAATCGCCGTGGTGCGGAAATTGAGTCTTGGAAGGAAGCCGCCCTGCCTTTGGTTGATGTATATGCCAAAGTACCCGCCGGAAGTGTTGCTCCTCCTCTCCTTGATCGTCTTCGAGCAACTCCTGGGCAAGTAAAGCTGTATTGCCAACAGATCGCCCATTCGTGTACTAAACAAGTACTCGGGGTTGTCCGGTCATGGTTTCCTTCACAGCCATTAGGTGTTACTGAAGGAAGAATCAACCCGGCTTGTACCCGGGCCATGTATGATACCTACATGGAGGAGGAGAAGGACACTGTAGAAAAGATTGTATCTCGTCTTAAGTTCTAGAGCCTCTTTTGTAAGAAAACCCTCTGTAAAGAACTTGGTTTCAGATGTAAATACTTAATGTTTTCATTAACAACAAGTATCTGTTTATCTGATTGTGTGTGCCCGATCTCCTTGTTTTGAACAAAAAGTAGATGGCATTTGAATGTAGTCTTTCTGGATTGTTTTTAAACAACCCGACTAGATTCAAATAAATAAGTGCGCCCGATCTTTCTGTGTGAAACAGAAAGTAGATGGCTTTTGAAACAACCCTTTCTAGATTGTTTTTAAACAACCCAGGATGAGTCAAAAAAGATGCGCCCGATCCTTCTGTGTGAAACAGAAAGTAGATGGCATTTGAAACAACCCTTTCTAGATTGTTTTTAAACAACCCAGGATGATTCAAATTTGTAAGGCTGTATCTGATTTCCAAGCTTGAAGACAATGGAATATTGATACTTTATTATTAATTAGGCTAAGAAGCCGATATCAGTACATTAAGAAGGCTGACTATTTATTGACTCTTAAAAAACTCTAATAATCTTCTTCAAGAGTAAAAACGCCGCAAGTGCTCAATGTTCCATGCATTGGGCACCTCTGTTCCGTCTTCCCGTTGTAGCTGATAAGTACCCGGACCGATGACCCTTGATACTATAAACGGACTTTCCCAAGGAGAAGATAGCTTGTGCTGATCTTTTGTACTCTGAATTCTTCGAAGACCAAATCACCAATGTTAAATGATCGCATTTGGATGTTTTGGTCATGATACCTCCTGAGTCCTTGCTGGTACGTGGTTGTCCTGATCAACGCAGCTAGCCTCGCCTCTTCTAGCATGTCCACATCTTCTGTCCTACTTTGCTCTGCTGCTTCTTCCGAGTAGTTTTGGATTCTTGGAGCATTGTACTCGATGTCCACCGGGAGTACTGCTTCTGAGCCGTAGACCAGAAAGAAGGGTGATTGCCCCGTCGCGCGGCTGGGCTGGGTTCTGAGCCCCCATACCACGGCTGGCAATTCTTGCACCCACTTGCCGCCGTACTTTTTGAGTGGTTCATAGAGCCTTGGCTTGAGACCTTGAAGTATGAGGCCGTTAGCTCTCTCAACTTGTCCATTGGTTCGTGGATGCGCCACTGATGCGTAGCGGACTTCAATTCCCAGGTTATCGCAGAAATCAAAGAACTCGCTCCCTGTGAATTCTGAGCCAAGGTCGGTGATAATGCGATTTGGGACGCCGAAACGATGAGCAATGTCTTGGATGAACTCGGCCGCCTTCGCTGCTGTAGCGTTGACTAGCGGCTTGACTTCAATCCACTTGGTAAACTTGTCAATCGCCACGTAGAGATACTTGAAACCTCCTGGCGCAGTCTTGAGTGGTCCAACCATATCGAGCCCCCAGCATGCGAAGGGCCAGGAGGGCGGTATGGTGTTGAGGACCGTTGCAGGGACATGAGCTTGCCGGGCAAAGTATTGGCAGCCCTGACAGGTCTTCACGATTTCTTCGGCATCGGCCACAGCGGATGGCCAATAGTACCCGGACCGGAAAGCCTTGCCTACGATCGTGCGGTGAGCAGCATGGTTCCCGCAGATTCCACCATGGATTTCTTCAAGGATTTCCCGTCCGACTTCTGGAGTGACACACTTCATCAGGACTCCAGATGAGGCGCCGCGTTGAAAAAGGGTGGAGCCGACTACTATGTAGTGCTTGCTTCGTCTGATAACTTGCTCAGCCTCCACCTTATCTTCGGGCTCCCTCTGGTGCAGTATGTACTCGATGAAGGGCTTTGTCCACTCGGGTGTAATCACCATGACTTGCTGATGGGGTGGTGTTGTAGTCGGTTGTACTTCCTGCTCCTTGATGGATGGTTGTAACAGCTCATGGACGAAAACGCCGCCTGGTACTTGCGCTTGGTGGGAACCCAGCTTTGAAAGTGCATCAGCAGCCATGTTGTTGTCTCTGATGACGTGATGAAATTCGAGCCCATGAAAGTGCTTCTCGAGTTTGCGCACCTCCATGCAGTATGCATCCATGTTCTCCTTGGTGCAGTCCCAATCTTTATTGACCTGATTGATCACCACAGAGGAGTCGCCGTACACCACCATGTGCTTGATGCCAAGGGAAGCAGCCAAGCGTAACCCGTGCAGTAGAGCTTCGTACTCGGCTTCATTGTTGGTGGCTTTCCACAGGATTTGGAGCACATATTTAAGTTGATCGCCTTTTGGAGATATGAGTAGTACTCCTGCACCTGCCCCTTCAAGCTTCAGTGATCCGTCGAAGTACATGATCCAATGCTCGAGGGGTTCTTCTGGTACTGCGTGTTGTATTTCTGTCCACTCAGCGACGAAGTCCACCAGGGCTTGAGATTTGATGGCAGCTCGTGGGACGAAATCGATGGCGTGAGAGCCCAACTCGACCGCCCATTTGGAGATTCGCCCTGTCGCGTCCCGGTTATGGAGTATGTCGCCAATTGGAAAAGAGGTGACTACAACAACCCGGTGGGCGTCGAAGTAGTGGCGCAACTTGCGAGATGTGATCAAGACAGCATATAATAGCTTCTCGACCTGCGGGTATCGCACTTTTGATTCTAAAAGCACCTCGCTGATGAAGCAAACGGGCCGCTGTACTTTGTATACATGGCCGGGTTCCTCCCGCTCGACGACAATAGCAGTACTTACGACGTGAGTTGTTGCTGCTACGTAGAGAAGCAGTGGTTCCTGATCAGCTGGTGCAGTCAGTACTGGTGGTGACTGGAGAAATTTCTTGAGGTCTTCAAACGCCGCATCAGCTTCTGGAGTCCATACGAACTTGTCTTGCTTCTTGAGGAGCTTGAAGAAAGGTAATCCTCTGTCACCCAACCTTGAAATGAATCGGTTGAGGGCCGCCATGCATCCAGTCAGCTTCTGAACGTCCTTGAGGGATTTTGGAGGCGCCATGGATGTAATAGCGGTAACATTCTCGGGATTAGCTTCAATTCCCCGGTGGCTGACTATGAAGCCCAGCAGTTTTCCCGCGGGCACGCCAAACACACATTTGGTAGGATTGAGCTTCCATTGGAATTCCCTGAGATGTGCAAAGGTCTCAGATAGGTCATCGATGAGACTATCCGGGTTCTTTGTCTTGACGACGACGTCATCAACATAGGCTTCCACATTGCGGCCAATCTGAGCCTTGAGACAACTCTGAATTGCACGCTGGTATGTGGCTCCTGCGTTCTTGAGTCCGAAGGACATTGTAGTGTAGCAGTAGGCGCCAAACGGAGTGATGAACGCCATCTTGATCTGGTCGTCTTTGTGCAGGCTTATCTGATGATAGCCCGAGTAGCAATCCAGGAAACAGAGTAGAGAGCAGCCAGCTGTAGAATCCACCACCTGATCAATGCGAGGTAGCCCGAAAGGATCCTTTGGGCAATGTTTGTTCAGGTCAGTGTAATCGACACACATTCTCCACTCGTTGTTGTTCTTCTTGCGGACGAGGACAGGATTAGCGAGCCAGTCTGGGTGGAACACCTCTTTAATGAACCCGGCTGCTAAGAGTTTCGCCAGCTCCGAACGGATGGCTTCTTTCTTGTCCTGGGCAAAGCGTCGTAGACGTTGTTTCTTTGGCTTGGCGGCAGGATCAACGTTGAGTTTGTGCTCAGCCAACTCCCTTGGGACTCCCGGCATGTCAGACGGCTTCCATGCGAAGATGTCGCGGTTGTCCCGTAAGAAGCTGGTGAGCGCGTTTTCCTATTTGATAGGTAGGTCAGCGCCGATCAGCGCCGTCTTGGAGGGGTCGCCCGTCCCTAGGTCGATTGCCTTGATTGGAACTTCCTGGGAGGGCTTCATGTTTGGCACGGTTGGCTTTTTCATTGGGATTTCCAACTCAGCCTCGCCGAGTTGTTTTGCCATAGCTGCTACGATTGCTGCCTGGCTCGGTTGCTGAATGCTTGCAGCAATCGTCACTGCCTCGGTGTCACAATCGTAGGAGGTCTTCAGGTCGCCCTTTAGGGATAAGATCCCCTTAGGGCCTGGCATCTTCAGGACGAGGTAGATGTAATGTGGGATCGCCATGAATTTTGCCAGAGCGGGTCTTCCCAGGATCGCGTGGTACGATGATTCGAAGTCGGCGACCTCGAATGTGATGTACTCGGTCCTGTAATTGGCCTCGGTACCAAATGTAACTGGGAGTGATACCTGGCCAAGGGGCACGGCAGCGTTGCCTGGAACAATGCCGTAGAAGGGTGAATCAGTGGGCTTGAGCAGGTTGGTGATGTCTAAGCCCATCTTCTTCAAAGTCTTGGCGAACAAGATGTTGAGTCCGCTTCCTCCGTCGATTAATGTTCTTGTGAGTCGCGCGCCAGCTACCACAGGGTCGAGCACCAGAGGGTATCACCCCGGGTTCTTGATGTTGGTCCATTGATCATCGCGAGAGAAGCTGATGAGGACTTCTGACCACTTCAGGAAGGTGGGGATGGCAGGCTCAATGCAGGCGATCTCGCGGTGAATAAGCTTTTGCTTGCGCTTTGATTCTGACTGAGTGATTCCCCCAAAGATGACGTTGACAACCTTGTCGGCTTGTTGGTAGCCGGTGTCTTTGTCACCCTTGTCTCCTTTGTTGTCAGGGTTGTTTGGTTTGGAAGCGCCCTCTGCTGAGAACGCTTTCTTAAGTGACCAGCAGTCCCTGCTTGAGTGCTTATCCTTTGGGTGGAAAGGGCACTGCTTGTCGAGTAGTTTTTCGAACTTCCTACGGGAAGAGTTCTTCTCAGCAACATTGACCGTGTCTTCAGGTTTGCGCTTCTTATCGCTGAAGTCGCGTTTGCTGTTGTTCTCAACTTGCTTGCCCTTGTTACGGTCGTTGTTGTTGTTGCGATCTCCTCCCGACTTGTTTCGGTTGAATCTCTCTCGCTGCATGTCTTCAGCATCTGACCAGCGACTGATGAGTTCTCGCATTTGCTCTAGTGTCTTTGGCCTGTTCCTTCCGAAATCGAGGTGCAGCACGGGGTCTGTAAGGCCGCCGTGGAAGCAATCAATGACATCTTGGTCGGATAGGCCAGCACAGGTTGAGCGTTTCTCCCAAAATCGCCGGTTGTAGCTGCGCAAGTACTCGTTCTGGCCCTGTTTGCACTGGGCTAGGTCAAAGCGAGTACCCGGCTTTTGCCATGAACCTTGGAAGTTGTTGATGAAAGCCTTGCAGAGTTCATCCCAGGAGTCGATGGAGCCTGGCTTAAGCCCTTCTAACCAGGTCAGTGGGGCCTGATCGAGGACTACTGGGAGATAGGTGCACATGGTGTCGGTGTTGCCCCTTGCCGCTTTGATTGCCGAGTAGTAGATGCGGATCCACTGCTCGGGATCGCGTTTCCCGTCATATCTATCGATATGAGCTGGTTTGAACTTGTCGGGCCAGGAAGTAGCGCGGATGCGGTCTGAGAAGACCGGGAACCCTTCGTACTTGTGGAGGTTGTGGTGATCCTGACCCGGCGCCCCGTAGACTTGGTCGTACTCCTGGCGTCTGCGGCGTTCTTGTTCTTCGCGATCGCGCGCCCGTGACGAGATGATGGTGCGCGCGTCTCTGGGTGGCAATTGTTGACGCAGATCCCTGTTGTTATCGTGATTCTCGGGGCGTCTGTCCCTGTTTCGGTTGCCATCACGACCGCCGACGTGGCTCTGCTGAACTTCGCGGTTGCTTGGTCCGGCGCCGTGGTCACGACCTCCGCCGCCGAGTACTATGCCTCCCTCATTTTGGCGTTGGCGTTGTTCTCTGCTCGGGTGGTGGGACTGGTTGCCTCGGTTTCCAACTTCAGGGTGTGCGCTGCTTGCTTGGCGGCTTGGTGCTCGAGTGATAGTCTTCGCCGGGTTGATTGCGCCATGCTGGATGGCCGCTGTTTCGAGCATTGTCTTCATCCTGAGGATCTCAGGAGTTTCAGGCATCTGTCCCAGCTCTGTGACGACAGCCATGATGTTGGCTGCAGCGCTGGAATAGACGTCTTGGCCGGCAACTTGCCGGAACTTGGCGTTGAGGTCCTGTGGAGNCTCTCGCTGCATGTCTTCAGCATCTGACTAGCGACTGATGAGTTCTCGCATTTGCTCTAGTGTCTTTGGCCTGTTCCTTCCGAAATCGAGGTGCAGCACGGGGTCTGTAAGGCCGCCGTGGAAGCAATCAGTGACATCTTGGTCGGATAGGCCAGCACAGGTTGAGCGTTTCTCCCAAAATCGCCGGTTGTAGCTGCGCAAGTACTCGTTCTGGTCCTGTTTGCACTGGGCTAGGTCAAAGCGAGTACCCGGCTTTTGCCATGAACCTTGGAAGTTGTTGATGAAAGCCTTGCAGAGTTCATCCCAGGAGTCGATGGAGCCTGGCTTAAGCCCTTCTAACCAGGTCAGTGGGGCCTGATCGAGGACTACTGGGAGATAGGTGCACATGGTGTCGGTGTTGCCCCTTGCCGCTTTGATTGCCGAGTAGTAGATGCGGATCCACTGCTCGGGATCGCGTTTCCCGTCATATCTATCGATATGAGCTGATTTGAACTTGTCGGGCCAGGAAGTAGCGCGGATGCGGTCTGAGACGACCGGGAACCCTTCGTACTTGTGGAGGTTGTGGTGATCCTGACCCGGCGCCCCGTAGACTTGGTCGTACTCCTGGCGTCTGCGGCGTTCTTGTTCTTCGCGATCGCGCGCCCGTGACGAGATGATGGTGCGCGCGTCTCTGTGTGGCAATTGTTGACGCAGATCCCTGTTGTTATCGTGATTCTCGGGGCGTCTTTCCCTGTTTTGGTTGCCATCACGACCGCCGACGTGGCTCTGCTGAACTTCGCGGTTGCTTGGTCCGGCGCCGTGGTCACGACCTCCGCCGCCGAGTACTATGCCTCCCTCATTTTGGCGTTGGCGTTGTTCTCTGCTCGGGTGGTGGGACTGGTTGCCTCGGTTTCCAACTTCAGGGTGTGCGCTGCTTGCCTGGCGGCTTGGTGCTCGAGTGATAGTCTTCGCCGGGTTGATTGCGTCATGCTGGATGGCCGCTGTCTCGAGCATTGTCTTCATCCTGAGGATCTCAGGAGTTTCAGGCATCTGTCCCAGCTCTGTGACGACAGCCATGATGTTGGCTGCAGCGCTGGAATAGACGTCTTGGCCGGCAACTTGCCGGAACTTGGCGTTGAGGTCCTGTGGAGGTAGCCTACGGCCGAGGCGGCGACGTCGTTCTGCGCGAGCGACATTTCGCTCCCTGCGTCGGTTACGGTCAGCTTCAGCTTCGTTCTCCACAGTTGGCTCGTCGTTGGAGACTTCTTGTTCCTGGCCGATGATCACCATGGCTTGGCGCCCTGGTGAGTAGCTCCCTGTGCTTGAAGTTACTGGGACAGTTGAGCCGCGGCTGCTTGAAGAATTCAGGGGTTGCCCGTGTTGAAACGGGAGTGGATCGATGCACGCGATGATGCGAGACATGTCCAGGTCCTCCTGTGGTGTTGCTCCAAGTGCTGGCTTGCGTCCCGGCCAGTGAACAAATCGTCCTTCGGGGGTTGAAGTAATGACGAGTCCGACTTGTTTCCCGTTCAGGAGAAATTCGTCAAATTCGACCAGAGATCGGAGTTGTTTTGAGGACGCCGCCTGGAAAGCAGAGGTGGGGCCCACGAGTCCAAAAGGATATTGGCTCGGGGTGTCGGCCTTGTGCTTAACAGTGGCTGGACTTCTTTTCTTCTGGATTTTTGAATTGGCGGATTTTGGCATAGCCGATGGTTCAGAAACCGACTCGGGTTGCTTGGTCCGCTTTGGAAATTTCCCTGCCCGAGTTGAAATCGGGTCAGGAAGAGTGATTTCTTGAGTCCGAGTTGATTTCGAACTCGAGGTTCCCCGAGCCCGAGTTGTATTCAGTCCCGGGAGCGCGATCTCGTCGAGCTTGTCGGCGAGTTGCTCCGGAGTCGGCGATTTGAGGACGCGGTCGAAGTTGCCCGCGCCGTCCGCCGTGCAGACCCAGGAGCCGAAAACGAAGGTGGCGCCTTTCTTGAACGCCATGTCGCCGTCGCAGTTGATGATGACTGGTGCCATCGAGCTTGCTGAACGATTCTCGACGAGAGCCCCTACCTGGCGCGCCAGCTGTCGGTTTTTTATACCGGCTAGCCTACTATGGGGGGTCCCTAAGTAGTCGAGTTGTTCGTGGGGGCCTCGCCGGAACCAGAAGCATGATGGTGAACACGAGACGATTTAGACAGGTTCAGGCCGCCTCGAGTAGAGAGCATAATACCTTACGTCCTGTATGGTGGATCTTCTCGTATTGATGGGTATGATTTTACAAGGGGTCCCTGCCTCACCTTATATACTCGGGAGACAGGGTCTACAAGGCAAGAAATACAAACTCCTAGTCGGATACAATACACAGAGTCCTAACATGAGTAGGCCGGGTTGCTTCCCAGTACCCGACTAGTTTCCTTAAGCTGTACAGTCCTTCCTTGTATCAGTCAGGGTTGCCGGCCCAATTTCCTAACGGGACTGTGGCCCATAAGGACTCCCATGGATCCTGGACCGTCACGGGGGATGGGGGAAATTTGGGCCATAGTTGAGAATGGCTTCTTGTGGCACTGTCCAATCATGTGCTGATCCAGGAATGCCCGAAGCAATAAATGTGAAGCGACGATCAAAGTCACATATGCCTAGTACATTCTGCGTTTCTCGTTTCTTCTATTAATATATTGGCCAGCCTTACTGAAAGGTACGACAACTTTGACATGGGTTCCATCTATTGCCCCTATTGCATTGTTGAAGGCTGGAGCAGACCTATGATTTGCTACCTTGTGGTGCACCGAACTGAAAGTGGGATCCTTCGAGCAAATTATATCTTTGGCTAGCTTAGTGACACAAGATAATACCTGGTGGAATTTGCGGCTAACAGTCTCCATGGACCTCTCAAACCTATTCTCAGCCTGCCTAACAGGTTGTGGGGGTCCAACCATGTAAAGGAACATGCCTAAAGCCTCTCTAGATGACATCCTCCTAGTAGACTTCAACCCATAGCTGCTAACCAACCGCTGATGTAGCGACTCAAACACATGTGGCTGCATCTGGAACATGTTGTAGCAAGAACTTGCATTTGTCAATGTCCTTTCTACCCACTGAAGTCCTGTCTCAACGGGCACTCTATATGGTTGTTTGCACAAATAAATGTCATGGTACGCACCTAAAATTATGGCCTTCTTCAGCAGTTTCCGCCGCATCCTGTGAGTGTCCATGAAAATCTTAATGGCCAGGAAAACTAGATTATCTTTGCCATACAACTCCTCCAGCTCCTTGTAGCGCTCATCATCTGCCTCATCACTTGAGGTACCATCACTCAGCGAACTCGTGTCTCCTTCCCAATTCAGGCCATCCCAATCGGAGCCTGAGTTCTCCTCGTCGCCTTCCTCTTCTGGCCCGACCGAACCCGTTCCCATGTTTTCTGCATTGTCACCTCCACTGCCAGCCTGCGTAGCAAAGGCAAAAACTTATTTAGTACATGTATTATAGAACAATGAAATAAATATGCCATCATATGTAAATGAATTCAAGTAAACAAGAATAGAACAATGAATTCAAACAAACAACTTAGGTAGTTCATGTTTTCCAGAACAATGAATTCAAGTAAACAAGACAGACAACGACTCCATCAACCTACACACGATTACATAAATAGATCCTTGGCCTACAAACTTGCTACGGCACTTCACTACATGACTAATTCCTATGGCGTCGCTCGCACGCTCTCTGGATCCAACTCCTTCTAGCCTCACTGGTTTTCAGGAACAGGAACGCGTCTCTGGATTGCTCGTCATTGAACTTCTCCTCCGAAAGAAAAAAGTACTCCTCGCTCGCCTCGTCGATCCCACAAGCAACAGTCAACTCCAAGCACTGCCGATATTGCTCACGTTGCTCCTGGTGAGTCTGATGCCGCTTCTCTGAAAGATGTGTGAGAGCCTTTGTAGCTTTTTCGTCAGCTGAGCTAAGCTTGCTAAAAATTTAGGCCAGGAACGATTTTGTTTTTTTTGGACCGACTGCTGCTTGGTGCGGACAAAGGTGGTTGTTCCTTCTTGGAAGGGCTGTCAGCACTCGATTTGAGCTCACCACTGCTTCCCCTCTTGCGGCTACCTGATGTTGGTTGCGATGTGTTTTGGAGGGGCGGGGGTGTCCTCAGAATCCCGTGCGGCCGCTGATCCAAGCATGGACCCAAAGTCGATGGCCATGTCTTCGAACATGGCGGGCAGCAGCCGTGCCCAACTGGGCTCCTCGTACTTGAGCCGCTCAATCTCCTTTAGCTTCTGTTCACGAATTAGCTTCCAATATGTCATATGTAGTACCATACAATAACGAAATACGGAATGGAAGTAGTGGTAACCGCATGCTTACATTAATGAAGCGATCCCAAATATATGGGCGGGCCTTGTAGCAGCCCCCTTCTCGGCCACCTCATGTGCTGCTTTGCAATACGGTCAGACAGGCGTAGAAGGTTTTTAGCTGCCGATACCTGTTCTTCAGCTGTGACTTCTCATGTTTCCAGCCCGTTCTTTCTTCGAAACGCTGAACCAAGTTCCTCCACCCTAAAGGAGACATTTTACCCTGGGAACAGTTGCCTTACTGCATTTGTTCCACCCAAAGTTCACATAATGTTTCCATTCGAGAATCGTTCCAGTGGGCTCTACGGTTCGCGTTCTACGTAAGCATATAAAGAAGGGAGGACTAATCAGCCATACTGCATACGGGGGGATTACAACAACATAACAGTATATGATACACCTATGCAAGTAACAATGGTACATTGAACATTTGAATTTATATAAAGGGGGTCCGGTTGTCGTACCGAGGACACTCGGACGACGTCATCATCAGAATCATTTGTGTCATCGTTGCTTGACGGCACTTGAACGGGGGAAGGGGCCAGCCGGCTACTGCTCTCACGGCGGCTTTGGCTTCGTGTCATCCGACGTGAAGGCGCTGAGGAAGCACATATTTCATCATCCATTGGCACCGAAGGCCATGTGGGGGGCAGGGTGGCATGTCACCACGGGCTGGCCGGCTACTGCTCTCACCATAACCCCCTGCATGTATGCAACGAACGAAAGAAGTTAGCAAATATTAACCATGAGACAGGAAATTGTTCTCTACATTTAACTGTCACGATTACTATACAAGAACAATTGCAGAATGTGGAGAATCTTGGCCGACAATGGACTTAACACGGAATCTGAAACATTCAGCATAATTTTAAAACAAGTCATTTGGGTTGTCAAGAACTTGCAATCAGCATCGAGCCACAGAATAAACTTTAACCAAGTCAGCCAGAGATTGTCAAAAGTCTTAAATTCACGAATCAGCTTAAGTTTTGATTTTTGGACACAAGCAAGGGCAAAGAAAAGCATCATGCTAATAAGCAACTTATTCAGTGAAAAGGCCACAGCCGGCCAAGATTCTCCAGAGCACAAATGTAATGGATAGTCAGCACTAGGAATTCACATCAGCTTAACTTTTGATAGTCAGCACTAGGGTTCATTCTATTAATTCTGCTTAAACTATCAGGTATGTAACTTAGTCGTTTCAGATTTTAACATATTGACTAAAAGGACTAACAGAGCAGATCTAACTACATAATATTAAAGCTATACTTAAGGGTTAGGTAGAAAATTTGTGGTATCTTACAGAACCATATAACCTAAACACTGACATGAACTGAGATTGCCTCCACTGTCCTAACTGTTCAAAGGCATTAATCTATTCACAATAGTATATTTAAAATACGGGATGTCAAGAACTTACAGTCATAATCACCAGCATGGAGCAATGGAATAAAGTTTAAGAAGGTAAGCCAGATGTGGCCATAATTCTTGAATTCACATCAGCTTAACTTTTGATGTTTGGACAGAAGCATGGACACACAGAAGCACCATGCTAATAAGCAACTAATTCCGTGTAAAGTCCATGGTCGGCCAAGATTCTCCACAGCACAAACGTAATGGATAGTCGGCTAGGAATAAAACTTTAGCTCATATCTTTCTGTCCTAATGCATTTTGTGTAATGGTATCTGAATGGTTGATTCTATTAATTCTGCTTAAACTACCAGCTATAAATTGATTCCTGCACAGACACAGTAGTGAAGACAGGTATTCCTCTCAGGCCTCAGCAGCTCAGCTTTATCATCAAAGCCCATTTTAGCTACTTAGTTATGTTCAGTAGATAAACTCACTGCTAGACAAGTACTTTTCAGTTTTCAAGGAGCACAAACAATTAAAAACATAACACTCATCGTCACAAATAACTACACTCCAATGCCATATAGCCGTCGCTACATAATATACATGTCCAAATAACTAGGGGGAACACTAGTAGAAGTCAACATAGCGATTTTTGACCTCAATTGGCCAACCAAGTTAGCAAATAATATACATGTCCAAGTTGTGCAAAGTGATGGCAGGCACTCACCGTAAGCGCTAGGAACAGGATGCATCGGCATGTGCGGGACGGATGCAGAGGGCCCAGCTTGCCAAGGCGCCGTGGAGGAGGTGGAATGCCGTGGTGGTTGTGCAGCGAATTGTGGGCCGGCAATAGGTGTGCATTGGTAGAACCCATGCGCCGGCGCAGACATGGCTCCGAATGGACCCGGTTGTGTTGGCGGAGTGCCGAAGTACCCGGAGTAGGGATTGGCCGGCGCATTGGGGCCGCCGCTGCCCGCAGCTGCTGCGCTACTGGAGGCAGGGCCGTAATTGTTGACGTCGAAAGCGGGGAACCCAAGTGGCGGCGGTGGCATGCCTCCGGCTGCCGGTGCTTGGCTCGACCCACTGAAGTAGGGGTAGTAGCCGGCCGTGAACCAGGGGTCCGGCTAGGGGTAGTTACCGCCGCCGTCACCCCCTCCACCGGCCATGGCAGCGCGCTGGGAAGGGTTGCGAACAGTGGGACGGTAGGAGGAATGGATGGTGAGGGGCGGATGAGGATGAAGGCCGGAGGGGCGCAGCCAGCTGGGGGGAGCACAAGGATGGCAAGGTACCCGGAGGGGAGCACGCAACGCGACGGCAGGCCGAGGCAAAGGTCGGCGCAGTGGAAACAGGGAAGGGGAGGGCGGCCACTGGGGAGGGTTCGCCGGGCCGACGCCGGATCCAGCTAAATGCAGTCTCGCGCCGTGCTGCTGTTGACGGAAGGCGGCCGGCGGGCACACCGGAGGAAGGCAGGCGGCGGCGCTTGCGGAAAATGGTGGCACCGACCTGGGGCCCCGGAGTGCTTCAAATGGCGGGGAGGGGGCCGCGGCGGGGAAGAACACCGAATAGGAGCGGGCGGCGGCGGGTCCGTTTGCCGGCGCGGCGGAGGGGGGGCCGAACACGGCCCGGCGGCCGCCGGTCCGGCCCCGACATTGAGTCGTCGCGCGGGTGGCTTCTATGGCTGACGAACGGAACGCCGCCGCAGATCCGGTGTGTGGGGGGTGCCGGCCACCGGATCCGGGCAACGGACGGCAATACGGCGGCCGGCGGCGGTGGATTGCGGCGGCGCGTGTGGGACAAGCCGGATGCGGCTTGCGGGGGGAGGAGGACGCATCGTTGCGCTGGGACAGGCAACCGGGGGACTCCTATCTCGGTCGCCCGTGGGTCCCACGCCTGTGGGATATGGGTACCCC
>CM014272.1:12100644-12152961 GCA_004135705.1 Alloteropsis semialata
ACTTCCATTGTGTTGGTTGTTTCTTCTCCATCAGTCGGGACAGGGCTCGGTAGCGTCGTCAACTTTCTTGACAGCCACAGGTGAAATAGAAGTACATTGATCGATATGGGCTAGATCATAATAAGCCCAACAAGCCTGCAGCACCCGCTCCATCCAGCCCACCAAGTCACCATTGGCCATCTACCAGATCCCATGGCAGAGATCGCACACATTGCACATGCCAAACATGAACCACCTAAAACCCTAAACCAAAAAAGAAAAATCCCCACCTTATCCTTTCATTATTCGCTACTCCATTCGCTCCAAATTACAATTCGTTTGATGTTTTTGACCCAAAGTTTGACTGCTCGTCTTATTCAAAAAACTTGTGCAAATATAGTCAAATGTAAGTCATTCATGAAGAACTTTTATTAATAAAACAATCCACAATAAATGATGTGATATTTTGCACAATTTCTTGAATAAGACGAGAGGATCAAACATAGGGACAAAAAGTGAAACGAATTGTAATTTGGGATGGAGGAATTAGCGAATAATGAAAGGATTGGTGTTCATTGAGGCTGTGCTCATTTATGATAATGGTGTCAGAGAACAATTCGGTTTTCATTTTCTTGTTCTGTTTGAAATATTGTTTTCTTTTTCAAACCTTTTTGTATGCCTTGCATCTAACTCTGAGGGTACAAACCAAAAAACACGTCACCACTCACCACCACGAGCCAAATCACAAACGACTGAAACACAAAAACAGACGGGAAAAAAATAACTGAACAGAATTGAAGGCAGATCATGTGCCTCACCGTCGTACTCCCTATGGGCCACGTGCCTGACTGCGCGCTGGCTCGGCCGACGTCCGGGCCGACGAGTTGGGCCTCTGTAGGCTCGCTAACATCATTGGCCCACTCTACCGCAGTTTCATAAAAGCACGTATGCGCATTGGATTAGGCCGCTCGTGGGTCCAGTGTGCAGCGAGATTGAGGAGAGGTGACGGACGAAACACTCTACATTTTAATCTATACTATAAAGAGAATAACTTTTGAAAACATTTTTCACCCAAAGTTAAACACCCTTACCCCTCACAAGAGGTCCCACCTGACAGACCAAAAGCTTGACAGGGGAGGGGGGAGATTGAAAAGTTGGAGGAAGGAAAATAGTTTCAGTGTTTTTTGATTGTTTTTGTTACCGCGGCTCCGGTCTTACCCGCCCGCGTGTACCCATCCAATCCCGCCCGTCAATCTCGTGTCTTTCCTCCCACGCTTTCCTTCCCTGTCGCAACCATCCCATCCTTCCTTTCCTATCCATCCGCGCCGCTTCTGTTCCTGTCGAGAGTCTGCCTCCCCCCTTTCTGTGTCGCTGGCCCTGCACCGAAGCAGACGCCGCCCCCGCTCCATTCTCCTGCACGCCGCCCCAAGCCCCATCAACCGGCGGCGGCAGACGGCAGCGCGACCCTCCCCTGGCGGCGGACGGCGGCGCAGCCCCTTCTCCTGGCAGCAGCAGACGATGACATGGCCCCCATCCCCTGGCGGCGGCAGATGGCGGCGCGGCCCCATCCCGAACGAGGAGTTCCAGCAGCGGCTCCATCCACCTTCAGCTTGACACCCAGGACACCGAAGCCGCCCGACCCGCCTTCCTCTAATCACGCGCGTGCAAAATCAAAGTTTTATTGTTTCTCTTTTTGTTTCCTTGTTTCCTCAATCACCTCCTGAATCCTGATACGCTGCGGACGTGCCTCTCTGAGTCTCAAACTCTCAGCTCCTCGTTTTTGTTTCCTGTTCTGCGGCGTCGATCACGCATCCTCCCATTTCTTTCCTTCTCCGTAGCGCCCATCCCATCCAAACCGGTGGATCTCCTCACGCCGATCTCTCCCTCCCCCTCACGCACACCACCGGCCAGACCTTCTTCTGGCGCCGCATCTCCCTCTCCTCGCTCCGCTTCACCGACGCGCTTGGCGACGTAGCAGGTGACGGCCTGACGCCAATGACGGGGCACATGGTGAAGTCGAACCGTGCGGGCGGCGTGTCCGTCTGGGAGTTGATAAGTGTCTCATCGAGGTAGAGGAGCAGCGTCCGCCTCGGCGCCTCCAGGCGACGTCGGCGACATGAGCGCGACATTCTGCCCGCGGACCATGGGGTTCTACAAAGGCCTGGGAGTGAGGGTAGGGGAAGGCGAGGAGCGGAGGTGCTGGAACACGCGGCGGCGGCGACCCAAGGCCGGCGAAGAGCTTGTGGAGGTGGCATCAGGAGCGCTCTAAGACTCGAAGGTCGCGGCGACTTCGATGGGGCTCCCGCACCACCAGTTCCCGTCGTTCCCCTAGCTCTGCCCGCTCTCCAACGCCACCGCCGCCGCGTCGCCGTGCCGCGTGCACTCCCACTCCGCTGCGCCAGGACCGACGCTGATCTCGCCTCCTTCTAGACAGGCCAGACCCGCCATCCTCCTCCGCCACGCCCTGACCGGCTGATCCGTTCATCCTAAAGCCAACAAGGAAGAGTATCACCAGGATAGAGGGCTTCGGTGGGGATGGTAATGGTAATGGCGCCGATGTCAATGGAGGCCGCGGCGGCGGCCACGAAGTGGCTTCGAGCCTTCAACACGGGCGAGTACTACTGCCGCATGCTGCTACTGAAGCTCCGATGCTGCTGTGCAACTATAGCAAGTACATCCACGAAGTGGAGGGCGACATCGCGGGCGCCGAGGGCTGCTACTGCTATACGCGGGCTGCTGGTATGCCCCGGTGACGCCGACCTTGTCAGCTTCTATGGCAACCTCATCCCCGACCCCGAGGCACGAGAAGGACCACGCCGCCGGATGACTGGTGAGTGTGAGCCAATCGTCCACGGATCGTGATTCTTTGCCCAGCGTATCGAATCAATCATGCCACCAACACCAGGTACGCATGCCACATGCTCCTCTTTTCAAAAGCAGGATCAATACATGATCATTTTCATGGTTGACTGAACAAAAAAAATTATCTGATTCATTTTCATGGTCATACAGGATCATTGTAGCCTGGTCATACAGGAGCTAACAATCCCTTATCTGATTCATTCAAGCCAATTTGTGGAATTTTCCTTGCATTGTTTTACTTTACATTTATGTCAAATGTTGGCGACCATGGTGGCATGCTTTCTGCTTATGGTCAATGAGCTTGATTAGTGGTTAGCAACTAAAACAATGTTCTGGAATGCACCACCAATATGCTACACCATGATACTGAAAATTCGTGTGCTTGAAATACACCGAATTTCTGAAAATATTTCATGTCTAATATCCAGTTGAGGGTTGTTGGCAGCAATATGTTTATTCTCTGCATTGACCTGGAAGCAGTTGTTCTTTATCCATGGAAAACCTTGTATTGTGATGATTGTGTACATGTTGTTTGATGAAATGTCTCATCTAATAACTAAACAATTGAGCTTTGTTTCCCAGATTAGTTATTTTGGTCAATCGAATAATTTATGTGTCTTATATAACTTACGAGAATGATCCCTGAAATGGAGGCTCAGTGGTATGAATAGGTAGCTGGAGCAAAGGGCCAGGTGATCAATTTTCTCTTGTACCTTGTCACTGTGTCACTTTAATTTTTGGTGCAAATGAGACAATTGAATATACATCGCTTCAGGTTATTAGTTGGCCACCTATTGTTCCTTAAAAACAGTTTTGCAGTCGAACATGTTCTTTGGGTATTGTTTGTTTTTGCCTTTTATTTTTTGTGCAAAAATAGAATGATCTTGCTATCTAATGTGCAAAATGAAATCCACAAAATGTTCTTACATACTAATTTGTCAGATTGTGATTGTTTCTTGCCTGTCAAAGCTTTGCTCCTTGCTTTTAGGTTACGGAATAGAAAATGAGGTGTCTAACCAAGTGACCTGCGAGGCTGCGAGCAAGGTTTTGTGCATAAAATCTCCATGTTAGTTACCTCTCCAACCTGTATAGCAAATTAAACAAAGTATAGCATCCTAAATTGTTTTTACTAATCTCCGGCGACCCGCACTCCATTCTTGCGACGGTCAGTGCACTGGCATCGATGAAATGCGGGCGTAGGTGCTCCGCCTCCACGAGGGCTCCTGCGGGCCGTGCTCTCCTCCCCAAAGGTACGCTATCCTTGCCTCTCGCCTCATGAGAATTCGGTGATTTCGTTTACTCGTGCAAGATTTGGATGATTCTCTTCTTGACGCTTCCTTGCCTGGAGAAGGATCTGCAAGATCGTTGTACCAATTTAAGCAATTGAATGGGCAGTTTGTTGTTGTTTTTTGAGTTCGGATGTTAAGGGTTGCTTTCACCAGCATCTGCCTGTACTATTGGAAAATCGACATGTAGTATCACTGTATCAGTATGTGGGTATGAAATTCAGTGGGAAATTTTAGGTGTGCAACCATGGAATTCATTTCTTGAAGTGTCAACTCAACCTGCGGCATGCACCGCTGAATTTCGATGCCTGCTGCTGCTAGGTTACATGTTATTTAGGTCCAGACTTTAGATCAATTTCTCATTTATTTGGGAGGTGTGACGGGCTAAATTTCCTGTATTTCAGTGGATGACATACAAGGAACGTGTCCAATTCCATGTTGCTCAGAAGCAGAATCCATCAGTCCTATATGGATGGATAATGCTATTGGAGTGGTTTAATTTTTTCGTTTGCTTTTTCGGTTTACGTCGTAGGCAATGGCAGCCTGTATTTCAAATTATTCAAATCAATTTCTCTTTGTTGTTGTATTTATCTTGATAATTTAGGTGATGCATTATGGAAGGTAATTTGTACCTTTCAAGATGTTGCGTCAACATCATTTGGTTCCTGTTAAGGTAGTTATTATCAGATTTTCAGCGCTCTGGTTGATCACCTAAAGGAGGCCATCCTTCGTGGCCACAGCGGAAAGGAGGCCGTTGACCAATGCACGATTTTGGTGCTTGATGATGGCGCTTGAGCAGCGGCAGCCCTATGACAAGGCAAAGGAGAAAGACGTCGTCATGACGGCTACGGCCCACATCTTCTAGGTAAGCAGCTCGATCGCCTGCATCTTTAATCCTCCTTTAGTTCGAGCAGCTCTCATCCAGTCATCCCTCCTCTTTTGTGCTGACGGAACGGTACCCTCTCTTCTCCAACGGCTATGACGTCCTAGAAAAGAGGAGGAACCACACCTCTGTTGAAAGGAAAAGGGACTGCAATTCTGCAAATCCTAGAGGTAATTTGATTTTAGGATACGTATGCATCTAGGGTTAGGGCCGGGTGAAGCGGATTGGTGAAGAGATTGGCCATGTTTTATTTGTGTTGGATTGGAGTATATGTTGCTCAGTTGCTTTCTTAGACAATGATTATGCAGCATATATGTTAAAAGTTGAACACACAACCTGACTGATATGTGGTTCTTGTGATTATTAAAAATTGATGCAGAAAGCTTGTATTGAGGAACACATGATTGATATGTGTATGATTAACATTATTTTTATCAATGTGCCCAATCCAGTGATGTGACCATAACTGGTCTGGCTAAGATATAATATTCAGAGCTGTTTTCATTAGATCAGTGTGACCTAGGTGGTTTGGCAAGGCATAATATTCAGAACCGTTTTCATTAGAGTAGTCACAGCAACTGAATTTTCTAAACAAACTACAGATGTTGTCTTGAATGGAATAATAGGGCATAGACACAGCCTACATTACCATAGAACAATGGTCATCTTACATATGTTATTGATTTTCAGAAATTTTCCATCTGAACACATGAGTTCTTGCATTAGAGGTAATGGCGTATCCTGGCCTACATTGGGCTGAGAGGAAAGGAAGTACTTTCTGCAGGTATTGACCGTTATATGCACCTCATATAATTTTAAAAAGGCTGTTTAATTCAGCAGTTTGTAATGTTTCCCATACGACAATATAGTTTCAATTGGAAGTCACCTTGTTGCAGATACCTTGATTCATTGAGTTGCAATATAAACTCTGGCCGACAGCAGGAAGGGGTCGACGTCCTCAAGCTCGGCCCGTTGTAGTGCCTGGAGCGCCTCGTGCGCATTGCTGGCGAGGATAACAAGGCTTCGTGCTCAGGCTCAAGAACCATGTTGACAGGTACTATACTAAGCCCTTGCTCTGCGTGGTTGCCTTCACTCACTAGGTGTTTGACGATTTGCACAGGACGATGCTTTGGTTGGTGCAGGCTGCAGGGTCACAATCTGGATGCCCACCATCGATGTGCGGTTCCTGAACCTGGTGGTGGAGGCCGAGGCGCGCGTTGGCAGGAGGCCTCCCATCGTTGTCAAATCTCAACTGAGGTACGTGCATGGCCATCGCGGCCGTTCGGGGGACGATGGGGTTCCTGTTCAGTTTCGACTACGCGTCTGGCGGCGAGGTGAGTAGAAGGGCGGTGGCAGCCATCTCATGCCTCAGTCCCTGGCCCCGTCGACAAGACACAATGTCAGTTTGCGTGCACTCTCACGCGGAATCCATGGGGTGCTGCTTCTATGATACTCGCTACAGTGGATGAGTTTTAGATTTGTGAGGGGGTGGGAATAATGTGAGCCGCAGCGGGTTAACTATGCCGATTTGTTCTGTTGTTTCTCAGGATTCTGCGGGGAGGGGGACGAGGTGGCCGTTGAGGAAGGTGCTCTCAGCAATGTTCGAGCGAGAAGGTGCCCTCTTTTCCTTTTTGTCGAGTTTGTTCCATACTTCTCCTTTGCTCACTGTTGAGTTGGATGGTGGTGATTGCTTCTGCTTTTATTTGTTTCCGGTGTTGCTGGCTTGTGTTGTTTGGTTGAAGATGAGGGATCGAGGGCTGAACAGATTGCAAAATCATGGGCTTACCAGGGCGATTGGAGGAAGGGGATGGATCAGGATCTTGAGCCCCAGGTACGATCCATTCTGAAAATCTGCTGAGGGTTGATTTAATTGCAATCATTGTTTATATCTCAATGTGCTTGTTTATCGGTGTTGTAACTCATGGTTTTAGTTCAGCTGAATTTACATACTGGGACCAACATATATAGTAGTAGCATAGAAAAACCTTGGTTAATTAACAATTATGAGTCATGCTTCCTCCTTTTCTTTTTCTTCAATTCATCTTTGTATGCATGTTCAATCAAAATGTTTACATGCACAATGCTTGTGGTGTTATTGAAACAATGTGCACACACTGTGATGCTAATTTGTTTTGGATGTGGGCCTATCAATTTTACCTTAACATGAATTGTCACATCAATTTAGTTGATTCACTACTCACTTGATTAAACTTATTATGCTGTAAAGAGTTACAGACAATAAAAGCAGCCAATTTGGTTGTATAAACACAATACACTGTGTGATTATGCTACTTGATTTCATACAAATAAGATTTTCAAATAAATTGTGATAAAGTTATTTAGTATCTACATATGAAATGTGAGTAAGATTTGCAGTGCATGTGAGTAAGATTTGGCAACACATTTTTTAGTTCTTTTTGAGTGAATTTTGATGCTTCCAAGTTTTGCAAAGATATCATGTTATTCACATTTACTAGGATTTTAGCTATCATTTGCTTGTTGGGTTATTAATCTGTTGTTGACCATGGGTCCTTTCTTCAGCAAGAAAATAACAAAAGATGGAAGTTTGTAAGGGCTAAATATTGTACTGCGTGTTAGGGATGAGAGGGGTAATGATGAGGGGATATTGAGGGTATATGTTGAGAAGTAAATTTAACTAGGATGGCTTTCAGAGTTTTCTTTGATCAGGCAAATTAGACACGGACTTGTGGTTGTTTATATGTACGCTCTATGTGCAGAAATGAATTTAGCCTTACATTTAGTTTCTGATTATCATTTTGATTTTAGCATATTGTTTCTGGTTAAATTATTTTACTGAAGATCTAGGAAGAAGACAAGAAAGAATTGAGAAAAGATGAAAAATGTCAAACCTTTTTTAATGTAGACATGAAAGAATTTCAGAAGATATGAAAGAATTATTATGTCATATCTCATTTTTTTTGAACTGAAGGTCATAGCAAGTATATGGTCAAGAGAATTCTTCCAGTGACAGTTTTGTGAGTGCACTCTTATACAGGTAAAGCTCTCAGAGTAAAAAAAAATATATCTGTTAGTGTCGTTGTTCATTTGGTAAGGGGATTACACTTACCCAACGGCCTTATTCCAGGTGAGATCTCAATGATGATTTTTGTTGTTACTGTTATGTCTAATCTTGTTATCTTTTGAACTGATTGCTTTAGATATCATGCTTAAGGCATGAAAGGGCATGTTTACTGGTGTATGTTGATGTTTTTCTTTTTCTAAAAGATCATTCCTTCCATTCCCATCTTTCTTATTGAAGACCTATAGTAGTTAGGGGGCTAACGAGAGTTCTAACTTCTAAGATTCTTCAAAGGATATTTACAAAAGAAGATGAATCAAAGTAGCTCAGCATGATAACTAAATCCCAATATATGTGTTCTGATTAGAGATAATATTCTTGATCATGAAAGTTTAAAATGTTTTCTTTCAAGGAATATTTTCTTAAAATTTCATTAGCACCTGATAACCAATCAGATCACAGTTTGCAATGTGTGTTCTAACAATTTCTGCCTTTCCACAAACCTAGGGGAAATGATTCTTATTTGCTTGGTCAGCTATCCAAATTGCTTTTCTGACTGGGCCAATGGATTCCGGCAGCATCAAGATTGAGACCTTCTACAAGAAGAGACCATCAACGATGTGCTTGAAGGATGAATCACAAGATGAGATCACGCTCTAACGGTTAGCTTTCTTTGCAACCATCATTTTCTCTGATCACTATTTTTTCTTTATACTTCCTGCATGTGGATTAATCTCAATGTGTTATAAAAAGGATATTTTTTAGGCTAGGTAAACCAGACATTATGAAAAAGGGAAGATGTATATTATTGTTTCAAGTTACGTAGTTCATCTGTTGTCTTCTATTCCTCTTATGCTCTCATAATTCCTATGCTTGTTATCTGTGACAATGTGATTGGCCTCAGATTTATTCCATCGGCATCGAGTCCATTGGAAACCGGCGGCCTGTCCACGGCGACGCCCCACGATCAAAAATTGATCGCTTGCACCTGGCTGAACTCACACACTGTCTCTGTTTCCACCCCCGTCGGTGACCTGCTCGTGGTCGTTATGTGGTGATCAGCGGACCGTGCTCATGGTCGCGGCAAGGTTGCCACCGCTCATGTTCGTGACAAGTTCTCTAGGAAAAGATCCACATGCTATGGTTTAAGCTGCCTCCTACAGGTAATTCACGCTTTCATTTCCCTGGCACCTTTCTCTTCCACCTGGATTTATTTGTGTGTGCGCTAAAATTTTGTTAGTGATCCTGAATTCATTGCACATGATTCGTCATTATTTTTTGTACTTGTGCTAATCGTTGGTTGCAATTCCAACACAAGCTGATAGTACATGAAGACACCAGGGTATCAAACAGTCATAGAGTTGGCAATACTTTTTTGGTTGAACTTTCCTTAAAGGCAATGATAAAAAAAGTATCCTTTCTTTAACAGTTAGAGAACAGAGAAGGAAAATTATACGGTAAATGCACTGCACACTATCTTGTCCAAATACTACAGATCAAATGTAGGAATAGATAAATGTACATGCTGCTCATTTGGAATTTCTCCTATGTCGTTTTTTTGTTAGTTTTCCTTCAATCAGGTTCTTAGATTGTGCCATTAAAATAGACATTCACCTCTGCGTATGAAACAAAGAGTGTACCCCTTTGGAATAATCTAAATTGGTGTCTTTTTCCCTTTTTAAAGGGCTGGAGATGAGTTTTCTACAAATTATTGCCTGCCAAGCTCGTACTGCCTGCTCTTGTCAAAACATGATTCATGGAAGTATTGTTTTCCATTGTAGTTATCGTCATCGCACCGGCAAGACCCTGACTTTGATATGGCTGCTCGTAGTCCGTTTGTCGATTTGACGAACATTCCCAATGGGCATTCTGTTCGGGATCGTAAGAGGCCAAGGTTGGAGTTAGATCCCATACAGCTTGGAGTAGAAGAACAATTACAATGTCCTGGTATTTATTTCCAAACCTTTTCTAAATATGTTATCATTGCGTGGCTTGTATTTAATTGATCAGATTAATTGTGGTTTTGAATTTTAGATATTGATCAGAAGGGGCTTAAACGCCAAAAGGCCAGAGAAAGGTATGCAAATATGCCACTGGAGAAGAAAGTCGAATTAAATTCCACAAGAAGGGAGTCTTACCGTTTGAGAAAGGCTGAAAAAGAATCTATCACCAGTGTTGTGGATAGCACAGGCATGTATCACAAGAGTAAAATTTGTATTGGCAAATTATATTATTATATTATGATCATCTTATATTCGTTTTTGTGTGATCAGTACTCCCTGAGAATGTTGAACCAGACTTCGTCAATGAGAATGGGCTGCGTTGCAGTGATACAAATGCGGTGGCAAGGCGGATCAACAATGACACTGTGCAGCAACCAACAGGTGACAAAAATATTTCCTATAAAACAAATAGTATATTATATATAGATGATTATAGTAAAACATTTTAATTACATTCTGTTGGACCAGTGCTTCCTGAGAATATTGAACCAGATGATGAAGTGAATGAAACTTGGCTTCGTCGCAATTATACGTATACGGTGGTAGGGCGAATCAACCGTGAGATTGTGCATCAGGCAACAGGTGAGTGCAATATATCCCGGATGGTGTGTTTTTTCAACCATAAGTGTATACTATAAACGCATATGTTATACATTTTATATTAGTGGATGTTACAGGTGGTGTTAGTGATGTCTCTCCATATGATCGAAAGAAGGCTAGAGATAGGAAAAAGAAAAGGACTAGATATACATTTTATATTAGTGGATGTTACAGGTGGCATTACATTTTATGAACTTGATTGTGATCTAATAGTTACTATGTATATTTTATAGATACCCATACTTTAATGAAGATGACCGTGGATTTGATGAAATTCTTATGGCAGAAGGTATATCAAATATAGATTTCGAGCCATAATGGAGATAATCTATAGCTTCATGTCATAAAATTATGTTTGTTTCTTATTCAGTTGACGATGGCGGTAGTGAAAATGAGGATGTTATTGATTGTGATGGCGAAGGTAAATGCTTGCCTTAAATTTCATAGTATGAAATTTTTTATATCAATAATAATTTGGTATTTTATTTTAATATTGTGTGTGTTGGTGGAGGATCACGCCGTTACATGAGTGCCAGGGAATAACACCTTGCAGTCAGCAATACCCCAAGTGAACACTGGTCCAAGAACAAGGGGGTTCTATTAGTAATGGTGTTGGTGAAGAACCTTTCGACTTGGGCATACAGGAAATTGATGATCCAATGCATGGAATAGAAGCTATGGAAGCACTGTGATGCGCAGAGAACATGAATGATTTATATGTTATTACCTAATTAGTGTGGTCGAATTGTCGAGCCCTATCTAAGGGACCACCAAAATGTGGAGAGATGAAGCCTTTTATGATTCAACCATGGTTTGAAGGCTAGAATATTGGATATAAATGGTCGATATACTCTAATAAATTGTAGAACAATATAAATGAGCTTGCAACTGGTTTTCTCTTCTTTGGGAAGAAAATAAAATAGTTGTGGAAAAATAACTGGTAACTAATTAACAAATTTTAAGAAGAGCTTGTAATTAATAAGATAGATATTTTAGGGAATTAATAAAATATTGAAAAATAATTTATAAATGATCAACTAATTTGTCATATTCTTTGGGGTAATTGATAGGGAGTTACCATATGAACCATGATCAGACCAGTAGTTTATTTCTATATGAGCCAACCGATTATATGATTTATAGACAAAACTGGCAAGGTCGTAGGCAATTTCATTAGAGTTGGACAATAAAAGAAATAATAAAAATATTTGATAACATAATTTAAGTAATTACAACACGTGTGTGTGTGTGCGCACTCTATCTATTATATAAAGAAAAGTATGGGATTCAAGTTACATTAATTTTGAAGTCTTCGTTCTAAATCTTTTGTCTAATGAATCTTAATTTGATGGTAATTTTTATAAATAAAACATTTAATTTCATTTAAACATATGCACTTTTATGAATATAGATTTTTGTTTACTAGATTTCTGATTTCTGAAAAACGTGCCTGTGGCACGTGCCTCTCCACTAGTTTACATGACAAGGATGCAAAATATTGGCCCTAAGCTACATACTTGAGTAATGAAGAGATCAGACAGCTATCTACCAGGAAATTTTAACACCAGAAACCTGAGGAATGATTGCACAGGAACAGATGAATGAGTGACTTACTACACTTTATGGTTACAAACATGCATTTCAGAGCCCATGTGAATCAACCTGGCAAGTATGCGGAGCCTTACAAAGTTTATACCATTTTGGAAGATGCAACTGTGATGACAACAATTATTTTGCGGAGATGACAAAAAAATAGTTGACACATGAGTAACTCAATTATGTTGATATAAAGCTATGAAACCGGTACTGCTATTATTACCAGTACAGTTTCAAGTTAGCAAAATATTTATACAAGACAAATAAAACTTCTTAAACAGCAAAAGGAAATGAAGATACAGCAATAACTTTTCTATTCTCAAGGGAGGACATTAATAAATGACAACTTAACAACCTTCCGATGCTGGACAAGGACATATGAAAGTTGGAAAGTCACAAGACATCTCTTTATAGACCGTGAAGTTGGCAACAAGGACATAGCAGTCATCTATAAGGATGTATCAGCTCCCATGAGGAAGTAACAGTTGCAATTTATTGAGATTCATTGAAGAAATGATAATGTACATTGGTATTCTAGCAATAAGTACATGCCAGAAGGGACCAAGTTTTTTATTCAGTATCAGGAATACATGGGTATTCTAGCTGCAATTACATGCCAGAAGGTACCCGTATTCAGCTACTTGTCTTCAAGAGTACAACAACAGGAGGCAACATGCCTCAACACCAACTATTGAATTTTCCTAGAGGTACTGTACAAGGGGTTAGCTGGCAAAAATTACGTGCCAGCAAGACCCAGATTTAATGTAAAGTATCAAGAATACAACCAGCTGAGGAGACATGCCTCAGATCTATAACTGAATTACTGCCAATAAATCCAAACCCAAAGGTTCCATCTTCATATAACCAAATCCTTCCCTCCACACTCCTTGCATCATCTAAGGCAGTCAATAGATGAGGATCGACCACATCATGACTGGAATTGATGCACAATATCCGAGAAATAACCCTGTTCTCACTGCCTGCATGATTGGAAGTCACACCTCGGAAGTGATCGCGGCCACTATAATTATCCAGCTCTTGCTCAGAGAATGGTGGTTCAAGAAATGTAGTATCTGTCGTCCAAAAGACAGGGGAGTAGCCATAGTTTTCGCCCCTTGTATCACTAAATCGTCGACAACTTACTCCACCAATGTCATCATAGGTGACAAGATAAAATTCCAGAGTCCTATCCTCGCATATACCCTGGGGAACATGGAAGTTAATATAATATGCATGGCAAAGCTCAACTATTAAACAAAATAGGTGGTTTTGTGATATATAAATCATGATACCACGTATATAGTAATCCTCTAACTGGGGGAGAACATTCTTAAGTTAACATCATTCTGTGTGCATGGAAAAGACCAATTATAGAACAGGAGAGAGACATTGAAAAAACGAAAACAAAAATCAAAATTGTGGACATCCATCATTCATGAGATAAAACTGAGGTAAAAACTAATAAATGCCAATGATAATATATAACTTTTCCTGAGATCTCACATCTAGAGAATAGCAACTGCTACACAGTTGCATGAATTAGCCTGTTTCCAAATCTCATAAAATGGTAAAATGTTGCTCCAAATCACAGAGGCAAGACGCAGAAAATCAGAACAAGCTGATATTAACTGCAAAATGTTGTAGGATTTAATACAAGGATCATGACCATGTAAACCACAACTAATTCACCATGATGATATGCAGCCTAAAAGTACAGCTAATTCTATCCAGCATCCATAATGATCTTCTCATAAAAGAAATTAATCCTATTGATATTGGCAAAAGTTTAACTGCTGATTCCCCAGCTTCCACTGACAGAAGAAACCCAGAAAAACATGATTATTCTGACACATACAAATAGTGTTAAGAACTAGCCAGTCATGGAGGGTTTTGTGTGTCCAGAAATGTTACGGAATGAGATTTCACCAAACTTCTGATGTATTAGGATCCAATGGAACTAATATCCCCCTAGGGTTGTTCTAGGTATCCATTTGGATATTGTGATTGGGCACTAGTATGCTTCCTGGAGGCATCAATTTAGGGACAGCAGAATCACAGCAAGGCTAAAGCACTCCGGTTGATAGTTCTGTCTTAATCAATTGGCCATAGTTCTATGAGAATCAGGTTGCATGAGGGATTATGAAACAGCAGTCATCAAACCATGAAAGATACAACTTTGCATGCCGGCAAACCAAATTCCATCACATATCCAATACTTGCTGGAGAATACTTGACTAGCAGTTCTGGTATAACAGTAAGGGTTCAAAGTTTATATACACCAACAGGCAAATTTTGTCTGCAAAAACTACACCCAAGATTTAAAAGCTGCCCATGACCGCTTGAGCTTATAACTGCAGCTTAAAGAAACAGGCCAAAGCTAGTAACAATACCAACAGTCAATTCTAAAGAAATAGCTTCATGCCCTCCTCAATGGTATTGAATTGAGCCAATAAACAACCATCCCTGAAATTCTAGATGTAGTACACCATAGCAAGCCCGCAACTTCATACATGTCAAGCACACACATGGTAGGACTAAGCAGGTCAGTGCAGATGTGCTGAATGTGCAGAGTTTCTACCTGACTGGACATCTATGACTACATCAAACTATGCCATGAGAATGTAATTCCTTTGTAACATTCGTCCAATAAAAATCAAACTGATGCATCAGGTATTCAGTTCAACGTCCAAACTGTGCTGGCAGTGTGTGCAAATCAATGTGAACTACAGATTCTCAAAAGGGAGAAGGCATCAGGCACGAAGGGACTCCGGTCCTCAATGTTTACATGGTTGCAAAGTACTGATCCTCTATTCAATCCCATCCCAGTGGTGTAAGCCTGTAAGGTCCCCCACCCAGAGTGAATGAGGTATCTTCATGGGAATTGGCGAGCACATTGTGCAGTCCTGGACCTCTGATTTATGGATTATTGCACAAACAAGCAATGACATTTCACGGCTCACAGCAGCTACATCGCGAGCACTCAACAATTATGACACCGAAACAATAAAACTTTGCAATAGAAGCAGCGCTGCTCGGACATTGTGCGACAGCAAACGAGCAAGCTCTGTGTCGAGAGGAAGCACCTTCCACAGGCCCTGAAGCGGGCGCGCCGGGGTGGGCTCGACATCCGCAATCCTGACGAAGTGCTCGGGCTCCATGAAACCTCCCTTCCTCCCGTGCTTGCCCCGCCTCCTCCCCCTGGCCCCGGGGCTCCTCCTGTTGGCGAAGTGCGCGTACATCTCCTCCGGCGGGGACCCGCTGACCATCTCCACCTCCTCGTCCTCACCTACGGCCGGCTCCACCACGATGTGGTTGTTGCCGACGAAGTTGACGCAGACCGGCACGTCCCCGGCTGCCGCGACCGTGTCCCCGGAGTCGGCGATGGAGAGCGTCACGAAGGGGGTCCGGGAGACGCCGAGGGCGGCGCCGCCGCGCGGGGAGGGGGCCAGGAGGGACGCCGCGAGCGTGGCGCGCGGGGCCCACTCGAACGCGGCGAGCGACGGGGACCGGGAGGCGGCGGGGTTGGAGGGGGAGTGCAGGGAGGAGGAGGAGGGCAGGCGGCGCCAGAGGCCGAGCAGGCGGCGGAGGCGGTGGAGCGAGCGGAGGAGCCTGCGGGCGGCGGCCGGGCAGGGCGGGGCGGGGAGGAGCGGGGGCGCGGGCAGGCCGAGGCGGAGCGCGAGGGCGAGCGGGAGCGCCGGGGAGGACGCGGCGGACGCGAGGCGGCGGCATGCGCAGGCGGCGGCGGCGGCGTCGGGCGGCGCGAGGAGGGAGAGGATGCACAGCAGCGCGTCCTCCGGAAGGTCCTCCAGCGCCGTGCCCGGCCCCGCCGCCGCCGCCGGTGAGCTCGCCATGGGGGCGTTCGCTCTGATCTTAGCGTGAGAGACCCCGGGCGCGTCGGTGCTGTGGTTGCTCGTGAGATCTCGATGACTCGATGCGTGCTCGTTGGGGAATTCGAATGGGCGGTGACCGGAGGAGAGCTTGAAGCGTGGAGGAGGAAGAAGAGAGGAGAGAGGCTGGGATAGGAGCGAATGGAATATTCGGGTGTGGATTCCGCGGGTGGGCGAGGCGTTTGCGCTAAGGTCGTGGAGTCACTGACTCGTGGGCCCGTTTGAGGCGGTGCGTCTGGCGTGGCCCGCTGCTCAGTGGCGTTGTGTGCAGGTTTCGTGGGGGGAAGGCGCGTGCGTGAAGCATTTTCCTCACCGGTCGGGAGAACCGGACAAGGAACCGGTGGAGAGGAGAGGGGGAAAGTTTTTTTTTGAAGAGGGGGTGTGGGGCCTGTTTCGTTGCGGAGAGGAGGGGAGGATGGACGGCGCTGCGCGGCACGTGACGTGGCGCCGGCGGCGTCCTCCGCCGTGGTCGGGGGCGGCAGCGGGTCACGTGCAAAAGGGTGTGCCTCCTCGGTCCTCTGACCTAGAGAGATCACTAGAGAAGAATTTTCAGGCAGAAATGTCTCTGATGTGGTTATACGACGCTGTAGTGTACACGCACCCACGGGCCACGGTCAATGGTGGCTGCTTGACTTGTGCTGTTCGTATACCATGCAGAAACATGGGGGGTGTTTGGTTGCCTATGTGATATCAGCTTGGCTTGCATACGTGAGACAGGCTGAGTGCGTACAAATTTTCGTGTTTGGTTGTCTGTACGTCTCCAGCCTGGTTGAGAAGAGAAGGTGTTTGGTTACCCGTATGTGTCGATAAGATTAGAAAAAACAAGTAATTTTATAATGTTTAGCTTATGTAGTTATGTTCTAGTGATTTTTTGTCACCTTTGTAAATCTTAATCTAATTTAAAGTATACTAATATTAATTAATATATGCTAATCATACACTAATAATATCATTAGCAGGCTAATGCTTGGCTCCCACGAGCCAGGCCCGCCAGAAATGACCGATTCTGGCGTTTCCCGCGAGCCTGGCTCAACCTGTACGGTTGCACGCAGGGAGCCAGGTCTGGCCGCCTGTCCATCCAACCAAATGATGGCACTCTGCATCTCGCCAGCCTAGTTCGTGCGGACGCAGGCAACCAAACGCACCCTTGAATGACTGCATGCACCGTACGAGAACTGGTGTCACCTTCTTCATCGAGATCTCTTTACTCGATTATTGATCTCTCTTATTTGATCACTCATTATCCAAAATTTAGTACAAATATATAAAACAACAAGTCATACTTCATATACATTTGATGATAACAAATAATGATAGCTATATTAAAAAGATGAATGATTAAATGTTGTGAACTGATCCGCCAATAGTAATTTGGGATAGAAGGAATAGCATTTTTGAAGGGCTCGTGACACCCGAATAGGAGGGTGAATTAGGTGTCTTAAAATCAATATGGCAATCTCTTAGTTTATTTTAGATAATCACTTCCTAGAATCAGTAGAGAATCAATTCTCTTTGAAAAAAAATTATTTGGCAGAGCTACTGCTGGATTCAGTAAAGACTCAGTTATGCGAGCTCTGCCAAACAGAGTTAATTTTGTTTTGGCCTATATTTTGTTATGCGACTTTTTTTTTGGGGGTCGAGCTAAGAATGCTTAGGTGTCCACATCTCCTCCTTCAATGCCAGTGAGCTCCTACCTAGCACCGTGTTGATAATTGAGAGCAATACAATTTCATTCTGGATTTAATTGCGAATGAAGGCCCAATGCAAAACATATTAAGAAATTCAGGCATCAAACGGTGCCTAAGCTTATTTGGCCGGCAACTTAACAATCCATGCACTAGCTGGCCCTTGATCATTTGCATAATTTGTAGTTGTTGTCCCCTCTCTAGTTGAAACGTTATTCTAACTTGGCTCCTAACTTTCTAAGGTACAAAGAATAACGACAGAGTTTATTTGGAACGAGAGGTGAGGAGTGATCCAGTTTCTAGCATTAGCTGTCCACATATCACCTTGTAAGGATCGGAGCCCTTTTTACTGTTTTGCTCATGTGGTTGGTGTTCGAAAATTTCATGTGCTAGAAGCTGGGCTCTGGTTCCAAATAGGTCGGATCCCGGTAGAGATTCCAGAAGCCAGATTTTCGGATTCTCAAAATCTCCTAACGAAGTGCTCACGCATTGGATCCTAAGATGGACCAATGACATTCTAATACACCTGAATTAGTTAATAGTAGAGTAAATTTATATTAGCCTAGATAGTTGGCAAACAAAAACATACCAATAGTTCCAAAATTAAAATTTATAGTTTGTCAGTAGCAGACATCTGCTACTAAAAAATGTTCTCATCTCACATGCTTGATACTGATTCAGTGATTCTCTTTTCTTTTCTTTTTTTTTTGCGAGAATGATACTGATTCTCTTTACACTCAAAGCAGGACAAGAAGGGTCTATTACTACAAAGTTTTCAGATCTTGAGCATTCTGAATCTTCGTCCTTCCACCCCTGATGTAACCTGCTGCCAAGCTCACTTATTATGTCCCTGCTCTTTGTCTGTACAGTACTCTGAAGAACAGAGAATGTCATCTTCGGAGTTGCTGGAATCGTTTACTGCATGTTGGGCTTTTTTTCACAGCGTTAGGACCATGTCGAGATTGAAGCATATGCATGTGCAGCATCAGATTCAGATCTGTCGATTCAGACAGTTTTGACAGAATGAGAGCCCAACACTACAAGGTCAAAAGGGAACAGAGTTGACACCTACTGTCTGCTCTAGGCCACTAACGACTGAAGAAAAGGTTCGCTAATTAACTCTCCTAATGCTAATTCCTTGTTTGTGTGTTGCGTGTGTTCTGCGACGACGACTAACATTTCTTGCTCAACTGTCCACCTATCCCAACACGATTTCTTTCCCCCCAAAAAACAGTGTTCAGATGATACGCCATCGTCATCGAGCAACAAAACCAACAACAAAAATAAAGAAAACCTGATCGATCTGATCTTGTTCTTCGATTTCTTGGACGAAACCCACGGATCGTCAATGCCGAGTACTCCATCCAAATCAATA
Source organism: Alloteropsis semialata (assembly GCA_004135705.1). Classification (NCBI taxonomy): domain Eukaryota; kingdom Viridiplantae; phylum Streptophyta; class Magnoliopsida; order Poales; family Poaceae; genus Alloteropsis; species Alloteropsis semialata. The sequence goes on from CM014272.1 coordinate 12,119,841, forward strand.
GACCAAACCCTGCGAAAAAAAGTCGTAAATATATACAATTAGTACTTCACAAGAACAGAAAAGGGACACATGGGACAGATTTCATTTCTCCTCCCTCTTGATCAACACACACATGGGACAAGCAGTTTCAACCACTTCTCCCGGCGGCCCCTCTCCCTTTCTCACATCAACACACCCCAACTACTTGGCCGCATAGCCATGGGGAATCTTCGCATCTACGTGGAGGGATCAACTACTCAAACTGGAATATTATTTTTTTTTGACAAAAAATGGAATATTACTAGTATATGGTCTCAAAAGATCCCAGCTGCTTGCACTCCTTGTTTGCCTCCATAGAGCAACATGGCTCCAACCACAAGAGAAGACTGCTAGAGAGAGAGAGAGACCTAGAGAGAGAGAGAGAGAGATGGGTATATAGAGAGGCAGATACGTCCACTTCTCCACACTGAAAACTTCTCTCTCTGTACCTTCACACAAGGCAAGCTAACCACCATTGCCAGCCAGCATAGGAGCTTGCTTCTGATGCATGGTTCCTTGTCTTGACGAGCTACACAACCACATTGTTGTGGTGGTCTGCTTGTATGTGTGCAAGAAAGGGAAGGGCCGCTGCACCAGCCAAGCCTGACACCGAGAGGTGCTGGAGGAGATACAGCTCCAAGAAGAGCTTGGTGGTGGTGAGCTTGGAGGAGGAAGCCATGGCTTCTTCTCCTGCTACGACTACTTCCTGCGTAGCTTGGAATAATGGCGGTGATGAGAAGAAGGATGAGGAGAAGAGGAAGTGCGAGCTCATCGGGTACGATGCGCTGCCGGAGTGGCTCAAGGACAACGAGTTCATCCATGGCTACTACCGGTGCGAGTGGCCGATGAAGGAGACGCTCCTCAGCATCTTCTCCATCCACAACGAGACCCTCAACGTTTGGTCGTAAGTCCATCATATCCAACCCCTCAACCTTAATTTCCACAATTTTAATCCCTTTTTATCCACCCGTTGCTCTTCTTCAGAGTTCAGACATTGCTAATCTCTGCACACATATATGGCCATGTTTGGTTTTCTAGTCTAGTATCTAGCACGGAGAGAATCTTTCTTGCATGGAGTACTAAATGAAGTATATTTGCAAAACCTCTTCACGGATGAGCGTAACTTTTCGAGACGAATCTAATGAGCCTAATTAATTGATGATTGGCTACAGTGATGCTACAGTAACCATCCTCTAAACATCCTCTAATCATGCGGTCAAAGGCCTCATTAGATTCTTCAGGGTTCCTAGTGCAGGGGTTCTGGAGTTAGTTTTGTAAAATACCTTTATTTAATACCTTTAATTAGTGGTCAAAGTTGTGAACAGTTTCTAGCACTGGAAAACCAAAAGGGGCCTATATTTGCCTCACATTTATTGTTGTTCCTGCAGGCATTTGATAGGGTTCCTGCTGTTCTTGTGCCTGACAATCTTCACGGCAATGGTGATCCCAAGGGACAGCAGCTGGAGCAGTCGTGGCAGCACTGCATACTGGGGAGATCTGGTGGAGATGGCCAACATGACGGTGGCGCTGAGGCACGAGGCACTTGCAACGTGTTTCCTGCTGCCACCATCTGCCGCTGCAGCAGCTGGTTTGTCTGAAGATGGTCAGCAGATCCCAACCAGCTGTCCACCCAACACCTCCTCCTCCTCCTCCTCTCATCGCCATCATCATGCCATCCAGATCCAGGTACTAATTGAATCTCTACCATTTCTTTGTTTGTTAACCTATAATATTGTTGTTTGGGTTGCATGCACTTAACCTTTAAACTACTCAAACATTGACCATCAAATTGCTTTTTTTAAAAAAAATCTAGACCAATGAACTTTGTTGTTAGATCAGGTATGGTTAAATTACTCTAGGAAAGCATTTTTCACAATATTACGACGTGTCTCTAACCCTCTATAGTTTTTTTCACAAGAGTAATTAATTAGTGTTCAAAGTAGTGTTCCAGTGACCGTAATGACCATAATGCTGGTTAATTTAGTCTTAGACTTTGACCTCAGTGGCTGCAGCACAAGGGTTAGACTGTCAGTGTCATGTGATTATATGCTCTAGTTAATGGGGCGTGTCAGGGTAGTACCGATCTCAGGTAGGTGGATTGAGGCTTCCATATTAACTTCTGGGTTAGTTGGCATGTTTAAATGTTGGGCTGCTAGCTGCTGGCAGGCTTGCATCTCCATTGCATTTACAACATTAAGTCCTTTCCTTTTACTCGCCCCTTGCTACCCTGCTAGATAGGGTTCTTAACAACCTTGCTGATGCATGCTTTAATCTGCTTTAGTTGTTGCTGTTTGCTTTTCATAATTTCTTCAGGGTGGTACAAGCAACAGTACTATCTTTTCTTTGGTTTGCTTCAATATTTCTTTTCATGTTTGTGCCAGCCAGAGTGTTGGAGGTTATTTATAGTATATTGAAACAGTTGTGAGTCATGCCGGCAGACAACTGAAAATTAGTTGGATGATTCGATGAACCCAGCTGGAATTTGCAAATGTGTCTCGAAGTGGGAGGGATTGATACATGTAACGGTTTCAGTGCAGTAGTGTAACTGTAGCTGATTTGCAAATTAAATTGGAGTCTCGATTTGTTCTGGTCAACCGTACCATTATAGCCATGATATCTACATGATGCGTGCACGCATTGAGACGGCAACGCTTGATTTGCTTCGAGAGTTTGTGTTTGCAAGTTGCAACTGAACATGCAAATCTTATATGCAGTGCTTGTTGATAGAACATAGTGAGGATGACAGTTGACCCATTTCTATCCAAACCACGTGCCAATAAGAAGATTTCGGGCGAGGAACAAAAATAAGGCATAATAACTATCCAACAAAATACAAATATCAATGCCCACATTTGTATTTTGTAGATGCTGACGATGCATCCATATATGCCTTGTACCTTCTGGATCTCTGTTTCAGCAAACCTGCAACCACAAGAGTAATTGGATGTTTCACCTGACACTACTGGACCACGGATCCATTGTATTGTACTGTAGCAAATCAAGTGTGCATTTTTAGGTTACCCTGTTTGGTTTTCTAGTCTAGCATCTAGCACGGAGGGAATCTTTCTTGCATGGAGTACTAAATGAAGTCTATTTGCAAAATCTCTTCACGGATGAGCGTAACTTTTCGAGACGAATCTAATGAGCCTAATTAATCGATGATTGGCTACAGTGATGCTACAGTAACCATCCTCTAATCATCCTCTAATCATACGGTCAAAGGCCTCATTAGATTCTTCAGGGTTCCTAGTGCAGAGGTTCTGGAGTTAGTTTTGTAAAATACCTTTATTTAATACCTTTAATTAGTGGTCAAAGTTGTGAACAGTTTAAAGCTGGAAAACCAAACGGGGCCAATTTAAACTGCTCTGGAATCATCCAATATTTCACTGTAGTAACCAAGCCCCATAAATGACTTCAGTTCCTTGTAAGATTTTTTTTCCTTCAGTAATTTTTACCGTGTTGCTATCCCTTTACTGTAGTAAATCCGACAAGAACTGGCTGGTGTGCTTGCAGGGCACTGCCGGTACGGCCATGGACGCCCTCGCCGCCGCCGCCGCCGACCCGGTCACGCGGTGGCCGCTGTTCGCGTACCTTGCCGGCGCGATGGTGTGCCTGCTGACGAGCAGCGTGTGCCACCTGATCCTGTGCCACTCGGAGCGCGCGGCGTACGTGACGCTGCGGCTGGACTACGCCGGCATCGCCGCCCTGATCGTCACCTCCTTCTACCCGCTCGCCTACTACTCCTTCCTCTGCGACCCGGCGCTGCAGCGGCTCTACATGGGCTCCATCACGGCGCTGGGCGCCGCCGCCGCGACGGTGTCGCTGGTGCCGGCGTTCCAGGCGCCGGAGCTGCGCCCGCTCCGCGCCGCGCTCTTCTCGTGCATGGGCGCGTCGGGCGTCGTGCCCATCGCCCACAAGCTCGTCCTCTACGGCGGCGCCGCGCCGGGCGCCGTGGCGTCGGCCGGGTACGAGGCGCTCATGGGCGCGCTCTACGGGCTCGGCGTCGTCGTCTACGCCGCGCGCGTGCCCGAGCGGTGGGCGCCCGGGAGGTTCGACCTCGTCGGGCACAGCCACCAGCTGTTCCACCTCTTCGTCGTCGCCGGCGCCTACGCGCACTACCTCGCCGGCGTTGAGTACCTCAAGTGGAGGGACGTCGACAAGTGCTAACGTACTGGCCGGCCGGTGATCGCCGTCGCGCCATGCGGGCGCGTACATGTGCTGATGCTGAACGAATCAGCAAGAAGAGGGCTCAACGAATTGTGCAAGTAACTAAGTTAATTAATCGACTAGTAGAGCAGTGCTGCGCGTTTGAGGAGATCGAACTTCAAGAACTTGTGTCTTGTTCTGAAAAAAAAAACTTCATGAACTGTCGACGCAATGACAGGTGGGACCGACCGATGTGTTGGGCCGCGCGCAAAGTTCATGAAGGTCTGGTTAGATGATGAACTGTTAGGAAGGGAAGCTGTGCTGGAGCTACAGATGTATGTGGGTGTATACAAGGGTACCTGGTAGATTAAATAGTAGATAGTACATCATTGGGATTATTCTTTGTTAATTCTGCACTGATTGAGATCAGAGGGTGTAAGCAAATTACTACTTGTGTCTATATTTCCATGTCTGAACACCAGGCAGTGTTCAGTTTCAGAGTTCAGCTCATCAGAGATATAGGAGTATGCTTTATGATTGTTCAGTGATATTCAGGACGAGATTTGCTGAACCTGTAGAATGACCGCAGAATCCACACATCTGTGATGAAATCGTAGGTGCAGCAGCTCGTGATTCCAAATCGTTTTCGCTAATCCATTTTTATTTTTGACCCTGCAGCCTGGTTTCATTTTCCGATCTTTTGGCTAGTGATCCATTTTCGGCTGTGACTTTAATTTGGAAAGTTTTATCTGAGCAAAGCTAGAAAATGATCGCTTGACTAGATGATTCAGTGCCGTCTTAAATTGAGTTGTCCTAAATTGGATTGATACTCTGTCCAGCAAATGTATCATACAAATATGTTGTGCTTCCACATACAATGGGTTCAGAGCACTGTCCCTGATTGATGAGGACAAGTCACACAGACAGAGAGACATACTTCAGCAAGGAGGGTTTATTCACAACTGTTTATAACTTCAATAATCAAGTTTTTTTTGGGTCAAGGGGGGGGGGGGGGGGCATCCCCGCCTGAATTTCATTCGTCATGGAGCTTTTTGCAAGCTCATAAAACATGCAGTTCAACAATTGTACAAAGCCAACACAACACCTAGAAGAGAGAAAAAGGAGGACAGCAACATGCAGTTCAGTAATCAAGTCTGTCAGTCCACCAGACCTCATTTGCTCAGCATTGCTTGCTTGAACAAAGTAGCAAATCATCCTGGAGCACTGCTATTCTTTTTTATTTCGATAAGGGAAGTTTTACTAATATTAGACAGTTACATGAAGGTGATACAATCATACGAAGACAATCTCCAAAAACTGTTTTCTTTTTCTTTTGGGAAGAAATAAAGAGTGATGAGAATAAGCAATGTTCCGTACAACTGGGTAAACTGAAATAAAAAATGAACCTTTGCACAACAATTCAGGTAGTTTGTGTGCGATACCTCGAAATGATACAACCATCAAGGCCGAAGCACGTAACGAGCGAGGAACTTTTTACATCATACCCACATATCGATGTTTAGCTGCAGCAAACGAACCAAATTTCTGTTCAGTTTCCATGGATCACAGTATGCACCAGTGGGGCTGCTCTAATGCTTTGACTATACAATAATTTAGTGAAATCATGCTATTTTATCATAATAATTTAGTGAAATTATGCTATTATCATAATAGCGACAGTGTAGTTCATATAGTTATGTTGTATTACAGAAACATACCTTGTGGAAATTATATGTTATTTTTTATGTTGAGCACAACAGCTTTTCTGAAGTCTAAAATTCCAAATGCTACAGCCGTCAACAAGTCAAAAAACAAAAGGCGCATGGTCAAATCCATGCACAGTATTTTCCCAATAAGGCCTTGTTTAGTTCACCGAACTTTTCAAACTTTTTTGAATCTGCAATTTTAAATCTAAGATTAGGAGGACTAAACATGATCTAATTATAAAACTAATTACACGGATGGACGGAAAATCGCGAGACGAATTTATTAAGCCTAATTAATCCATCATTAGAGATTGTTTACTGTAGCACGACGTTGTCTAATCATGGTCTAATTAGGCTCATTAGATTCGTCTCGCGAAGTTACCCGGGGGTTATAGAATGGGTTTTGTCATTAACATACGTTTACTACTCCATGCATGTAAGATTCCCTTTGATAAATAGTAAAGTTTGAATTTTGGGTGGAAACTAAACAAGGCCTAACTCGAGGGTTCCTCACGCAACTTTCCCTTTCTGCCAACTCGAATATTTTACAGAAGACAAAAGGATAAAGGAAAGCCAGGGGGCTAATCGTAAATGTCCAGAAAAACAGGGGAGGAGAGCAGAGACTCTCGATTTCCGCACCCCCACGGCAAGCAATCCACGCGCCGGCCGCCAACGCCGCCGCCACCCCACGGTTTTCCATGCTCGGTTCCCAGTCTGGCGATTCCATTTCAAAGTCCTCCCTCCTTTCGAGACCTCGCCCCGTCTCCACCCAACGCTCCCCCGATCAGCTGAATAGCTTGGCGGTGTAACCCCAACTGTGTGCGATGGGCTCCTCGCCGGTGGCCACCGCCGCGGCGTCGGCGGCAGTGGTGGCCCTGGCCGTCGCCAACCGCGTGCTGTACAAGCTCGCGCTCGTGCCGCTCAAGGCGTACCCTTTCTTCCTCGCCCAGCTTACCACCTTCGGGTAAGTGAAGCCAAACCACAGCCCCTTCTTTCTCTGCTGTCCCCGGCGGGCGCCGGCTTTGTGCTCGACGAAATGGGCAGGCGGTTTTCTGTGCGCTTGACGTGCTAGCTGATTTCTTGTGGTTTCCGCGTGCAGCTACGTGGCCGTGTACTTCTCGCTACTCTACGCCAGGTACCGCGCGGGGGTGGTGACCCGAGACATGCTGGCGCTCCCCAAGCGCCGCTTCGTTGCCATCGGGTTGCTGGAGGCCCTCGGCGTCGCTTCGGGCATGTCCGCTGGAGGTAGCTTTCTTTACGCTCTGTGGGATGGTGTAATCAATCGTGGCAGATTAAATTGTATTTCCTGCTTGATTGAAAAAGATAGGACAAACAAAACTGCATTTCTTGCAGAGTATTCAGTGTTCATGTTTGATCGCTTAACTTGTTGCTATTTGTGAATTTTGCAGCCATGCTGCCTGGACCTGCTATTCCTATACTGTCCCAGGTATGCCCTTTGGTTGGTTTTGGTTTTGATCTGCCGTTTACATTTGTTCAGCTAGATGTGTAGTTCTTCTGCCTTACTTGTTTTTGCTAATCCTTTCATTTTTTGCTTGTTTATAACCTACGCAACTGCATTTCCAGTTTCATATATCCATCCTAATATTAGGTGGCTGTTGCCCAGTATATTACCAGTGCCATCTGGTCAATTATTAGTGTTGAAACTGTTGTGGATCTGCAATGATGTATATTTTTCTGAACGCATGCTGCAGTCATTCCTGGTGTGGCAGCTTATCTTCTCTGCCCTGCTCTTGGGAAGGACATTCTCTGGGAGACAAATAATTGGTTGCCTCCTAGTAACTTCTGGTGTGATTCTTGCTGTTACAAGGTATGTATGTAATTTGAAAAACTCTGCTTTATTTTCTGGTCTTTGTGGCACAATATATTTTTGAAGGAAAAGTTGTAAATATTCCTTAGGGCTCTTTCACCGCTATCATCTATACTTTTCTAAAGAATTATTATTTTATCCTATTAATTTTAAAAAGCGGTTGTTTCCATATTGGTAAATTATGATTGATTGGCTATGGCTATGACCGAAAATTTTGATATTTCAGCGGAGCGAATAAGGGCCAGTTTCTATCTGAAGTTCAGTTAATTTGGCCAGCATTGATGATCATGTCGTCAGCATTTCAAGCTGGTGCGTCTATTCTGAAGGTATAGCAGCTTAAGTTATCTCATATTATTTGTTTTTGCTGCTGGTTCTGAGACTTGGTGTATTGCGTTTGACAGGAGTCTGTTTTCATTGATGGTGCAAAACGTCTCAAGGTTCTTTCTCTCTTCTACCATTTTGCCTTTTGTATATGATTATGTTTCTGCGATTGAGGCATATTTTTTATTTTTTTGGCACTTTATTTTGTTGACTGGTCAGCAATTTGACGTATGACTTCTTGGTCTAATCATTGTTCATAACATTACTGTGGTGTCAAATATTTGCACAGGGGAAGCGGCCAGACATCTTTGTGGTCAATTCATTTGGTTCTGGATTCCAGGTGACCTTATAAATTGGATAAATTTGTCTATAGTTTCCTTGTTCACTGCATCATCATGTTGCTGAACCTGGATTAAATATTATATATTTTGTAATATATTTTTTTGCAGGCCCTTTTTGTCTTTCTTCTTCTTCCATTTCTTTCTAACTTGAGGGGAATTAAGTTTGCTGAGCTTCCTGGTTATCTAAATGGTGGTGCTGAGTGCTTCTTAAATGTTGGGGAAAGTCCAATTGGTAACAGTTCCTGCACATAATCGAACATTTTTCATTTAATTTATACAATCCTGCAGTACAATATGTACACTTTGGTGATCTTAGTAGCAAAATGTAAATGTATGCAAATCATGGTTAAGGGCTTCTACTTGATTCTTTGGGCTTGTGTGGACTGATAAACTTAAAGACACTAACTTGTTTAGGTTATGTTTGTGATTTATGTCAATTAGTTAAGGATATCATATCGTTGGACTCTTTCTTTCTTTCTTTCTTTCTTTCTTTCTTAGCTGTATGTGTTTGTTGGTCACTTGCTACTCCTTTTATAGATTGCGGAGGAGCACCATTCCTGCCTTTGCTGTTTATAGTGGTGAATATGGCGTTCAATATCTCACTCCTCAATTTGGTGAAGATGTCATCTGCCCTTGTTGCTTCCCTTACAGCCACTTCAGCAGGTCCCCTTTTCTGGCACCTTGCCTTTTCTCTCAAATTTTCATCGTCATTTTGGTTCTGGTGCCACTGCGTTACACCAGATCAAATGAATTTCTTCAGGAAATTGCTGAATCATGTTCATTTTCTATTGTAGTGCCAATATCAATCTACATCCTTTCGCTTCCTTTGCCCTACATCCCTCATGGCGCAGAGTTAAGCATGTCTTTCATCATTGGTGCTGTGGTATTGCTGATGGGTCTGATTCTGTATAATCACCCACAGTCATCATTGAAACAATCAAAGGCTGATTGAAAGCTGAATTCAGAACGAATAGGGCACCGAAAGGCATCGTCATGAGTGAAATTATTTTCAGGTACATACCAATTTTACAACCTTGTAACTATGTAACTAGATATATTTTTATAAGATATGAATTAACTATGTAACTAGATATTTTTATAAGATATGAATTATTTTATTATAGTGGAATACTTTCATATTGAAGTAATTTTGTTTACTTCACCATCATTTGATATAACCAGTCATATTTAGGCTTTTGTTTTGAGTGAAATGCAGGGTGATTCAACTTTTTAGGTGGTTCGTTCTAAGTTTATTATCAGTCTAATCATGAATATGGACCTACACTGGAATGAACTATGTAAAAAATTAAAGAACCTAGATAATCACTTTGATAGTTTGCTTGAAACGCATAGCTACAGGGTATGCTGTACCCTATGGTCCAACACAGCCCACCATATACACATAAGAAAACCAGGAGAAATTTGGCCTCAACGCGTCCGAGCAGTCCAGCCCGCACGAGTGGTCCATCTGCGTATCACACGTGAAGATTTAACCTCGCGCCGCCGCAACATTCCTTCCCGTCGATTAATTATGTAGTGCGCAACAGCAAATAGCTCCTGAACAAGTAGTCCAGGTTCTGCTTCGCCTGGGCTTTCATTTGCTCAGCGTGCACCTGAAACACATAGTGTTTGCGCAATTCATCGGTCAGCATCATCAATGTCGCAATGAGCAATGCAACTGTAGTCTTTTCTTTTCGGTCAGCATCATCAATGTCGCAATGAGCAATGCAAATCTAGTCTTTTCTTTTCTAACCACTTGTTGTCTGATATTGCTCATTCAGAGTTTCAGACAAAAATATAAAATTCAGAAATTCAATGGCTGAAACTGACCTCAGCTCATTCAGGATTTCAGACCATATGAGAACCTCTTCTCGATACAAGAGCTATCATGCAGCAATCATTGGTTGATCTTTTTCACATGCAGCAAGGAGAGCTGAAACCTGGACGGTTGTATGGTTGGCTTGTTGCCCTTCAATTCCTTGCTCAGGATAGGCACAGAAGAAAGCTCGGCCGGATCATGCATTTGGAGGTACTACAAGGGAAGTGAATTTGTGCTGTGCCAGTCAACAAATGGATGCATCCTGATGTTCCTAAGACAGAATGGAAACAGCCTGTTATGGCAATCCATAATCGGTAGGAAAGAAAGTAGAAACATATGATGTTGGTGGACACATAATCGCTAAATTGTTGATTCCATTAACAGATTGAAGGAATCGTTACCTATCTCAAATATACTAGCACTAGAATTGTTTGTTTCCATGCCTAGAGGCAACAATCTAGATATTTTAACTGGGATGCACAATAATGACGATATCTGAAGCTACAAGAGAGTTTGTGTTGCACCAAAAAATAGATGAGCAATACATGAAACCAGCACTAGAGAATTCTGACCGATAAAATGGTTGTCCAAATTATTCACTTACTATCAAACCGACTGATAAAAGATCTAATAGAATCACCGACAAAAATTCTAAGTAACCTATCACTTTTATTCCCAAATCATGGTCACTATCCCTCTTTATGTTTTTCCCAAATATTATGCCACCAAGAAAAATTTAAAGTTGCATGAAAACAGGAAACACATGCAGTGTCACAAGCAAGATCAAACAGTTTAGATACGAAATGGTGTTAATGGTCCACCTTCATGTTTATATTTTCATGCAAACCCACTGATGCAAAATGGTTTATCTGTACATAGTTCTATTGCCACAGCTTTTCATTTCTGTACATAGTGCGGCTACAACTAATACGCAGCATTAGTTGACAGATTGGTAATACTACCGGAATTCTGGGGTAGGGCGCAGGTATTACCTTGTCAATAATCCTCAGTATACGGACGGGCATATACATCTATATCTGGCCTTGTTCCTTTCAGTTCCTCACATTCCTCAACAAGCCAAGAACCGCAATAGTGCAATGATAGGTGTTGCAGTGAGCTTGGGATGCCCTTCTCGGGAAGCCGTACAATCCTGTGAGGTCCATAGACAGCTAATTCCTCCAGTGAAGAATGGCGATGCAACCCTTGAGGGAGGGACTGCAGGAACCTGCAGTTACTGAATATTAGGGACTGGAGGGATGTGGGGAGCTGAAGTGCCTTGTCCTGCTTTTCCGTGAAGTATTCTGCCAGCCAGTCATTATTGAAATATATACTCCGGAGAGTAGCCGAGAGGTGCCTGCAGAGTTCCTTGAGGCAATGTGGGAAAGGGTGGATCATCCAAGGTGCTTCTCTCACGGACCACTGAGAGAATAGGTTGTCACAGCCAAATATGGATACACATTGGAGCGACGAGAGGCCCTGAAATCCACCTCCATCTCCACTTCCTTCAAGTGTGTGAAACTTTTTTCGGTAACTCCACCAAATAACTCAGGTCCGAACTGAAATATTCCCACAATACTTTCCAACTTGAGTGTCTTTAGATGATAAAGCTGCCCAATAGGTGGAAGTGTGCTCCAAGACACTCTTTGTAGATGTAGGTCCTCCAAGTTTGTCATGTTGATGATGTTGCTGCACAACCAACTAGGACCAGTGGCACAGTTATGATTTACAATCTTTAGAGCTCTAAGATTGGAATGTGGTTGAAGACTGTCAAGAATATCATATCCAGTTGGTAGTTGTCCTCTATCCCAGACTAACCCCAACTTAATTAGATTCCTCTTCAACTTTAATTTTGCTTCGTTAGCTTCTTCCCTGATGCTCACATTCTCGAGCCCATATATTTTAAGTTCTCCTCCAAGCTCTTCCAGTTTCCCCAACTCTCGTAGTTCAAATCCAACACTCTCCTTCTTGACATGGAATTCTTTCAATTCTTGTAAAAACTTCATTTTTCCAACATCAGCGATATTGGAATGAAATTCTTTCTTAGCGATGAAATGGCGTAAATTTATAAGACGGCTAAAGTCTTTAGGTAAATCATAAATACAGCCCCAGTGTTGAAGGTCCAAGAATTTCAAGTGATAAAACCTGGACAGTGTTCTAGGCAAACACACTTCTGAGTAATGATTTGACATAATTTTGAGATACCGGAGGTGGACAAGCTTTGAAAAGTTGTGTGGCAAAGAATTTGGGGAGTTCATGAATATAAATAGAACACGGAGACACTTTACATCCTTAAATGTATCTTTTAAAATATCAAACACGCCTGGCCTTCTGTATTCTCCAAAAAAATCAAACTCCGCAGACTTCCAATATCTATCCTCTTCTTCAGTTTATGCATTTCTTCCTCAAAATTTTCTATATGATTATTCTTCATAGAAATGGATATAGGTGGCGGATGGATGATGGGATGCCATCAACTCTAAAACTAGAACAACTGATATAGGCGCATTCTTCTGATGAAACACTCTGTGAAAGCTCATGGAATAATCATGCATCACATAATAATTACCTTCTCCTTTCATCAGGAAACCATTATCCAATAGACCATCCAAGTATGTTTATGCTATGTGCTCTGTTTTATCATTCCAATCTCTGGAATCTATGATGCCTATTGAAATCCAAAAACAACTGATCTCTAGTCTATCAAACTTATAATCCTCGGGGAAATGGGCACAGTATGAAAAACATTTTTTAAGATGGATAGGAAGGTAATCATAGCTAATTTTCAGGGCTGGGATAATATCATCGCCGTGTTTTTGATGTAGCCACTCTTCCTTCTCAAGAATTTCCATCCAATGCTGCCGAGATGGTTTCTTACTCAATAATCGACCAACTGTTTTGGCTGCAAGAGGGGAGCACTTCAACTTATTTGCTATTTGTCTTCCAATCTCAATTAAACCTTCTCTATCATGCTCAGCTATGGCTTCACTGAATACGCATGCTTGAAAGAACAACCAAAACTCAGCAGGCTCCAAGCCTTGTAGGTTTACTGGATCAGTTGTCTTCACTGTTTGTGCTACATACGGAAATCGAGTTGTGACAATAACCATACTGCCTTTTTTAGCCTGACTCATCCTAAACGGGGCCAAGAAATTCACCCATTTATCCTCACTGAATTGCCATATATCATCCAAGACAATCAAGAACCTTTTTGATTTCAATCTCTCTGCAATAGATTTCTGATCCATATCTAAATTGCATGTATCATTTGTTCTATTTCTGCCTTTGTCTTCATCCGGAGTTATGCAGCTAAGGATCTCTTTAGTGAGCTTAGACACATCAAAATTAGTTGATACACATATCCAGACCTTAATAGCGAAGTGTTCTTTAATCCTATTGTCATTGTATAGGTGCTGGGTGAAAGTAGTCTTTCCAATACCACCAGGTCCGACTATAGGAAGAACGGACAGGGTTCCAGGGTGAGTGCAACTGGTCATGAGATTTATGGTTTGATCAAAAATCATACTCCTTCCATATAGCTTATCCTGTCTAATTGTTGAACCAATGGCAGGCCGTTCCAGCAGGGAGTTATTAGCCATGCTTACTTGAAGTATGCTACTGCTTATGTTCTTGCTGAGCAAATCGGAGGCATGGGGAGTTAGGGAGTGTGTGTCCTCTATCAGCTGCCTGATTCTTCTGGACATGGCTACCCGGTTGAACTTCAGCTTGCCAACGTCGTCAACATCTTGTGGATGGAAACAAGTGAAGCACGGGAACCAGTTACCGGCAGTGTGCTGAATGGCATGGCAAGCATGCAGAGCATGGCCGGCGAGACCGCCATGGCCGACTTCCAGGGTGGCCTCCCGGGTGCCGTCGACCTCGTCCTGGATCACGAAGTAGTGGAGCTCGTCTAGAGCGTCCTCTGCCTCGCTGGCTTTCTTGCTCAACTGCTGGAGCAGCCCAAGCTGCTGCTGCTGCTGCTGCTGATCACGCCTCTCTCCAGGCTTGTGTGCAGCAGCCCCTGCGTGTACATGAGGTCGGACTTGATCTCGTCGAAGCTGGAGCCGAGCTCGGAGCTGGCGACGTATGCCGCCACCAGGTCGTTGGACAGCTTGCTCACCACCTTGCTGAGGACCACCTCCATCTCTTTGTGCTAGTTTGCTGGAGCCAGGCCAATTATTGGTTTCACTGGTCTGGACAGAGTATGGGGATGGAGAGGGGTTGGTTTGGTTGTGAAAGGGTAGCTGCAAGTGTGATGTGCCGCAGTGTATCTGGGAAGAGGTGTGGCGTGGCGTCGACCTTTTTTCTATGTAGTGCAGTGTGCAGGATTGTTGTCAATACTGAGGAACCCAAGCTGCATTTCCATCTCATATCCACCTCTGGTTGCTGGTTCCTGCGGTGGGTATGACCGCCAGGATAATTGGGGTCATTTCTTTTTGTGGTCTTTACAATGAAACTAAATAAATTTTTTGATCCAAAACTCCTGATATTTCGTGTTGATGGGTAAGGTTAGAAAAAGTCAGAAATTTTTTTGCAATCGAAATTTTAAACCCAAGTGACATGAGAAAGCGTTTCAATTAAATGAGCCAACTTGTTAGTCTGATGGTTCCATCTTGACCCATCTAGGCCACATGAAACTACCCAATAGAACAATGTGGAACATATATTCAGATTAATTGTGGTGGAGAGTGGGCTACTTATTATGCTGGAAGAAAGGAATTGTCGATGGACGACTCGCACCGGTCAAAGTCTCGATCCAAATTATCCCGGCGGTCATCCCATTCCCACGGCAGGCACCCAAGTACCCAACCTGTGGTTGAGCTGGAATGGTGCGACCCGCGTGGAGTCAAGAAGAGAACGCTGAAGCATCGTCGCCTCTCTGCTAGTATCCTGAACCCTTGTAACTTAATTTTTTGTTTTCCTATAATTGCGTGGAACTAGCACAATGCCTATGCATTGCTACGGCCAAATACTAATCGGGAATTCGAAGGACCAAATTGCCTGTATAGAAAAACTTGGTATAGCCAGCATTGCATCGTAGTGGCACGTAGGAAGAGATATTTGGAAATTAGTCGCTCACATAAATCGTTGATAAATTCAACGAATTCATCGCCTAGTCTTTAGAAATGGCCCTCCAACGATGACGACGACAACGACAACGACAACAACAACTTGTCTTTAGAAGCATGGTATCGAATCCGACTTGAATCAGCGTGCAAGCAAAAATCGAAACCAAAATGAAATATTGTTGACGATAAGTTATTTTAAATTGTATTGCACCACAAAAGCCCTGGTCAAGATAATCGAGATGTACATATATTATTTACCTAATAGAGATATACATATATTATTTACCTAATTCTGAGGCAGAACCGAGAAGATATTAATTTGAAAAAAAGTTATCTCTCTTTGTGGATCTTCTCTTTGTGCAATTAAGGTGGATCTTCTTCTTTTGCGTGGCTTTTGCAATTCTTTTGTAGAAATAAGTTGCTGGTCATTAGTTCGAATCCCCACCTCGACGTGTTTCCTTAATTTTCCACTTTCATTATACCTTTGATTTTCTCCACTTTTAACTCGCTTTTTCTATCCTTGTCTGATACCGTTTTCGACTCGATGGTGAACGTTGAACCAAAAATTGAATGCAATCGATACGTCACTGCTGCACATATTATCATCCATTATATTGGTGCCTCTTGTAAGTCTTATGTAGGAGTAATATATAATCTTAAGATCAATTAATAGACAACCTCTACAATAGTTTGTTTTTTTTAAAAGAGTAAATTTCACCAGCGGACTTTAAACTTGTCTTGAGTTCGCTTATCTGGTACTCTCAAAATGCACATAACAACCCTTGAACTTGTCTCAACTCTCAAGTTCTCATCTCGGTCCCGATACTCTCAAAATGCACATAATAATCCTTAAACTTGCCCCGCACTCTCATCTCGGTTCTTAAACTTGTTCCATGCTCTCATCCTAGTCCATAAACGTGTGCCACACTCCCTTCCAACTCCATATACAACCAATATGCATTGATTTA
Source organism: Alloteropsis semialata (assembly GCA_004135705.1). NCBI lineage: Eukaryota > Viridiplantae > Streptophyta > Magnoliopsida > Poales > Poaceae > Alloteropsis > Alloteropsis semialata. The sequence goes on from CM014272.1 coordinate 12,136,054, forward strand.
TTTAAAAATATTATTCAATTGTTTCAAACTTTTAGGACTTCCAAACTAAGTTCGAATTCCTCTCAAAATGTACCCAAAATTCATGGAGAAATCATCACACACACATGGGTGTCCAAGAACCTTGGATACAAGATTTGTTGGAGTTTAGGGTTGTTATTTTAACACAATTGTTTAATAATTTATTTTATTTTAGAGATTTAAAAGGGTGCAAAGTCATTTAATTTTGATAGGTTATTTTAGGAAATCACAAAAATAATTTGACTATGGGTTACTCTAGAGATTTTTTCACAATCAGTTTGTGATGATATCAGACCCAATAGTTTTGGAGAAATTTTGAATGGGATTCAAACTTGGTTTGAAATCCTAAAAGGTTAAACAACTGACAAATGTTTTTAAATAAATCAATGCATTTTGGTAATATATGGACTTGGATGAGAGCGTGAGACAAGTTTAATGACCAGGTTAAGAGTGTGGAACAAGTTTAAAAACCGTTATGTGCATTTAGATTGCACTAGGGCCACAATGAGAGCTCAGAACAAGTTTAAGGACCAAAATGAGAGACCAGGATAAGTTTTAAGAACCGTTATGTGCATTTTGATAGTACGGGGACCGCAGTGAGAACTTGAAACAAGTTTAAGAACCGCTGATGAAATTTACTTTTTTTTAAAAAAATTCTTATAATAATTATAGATTCTCCTAATAATTTTTGCATATATAAAGGAATATTGTGAGATGAATGTCAATGCTAACTTATACAACGACATAGAAGTAGATTCATCATACTAGAATTTACTTTATAAGACGGTTCCTTCGTAAAACCACGATTTCTTTCTCTCACATCCCTCTTTACTCCACCTTATAAAAAATCCAATAAAACTATACAAAACGACCAATGCACCACTTATGTATATCAGTATGCCTAAATGGTTGTCTTATAGTTGTCACGTATTTGGTAATAATTTTGTACGCCATTAATTAATTTTGAACAAAATCTATTCTAAAAAGAACGAAAACAATTGAAAACGTTTCTAACCTATTTTAGGCCCACCGTATCTCTCATGTTGGCCCCACCCATCAAGTCCGAGAGAGGTGGGATTGGGTTAAGACCCATAGAAACTGCAAGTTAGGAAATGATTATGCCAAAAACCTTGATTTATGAATTATAAAGTTAAATATTTTCCGAGTTACAATGCTATTTAATGGCTTTTGTTGAGGAATTATTGATCACAATAAAAATCTACACATGAACATGTATTATCCGACTATATTAATCCATGTCTGCTCCCACTCCACACCATTTCTGACATCCTAGATAAGCCGCATTCATATCCGTATCCGCTCCGTTCCATATCTGACAAAAAAGTGAATGAAGATATGAAAAAGGTATTATCCGATCCGATCCGATCCGATCCGTTTTCATCCCTATATTTCGAAAGGGTCAAAAGGAGCATCTTTTCGCCCTCCACTGTTTGCATTCAGTTACAATATTTTGAGGATTTTTCTCTCTAAATGGTGTAAAATGATGCTGAACCATGTTCAGGACCAAACTTGTCGATCCAGATGAATTTGGTCCATATTGCTCCTCTGTCGAGGCACATGAGCTTTCCAGGCAGCAGCACCAAACACCTCCCATCGCTGTAAATCTGTAATGGCACACATGGATATGGCAACATAGTCATTGATATTTCCCTTTGTCTCGTCAAAATTTCACACAAACAATAGAGAAGGAGGGAACAGTATCCACGTTGCTCCACTTTATGGCAATGTTTTTTTTTAATAAAAAACTATGAGGAAGGAAACTGAAGTTCACCCCATTTCACTACGGTTATCCATAGCCTCAAAAGAATACATGTTATAATGTTTGTCTATCCACGGTATCAAAAGTATAGTTATAGCTATGATTCCACTCCCTACCCCTAATTAATGTCTTTGAAACAAGAGACGAAGTTCTGATCAGTGGAAACTGGCATTCCGTTATTACTGTCTTGTAAAAAAAAACAAGGGGGAAAAAAATCTGGTAACTTGTTCAAAGAGGACAATAGGATAACGGGCTGTTACCAGAATCTCCACCGTTGATATTACAGCATGGCTAATCTGATGATCAAATCTCTAGAGTAAGAATTACCTGGTCCACCGTTGGTACTACAAAACAGCTGCAGCCAGTACAGGACAAGCAATAGGCAGTTTCATTAGGCAACGTATGTTGCCTAAAAAACTCCCATTTGTTCCGGTCTCCAGAGTCCTGACAGAATTACAAGCACGGAAAATACATGCTTCAATAGTGCCGTATTCAGTCTATGACGACAAATTGACGACTTCTGTTGCTATTGATGAAATCATGACTCTGATCATCGCCGTAGTACGTTCCTGCTCAAGTAATTGTATGTTAAGATTCTGTGGAGTTCAAATAACAAGCCATAGATAGAAATGTAAAATGCTGCAGAAAGAAAACATTTTTACAGTGAATACTCTCCGGTTAGAATTTGGTGGATAAGGATAAATATTTTATTATTGTCTGCGGGAATGTTAGCTGTACAAAAGGTTGAAATTGTACTAGTAGGACACAAATCTACAATTTCTGATGCAGCGGCCGTAAGAAGACTTAGGGCCTGTTTAGTTTGGAAAGAAAGTTTGCGAAAGAAAGTTTCCAATTCTAAATCGAAGATTAGGAGGATTAAACATGATCTAATTATAAAACTAAATATACGGATGGACGGGAAATCACAAGACGAATCTATTAAGCTTAATTAATCTGTCATTAGAGATTGTTTACTGTAGCACGATATTATCTAATCATGACCTAATTAGGCTCATTAGATTCGTCTCGCAAAGTTACCGAGGGGTTATGAAATGGGTTTTGTTATTAACACACGTTTAATACTCCATGCATGTAAGATTCCCTTTGATGAATAGTAAAGTTTCAAAGTTTCAAAAGTTTCGTGGTGATCTAAACAGGCCCTTAAAATATACTGATCATATTGTAATAAATCAGGAAAAATGCAGTGTAGTATAAAATTTTCCAAGTGCTACAATACGCAATGCAATGGACTAGTGGTTTTGATAGAAGATGGACTCCATTAGGTAGGTAATCCTTAGGGCCTTTTTTAGCTCACGAATTCTTTTGATAGATGAAGGAGTCCTGCTGAAACAAAAAACTAGAGATGAAACAAAAAAGTTTGCTTCTATAAATGGATTCTGAAAATTAAAGCTGCCCTTACTACAAAATCTATAAGATAGTCCTGAACATTTTATAGATTTGAGGGAGGACACTATGTGATGGAACAATCACACTTAAGGATGGTTGGGACACAAATATCTATATGATCACATAATAGTATTGGTTGCCATATGACAAAATCAAAAGGAAAAGATAAATAAAGCACACCTTCAGAGTAGGCCTTGATATCCACAGTTTCAGTGTGAGCAATTTTGCCCCATTCTTCACCATCTGTTTCATAACGCTTCAGAAACATTGGGTTACAGCCCCAGATTGTCAGCTTGCTAAGCGAGGCAGGGAGTTGAGGGAGCGACTGAATCAGAGGGGCTCTTTCTATATGCAAACTCTGTAGGGATCCAAGCTTTTCTATCTCAGATGGCAGAGAGCGCAGAGATTCGGCAGCCCCTATTTCAATGGAATGGAGGGAAGAAGCATTCTGGAGCAACCATTCTGCGGGCAAGGACTCCATTGCATAATCATCACCGATCTGCAGATCTCTGGTGTGTCTGAGACTCCTTAGTGGCTCCACCGATAACATGGCTTGACGGTCGATTCTGAGCTTCAGTAGCTTAAAGGAGCAGCCATCCTGTGGCGAGTCTGAAAAACTGAGCTTACCACAGCATAATATTGATAGCACTCTTAGGGAGGCAACGGCTCCAAGCCCACCCAAGGATAACATGTTTTTGCATCTAGCTATTGACACATTATTGAGATTGTTCAGAGTCCCAAACACTTCGACTGATGGAAGTTTCTCTACATTAGTGCAGTTGAATAATGTTAGCCCTCTGAGCGCGGTAAGGTTCTGCAATGACATAAGAATCGAAGCCTCAACATCACCGCAGGGGTTCACATCCAATTTCTTGAGTGATGCAGGTAGCAAACTGTCTTTGATTTTGACATCCCTTAGTATGGGACATGCAACTATTTCTAGGGAATTCAGGTGATGTAATCCTGCTAAACCTTTCTTTGGCAGATGGCGCAGCCTTTCGCAATGTCTTATAGTTAAAGTTGTAAGAAAAATAAGCTGTTCTTGTTGCTCTAGGAGGCCACCTTCCAGAGTAGTCAAACATGCGCAACTTTCAATGTGCAAAACCGAGAGATGAGATTTTGCTGTTGTTGGTTCCCTTCCACCAGCATACACCTGAAGTATTCCAGGGAGAGATGCAAGCTGAACATCCTCTATTACAAATAGCTCCAGAGTACGTGGTATAGCAGGAAGTTCCTTCAGGTTAGGGCACCATCGGACAATCAGAGTACTGAGAAATGGGGGTAGCCAAGTATACTCTAATGTGTTGGTCTCAAATTGCTGCTCGAGAGCTGTACCTATGTATTCTAACTGAAAAAGACTATCCAACTTCAAATGCTTCAGTGAATTTATTTCCTGCAGTGAGGGCAGGCTCTTCCAGTTCATGCAATACTCGAGATGAAGAGATACCAAATGGTTGAGTGATGAATTCTCAATCCAAAACGGGAGATTAACTCCATTGTACCCACGAATATGCAGCCATTGAATCTCTTTGTTTGGTTCAAGAGTCTCAATAATCTGGTGATCCTGATTCACTGGATCCTTCACGTGTATGTTCCACGATAACGACAAAAACTTCATATGCCGTTTGCCCTTTAAATTGACATCCATAGCTTCTTCAGACTTCGAAACATTCTGAAGATTTCTTAGGCTGACTTGCAAAAGGTTCCTCAAATTCCCCAATTCACCCAACCTCTGACCATTTTTTTCCACCATATCAAAGCAGTGTAACTCCTGAAGGGAGGTTAACCTCCCAATTTGGTGGATCTCAGATGACATATTGTCAGGAACATGCAAACAGCGAAGTGAATGTAAGTTATATATGTCACTGCAGCTTGCCTCTTTTGCTGTGAAATGCATGACCATGAAAACTTGCAGGTGATAGAACCTAAAGACTTTGCAAAGATGAGACTCATCACATGAAAGTAGAAAGAGGTAACGAAGATGAGTTAGACTGGAAACTCTATCAAGTGTATGAAACAAGGACGGCACATCCAAGTATAGCAGACGCAAATGTCTTAAATGCTCCAGAACACCGCCAAGCAAAAGTTCACTCTCTTGATCTAGACAAACATCAACTTTAATGACAAGGGTCCGCAAAAAAGAACACCTGATTATTGACCTCAAATTGCTGCTGATCATGCCTGAATTGCTGCAGTGTGCAATAGACAGGTGTCTAGTTGTAGGCATGACATCACCAAAATCACCATTATCCACTCTTGCACATTCACCCTTAGAGACAAGCTGTGCCAAATCATGCATTAAATCATGTAAAACATAATATTCTTTCAGGTCTTCATTATAAGGTTCTGTTTCTAGCACGTGGCAAAAGAATGATTTTTTTGCCAAAGCATCAAAGTAGTTTTCTGCAATATCTTGTGGACTTAATAAATCAGCATCCTTTGTTTTCTCCGAGAAAATATCCTCAGGCCTCGATGAGCTGAAAAGAATCAACCCTGAACCAATCCACATGTTTGCCAAGTCAACCTTGTTAAACTTGTATCCTTTTGGAAATAAACTACAATATCTAAAACAAGCCTGAAGTTCAGTAGGTAGATAATCATAGCTCAATCTAAAAGATGCAATAATGATGTCCTTTTCTTCAATGTGCTGCCAGCCTTTCTGTAGAATGGTATTCCAATGCAGGGCCCCCATATGTAATCCCAACCATCTAGCAAGAAAACTAGTTACTAAGGGGCATCCACCAATATTTTTCACTATCTGTTCACCAATCAACAGAAGATCATGATAATCTTCAGAATCAATGCAAGAAGGTAGTTGGCATTTGAGGAGCCTGAGATTGCTATCTTCATCCAATTCATCTATTTTCAGACATTCAGCTGCAGATCCTGTGGCAGCTGCTGCCGTGTCCACCACTGATTGCATCCGAGTCGTCAGCAAGATCCTGCTTCCTCTCTTGCAAGACCTTAGAGGAGTTAGCAATGCTTCCCACTTGTGCACACTATTATCCTCCCAGACATCATCTAGAATAATCAAAAGCTTTTTATATTTGAGCTCATTTTTAAGAGACTTTTGCAGAACGTCCATACTAGTAGTGTAATCACGTGACATCCTAAAAACTGATCCCAGTATAACTCTTGTCATTTCCTCTACATTAAATTCAACTGACACTTGCACCCACACAACAAAGTCAAACTCCATTAACACTCTTGAATCTTGACAAACTATCTTAGCAAGAGCAGTTTTCCCCATGCCGGCCATTCCGACTACTGCATAAACTGCAATGGGATTGTCTTTAGCCGTGTCTTTTGTCAACCACTGTACTATCAGTTCTTTCTCCCTAGCTCGGCCCAAAATAGTTGCTGTGGTTGTCCAACTTGGGTAGCGCTCACGTTGAGAGGCAGGAGAAGGAACATTGGACACTTCTCTTTCAGGAAGAAAACGCTGATACGAATAATCAGATAATAATGTTGTTACATCTAAGCATCTGACAGCCTGTATCAGACTTTTCAAGTAGCTCTTGGGAATAAAATATCTAACTAACTTGTTAACGACCTTTTTCATGATAGACATGGAAATGGAACTATGGACCCTTTCCTCCAACCTGTGGTAGTCGATGTCATCGATGGCATCCTCCATCTTCTCGACAGCATCCCTAAATTCCCATATAGTATAACTTGTCACCCCGCATAATGCTCCAGTCGGAAGTTTTTGTTCCTTCATCAGCAGACGCTCAATTTCATTGAAAATTGCTTTAGAATTATGGAGTTGGTTCAACAGCCTCTGCTTGTTAACGCCCTCCGTGCCACCACCCAAGTAGTAGTAATCAAAAGCTTTGTCTAACAACAGGATTGCAGCTGTCGCCGCTGTCTTCCCTGCAGAGAGAGGCAGTTCTTCTTTTGCATGTGGGAGGATCTGGAGAGGGAAATCCCGTCCACTGGAAGACAGTGGATTTAAAGAAAGAGATCATGAGAGCATGGAGAAGGGAACTTGCTGGCTTGATAGGCATTGTGAAAGAAAGTTCAAATTGTCATCCTAATCTCAGTAAATGAATGTAGTAAAATTTTGAAACCTTTATAGCATTTAATCATCTGAAATTCCTTAACAACTTATGGATGGAGTGCAATTCAAGAACCAAAGCTAACCACTTCAAAATAACCTATTTATAAGTTTGCTAACTAGTGAATGTTGATGTTGTGTTTGAATACCTAAATGGAATAATTTCCTGATAACTGCATCAAAATTTGTGATTTTGCTATAAATAAAATCATTTAACAAACACAGAACCACTGACTATAATTGATGTTCTACATATTCCAGAGATTTCTGAAGTCACCTATAATGGAAACTCATATCTATTTTATATTCAAATGCAATAAGTGACATTTTGAACATTTACTAGGTCTACATAAGAAAACTTTGAAAGATTGTTATTTCCAACAATCTATTTTGTACTAAAAAGGAATACATCGGTATGGAATGGTTAAGAGACCATTATACACAGCTTGCTCATGATGAAGTTTTTAATTCTCACAGTAAACACTACTATTATCACCAATAGAATGTTTCTGCATAAAGGAACAGTAGTAGGCTCCACCAATTGATATGCCAAGTAAGAAATAATTCCACAAATAAACAACACTTGTCATGAAATTCAGTTAGAAGAACAGAGCTGTGCTATTAAGCACTCAACAGACATTTCAAAAGTTTATTCTGAATGTATTTGCTAATTTCTATTCACAAATAGTTACAAAGTCAATTGGATTGAATTTGTAAAAAATCACAGCAATGTATTTTCAAAGTTAAAATACCCAAGCTGGATACAGAGGTTATAGGACCCTAGGGACAAGAGGCTAGAGTAGCCCCCTGGGTCAAAGGACCCTATGCGCCAAGGGTCCTAGGATCAGCTACAATAGAAGTATAATGCCGAGGGGGATCATATAGAGGGGGGACCGGGNTTTTTTATATATCTTTTTTTTCTTATTTTTTTTATTTTTTTATATTTTTTATAATTTTTTATTATTTTTTTTCCTTTTCCCTTATTTTTTTCTTCTTTTCTTATTTATATTTCTCTATTCATTTCTTTTTTTATTATTTTTTATTTCTATTTTTCCTATTATTTTCAATTCATTCAATTATATGAATTCTAATATTAATTGTTGGATTTAATTTTTATTTATTTACTTTTTAATTATTTTATGTTTGTTTATTTACTTTGTTTTTTCTTTTCTAATCTTTGTTTTATTTTCCATTTTTCTTGTTTAGGTTTTATTATTATTTTTATTTTCACTCCAAAGTATATTATTTTTTATGACAATCAATATGTGTATACTTTTGATCATTTAGTTCATATGATTTTCACATTTTCAAACTCAACGAATTAAAAGTTATTCGTGATTTATGTTCCCAATGTTTGACAAAAATCTTGTCCAAAACGACTTCTATTTCAATACGGAGGGAGTAATATATTGGTTCTTGAAATTGTTAAATAACCATTGTAATTGACAAAATAAGATTTCAGAGGCTATTGAGGACTGCAGTAAGAAAACTTAAGAAAAAGATGCCAAAGGGCAGACAAACTGTATATTGTAAAATAGTTTTCAATGCTCAACCCCATCCAAATTCTCATCTGAAAATGAAGTTCCACAAAAATTAAGGGGGGGATTTGGTGCATTGGCTTGCCAGATATGAACTTGTTAAACATAGTTTTGTTAGTGTACCAAGCAAAGATTATTGAAGACAATAGTTATGCTGTTCTCTGCTTTCTTAAATTATAGATTAAGAGCACATACGCAGACCATTCTACTACAGATATGCTATATTCTAGAATAACATGGTCTCTGTCCTTCTGATATGGTTAGAGAGGTCTAGTGTTGAAATTTTGAAGATTTGAAGTGCATACACAAATATCAACAGAGTTAAGCACATGCAGAGCGAATGAATCACCTCGTCTGCTGATGAAGAGGATGCATAAGGATCTGCCCTCTGAAATGCTGTCGACCTATACCGCCGCACAGTTTCTGATGGCATCTCGTGTGCACCTGCTGCCTTCGTGTCTATTACTGACCGTCCCTTGTCTATTGTCTTGTATCTTCCTAACCTTGAGCGCAGGCTGCGCAGCATGTCCCTTCTTGCCTTTGCAACTCTTCTTGCCTCTTCCTCTATTATGGTTCTTGTCACGTCGTCTTCTGGCATTTGGGTGGGATCCAGATCCGGATCCGCCCCATCCGGGCTAGCCATCGAGCCGCTCAACTCTAGTGCGCTCAGAGGCTGCCGCCTCGTCGAACCCGAGAGCATCTTGCGGTTGTCAGTGTGGCGCTCGTGCCAAACCCAATCCGGCGACCTGTCCTTGTCGTACGACACCCGAGCCAGCCGCTGCAGCGAGGACAGGTAGGGGCTGTGTCTGCTGGCCATATCCCACGAGTAGCGGCTATGCTGCCTGTCTTTGGACGAACTTTTCTCCTCCAGCATAGACAGCCGCCGGCTCCTTGAGCTTGTTGTCGTGGACATGGACCGTGTGGTGGCATCGGTCAGCGATTGCAGCACAAGGCCTGGAGTGCGAGGTCGAGTACTATTTACCAGGGTTGGGGAAGAACGGGACGACGAGGCATCCGGGTCGAGTGTTGCCGGGGGCGAAGATGTGGCGGTGGGAGTGGGTGTCGGCCTCCTTGGAGGTGGAGGCGAAGGCGATTTTCTTTTCTCCGTCGCGGCGGTGGTTGCCGCCCAATCGGGCAGGTCGGACATCTTCGCCGATGGCGAGCGAGCCCAACGCTGCGAGGCTCCTCTCCAAGGCAAGGAGAGGTTGGAGATGGAGATCGTTGACCACGGAGAGCAGAGGGTGGCTCACGGAAGTAATCCCGTGTGCTTAACTAGTAGTATATATGATGTATAATTAGATACTCATACAAGTGCAAGTGGGTCATTATTAATACTCTATTGGCGGTGTTGTATAGTATTTTTCTTAAGTTGATATTTACCAAGTCAAATGGAGCCATCTTCTATGTACGATCTCCGTCTCAAATTACTGAGACTGTTGATTAAAACATTTGTTTTATTTCAATTCAAAAATTAAAACAAACATAAAAAAAGATAAATAATGTCTAAAATAAGTTTAAAGATATAGTAAGTTACAAATAAGATAACTAGATACATAATTTTTCAAATAAAACGAATGATCAAATGTAACGAGCTAATGCTATGCTGCCCAAATCTTATTCTGTGTTCCATGTTTGTTTAGATTAGCGCCAAGACCAAGCAATTAGAGCATCTCCAGCAATCCCCTGTTCCCCGATCCAACTACCATATTGGGAGAGTTATTGGAAAAATAGTGCTCCAGCAGATCCCCTTTATCTTTCTCTTTTCTCAATAATTATTAGGACAAACCAATAATCCACCTCAACTCTCCCCAAATAGAGGGAGAGTTGTGACTCTCTCAATATGGTAGTTGGATTGGGAGAAGGTTATTGGAGAACTGCAAAAGCAACTCCCCCAATAATCATAAAATAGATATTGGGACATCTCTAATAGATGATTATTGAGAAATAATTATTGGGGAACTGATAGAGATGGTCTTAGCCCCGCTGCAACGTGGGGCACTCGTAGAGATGGGTTGTGCAATTTGTCTAAGCTACATGATCACCGTTGCAAGCAGCAGGGCATATTTAGATCTACCTAGCTAGAGGTATCTAGCTCTAGCTAACCTAAGCAAATTCAGCTTTAGGGCTTGGACTTATCTACGTAGCACAATCACTTAAAAAATGTGGTGGGCCCCACACCTGATTCTCCTCCACATCTCTCTTCTTCTTCCCAAATCTCCTCTCGTCTCATGTGTCTTGCGAAATGACGAGCAGAAGCTCCAGTCGCTCCCTGTGAGGCTGTCTACGATCCAAAATAAAGATCTATTTTTCTTTTTGATACCGCTACATGCAAAAGGTTTCATACCCATTAAAGATCATCTCCAACAATAATAACCAAAAGAGAACTCTTTCTGCAAATGGGTTTTTAGAAGACAGAATACTCATATAGTCATATTTGGGTTATGTCTCTTTTGGCACCCAAAATAGGTCTTCTATATAGGTAATCTGTTGGAGGCTATGGTTCTCCTGTTAGATACCTATTTTGGGTTTGAGTTCCGCAATGGGTCTCCTGTTGGAGACAGGTGCAAGGGAGTCGTAGCTCGGCTGGACCGCAGCCCAACGCCGTGGGTGGGAACCAAATCAGAGCGCATGAGCCTAACTGGTGTTAGAAAATAAGAAATTTTACAATGGTTGAAACAATGAATATCGTTCATCAGGTTGAATCTTATGTTGTCTGTGTTTGTACTAATCTTTCGCAAAAAAAAACTAATAGTTGAGACATAAGAGATACCAAATGGTACCTATAAAAAGATACCAAATGGCACCAAATAGGTATGACTTATACCAAAGTAGGTACCTCTTAGAAAATTAGGGTACGTTTGGATTGAAGCCTTTACCTGCCCGACCAAAAAATCGGCATTGACTCATCTGTTGGCTGATGTTTGGATGGAGACCGGCTTTTGGCGAGCCCATGCTAAAACTGCTGATGGCAGTTGAAATTTTTTTGGGAAAAGTCTATATAACCCCCTGAACTATGGAAGGTGGAATACATCACCCTCTGAACTATAAAACCGAATGTTTAACCCTTCAACTATACAATACCGTTTAAATAACCCCCAAAGCTGTTTTGGAGGTGGTTTTTGCCACATGGCAGCTAACGTGGATGATGATGTGGCAAAAAAGTCTACATAGCCCCCCAAACTACCGAATAAGGAATACTTTAGCCCCTGAGCTATAAAATCAGATGATTAACCCCCTCAAGTATATAATATCATTTAAATACTCCTAAAGGAATTTTAGAAGCGATTTTTGGCACATGGCGACGGACATGGATGATGATGTGGCAATGGCCCACATGTCAGATACATTCTCTCCTCCTCCTCTCTCTTTCTCCATGGCGAAGTATCACGTGAGCTCAGGTTGGCTATCCCTAGGCTGTGACACCCTAGCATAGGAGCGAGATCAGAGGAGCAGATAAAGCATGACCTCTGGACTGGACACAATTAACAAAGGGTTGAGTGGCGAGGATGGTGACAAGGTGGAATTTGAGCCCAGGCAGTTCAAGCTTCAGCGGCCAATGCTCCCCCCTCATCCTTGTGTCACATGTTTAGCCTCTCGGGTGTAATGGAGAGATGGGGGAAAGAGAATTAAGATGGTGTGCCTAACATGTAGGCTATTGCCATGTCATCATCTAGATCGGACGCTATGTGGAAAAAAGCACCTCTAAATAGGCCTCTTTATGGTGCATTTAAATAGTATTGTATACTCAATGGGGGTTAGCACATCCGATTTTATAGTTCAGTGGGTGAAGTATTCCTCATTCGATAGTTTGGGAGGTCATGTAGACATTCTTGCCACATCACCATCCACGTCAGCCGCCAAGTGGCCAAAACCACCTCTAAAACTGCTCTAAGGGATTATTTGAATGGTATTGTATAGTTGAAGGGGTTAAACATCCGGTTTTGTAGTATGGGGGTGAAGTATTCTATCTTTGATAAGTTCAGGGGTTATATAGACTTTTTCCAATTTTTTTTGTCAACCATGGGTGAAACTGTGGGCGGCAAAAACCTCCGCCAATTTTTGGTGAGCCCAAGTTTGGCAGGGCGTATGCGGGCAAAAACCAAACGTGCCCTTAGCCTTCTAGTGGCACACCGCCAGCTAATCTCCACTGAAACAACAATTAGATGTACCGAGAAAATTTGCGAGATCACAGATGATACCGGAGACACGATCTTTGTTAACGAGGTTCAGCCAAACCCTACATATGCGGAGCGTGACTACGAGCACTCCTCCCCAAAACACAACACTAGTAGCCTTAGGGTTCCAGCAATGTGTCGTTTTCCCCTACAAACCTGTTGCTACGTCGTCATGGTTACAACAACAATCCCCTCTCATATTTATGAGAACATCCAGGTTACAGAGTTTGGCACAAACTCTACCCTATATACTGCCAAATACAACTCTTGTTCCATAGTAACTGGACTTGGTACTAATATTCGATACAATCTAACAAACTCCACCTTGATGAATATTCCACTCTCTTGAAGTCATCATGCACAAACCTACATGTACCTAACTCGAGTTGTTACCTTTACCGCTCAACAAGAGCTATCGAAAAAACACTTCAATCCCTGTAATTCCTATTTCCATGGCTCCAGTTGCAACTTGCAACAGTACAACTTCTCTTCTATCACAACAATATGTATCAACCAAAGAAACATTTTAATCCCTACAATTTCTATTTCCATGGCTCCAGTTGCAACTTGCAACTGTACACCCTTCTCTTCTACCACAATAATCTCTACCAAACAAAATTAGATTTGTCCCTAGCATAATAGCTAACTGAATCTAACACCATGCTCTACCTAACTCCGTGCATGATAGTGGGAACAACACTGTTGCTACCCGAGTCAATATGGAATTGGCATATTAGCATTGTTCTTCCGTTTTCTATCGTCATACTATGCCTGACATCTTACACCGTAGTCTCCTGCAACCCTGTCCAACCAAATTACTCCAGTTGCAAGTACAGACACCATAATCTATACTTCCTTTCATTTCTGCCCTTGGTATACCATTACGCCTTCCAATTCACTCTTCAGAACTCGCACATGCAATTCGAATCCATCCATGCCTTTGCTGATTTGGAAGCACACAAACTCCTCCCGTGCAAACCTGCATCCTAAGTTCGCACTGCCTGTCACCACACCACAGAGAACAACAACCCCATCAGCTGTCACACACCTATGTCATTGTCGCTAGTCTTGTTATAGACTTTGACTTGTGGTCTGACTAGACTATCGCCACCGGTCTCTCTGCCGTGCACCACAATATGTTCACCCTTCAAGTGAACTATCGATCAACCATCTGAACTGTCCTCCTTGGGCCCCGTGAACTGTTCAGCCTAGTCTAGCCTTGGCTAGGCCACCAGTAAACTGCTTGACACCTCAACCATAGTAAACTGCTCGACACCTCAACCATGCCAGCCTGCTTCCTGACCTGAGCACCCACTAAACTGCCATTGAACTCTTATAAGTTGCAAATCAAATATTCAGCTATTCGGAGGGAGGGGGTTTGTCATCTCCTTCCTCCATTTTTCCTCTCTTTCTTCTTCTTTATCCTTCCTTCGCTTTCTCCACCTCTTTCTCCAATGGATGTTCTTGACTGTAGGGGGGCCGGAGCCCCATGTAGATTCGCTCCTAACTCCTATCAGTCGCCATGTGCACCACGTCCAAACACAGTCGATAGCCTCCACTGTCCACTCATTACCAATGAGCCCGCAACTCCGGCCTGAGGTCTGTTCGCTAAAAGATACTTCTCCTCCTTTGCCTGTTGCAATTTACATCAGCATATGCAACATCCTGTTGTGGCCCTATAGCTGTTGTGCACATTTCCTGCACAACATATCTCATCGCCGTACACTGATCTGACCAGCTTGGCTTGCCGGTCACCAGAGATCGTCCACCCTGGATTGTCTGCTTGAGTTCTCCAATGAACCAACTGTTATCGTGGAAGTAAAGTAGCCACGCACACTCCTGCCCGGCCACATCCACTAGTAGAAAAACCGGCTTTAGTCCATGTTCCGCAACCGGGACTACGGCGCCGGGACTAAAGGCCCCGGGTATTTACCCGGGACTAAAAACCCCCCTTTAGTCTCGGTTGGTGTTACCAACCAGGACTAAAGGGTTTTTTTTTCTGTTTTTCTTTTTCTTTTTCTTTTATACAGAGATATGTATTATACCTATATAATAATATATATATGTCCATATACGTATTAGTTATACGTCACTAATGCATTAAACTATTAATACTGATATTAATATATACGCTAATAATATTAAGCTTACATATATATTTAAATAAAACAAAATTTGAAAGGGAAATATTAATATTTACACCAAGAGTTCAAAGGAGCAATATTTGCTCCTTGTATCGGCCTCGTGTCCATCCCACAAGAACGCCCCTGTCTTGCTCATGACCTCATCGATTATAAATCCGCAGAGTGTCTCTTGAATCGCTGCGACTCTTTGGTCCGGTACGATCTCATCTTTCATATGCATCATCTGAGGATGTGGTTAATAGAAAAATATAAATAATATTATTATGACTCACATGCATGCATGCATACATACATATAGATTTCAATGGAAATGGAACATACCGTCAGGTCCCAATTAGTGACGATCGTCTTATGCCCTACAAGAGTGTGCATGTACTCACAGACATAATATCCACATAAATTGGTGCCTTGATTCTGCCTATAACACTTTATAGGAGAAATGGTCAAGTCATTACATGCATATTCATGATAATGAAACAAAAAAAGAGATGTGTGTCTATGTATAGTAGTATTTACCGAAAAATCTCCTTTGATACCAAGTTGTTCCTTGAATGGACCTTTTTGCTCTGCACGAAACTTTTTTCAACACCTGCGCACACTATATGAAATAAATGGAATTCTTGGCTGAGCTAAAGAGGAATAATAGTGCAAGGACGAAAATTACTTTTGAAGGAGGTCAATCATTGGTTGGTACGCGTCCCGTGGTCCCCTCAATGAGTCCATGATGGTCAACAAGCTTATGTCCGGTTGTATAACAAATAATATTCAATGGAACCTATTTACATGCAAGTTTTGTACCAAGAGTCACGTCAATTGAAATAAAAATTATGTTAGGAAGAAAACTAATACACCAAAATTCATTCGTTTACTAATACACGAAAATTCATTCGTTTACTAATACACGAAAATTCATTCGTTTACTAATACACGAAAATTTGTTTACTAATACACGAAAATTATGTTAGGAAGAAAACTAATAACAAAAATTCATTCTTATATATCGTTATAATAACAAAAATTCGTTCTTATATACCGTTATATCGTTATAACAAAATGCATTCTTATAATAACAAAAATTCATTCTTTTACTAGTACACGAAGATTCATTCTTATATATCGTTATAATAACAAAAATTCATTCTTATATACCGTTATATCGTAAATTCATTCTTATAATAACAAAAATTCATTCTTTTACTAATACACGAAAATTCATTCTTATATATCGTTATAATAACAAAAATTCATTCTTATATACCGTTATATCGTTATAACAAAAATTCATTCTTATAATAACAAAAATTCATTCTTTTACTAATACACGAAAAATCATTCTTATATATCGTTATAATAACAAAAATTCATTCTTATATCCGGTTATATCGTTATAACAAAAATTCATTCTTATAATAACAAAAATTCATTCTTTTACTAGTACACCAAGATTCATTCTTATATATCGTTATAATAACAAAAATTCATTCTTACAATAACAAAAATTCATTCTTTTACTAATACACCAAGATTCATTCTTATATATCGTTATAATAACAAAAATTCATTCTTATAATAACAAAAATTCATTATTTTACTAATACACCAAAATTCAATATTATATATCATTATAATAACAAAAATTATATAAAAAATAAATGAAAATTGAAAGAAAAAACACCCACGTACGGCGGGAACGGCGACACGAGGAGCAGGGGGCGGCGATGGCGTGGGGGACGAGGACGGCAGCACGAGGAGCAGGGGGCGGCGTGGGTGTCGGGGTGAGGGACGGGAC
>CM014272.1:12153954-12168176 GCA_004135705.1 Alloteropsis semialata
TAATAATTCTTATTACAACATGATGCACGACACTAAATTAATCTCCGTCGACACCATTCTTTTTCATGAGATAAAAAGGATAGTTTATGTCAACAATCTCAACACCTAGATATCTGTCAACGTAATCAAGTGCTCATATGAACACACTATCAACCGCCTTATATGGTTTATCCAAAACCTCGCCATAAATTTTTGTCTGCCTAGTCTTTCCACTTGCGTCCACATGTGTCAGGGTTGTGTCCGCTTGAAATCCACCATTAACATGATATGAAAATGGCTTAGTGAATGTGAACCGAAGGTAATCAAGTACCTGTTTTAGTATTGGTTGTAACCCGAAGTACACATGCATGTATCCACAGTACAGGTCGTCCTATAAAAAATAACAAAACCACGTTATTTCATAACATTCACAATGGAATTCAAAAAAAGAATCATAGTTAAGTTACGTAGATGGATTCGTATTCAGGGGTAACTAATTTAGGCATTTGTGTCACGGGGAGGCCACCCGCCTCAAGAGCTTTTATCTTGAAGTAGCTATAGTCTGGTAAAATGTGCCCACCCAGTAATTGGATTCGATAGAGTGCTTGCCTTACAGCGTCACAAGCCGCAACATGCTCCTGTTGCCAGGCACCCGATTCAACATCGATATTCACAACTTGGCCCTCACTGGGGTCACGTAAGGCATTTTGCCTAATCTCAACAGAAATGAGAACCCTCCTGGTGTTCTCATTCACCTCTTTGTAAATCAATGGGCATCGAAAAGCGATGTGTGTTACTGCATCTTTAAACCATTTGATTGGCAAAATAATCTGCTATGGGTAAGTCACATTAATAAATTGCATGAAATATTCAATACATTGACTTGCACATATTTAAGCACCAGATAATTAAGTTACCCGATTGAAATGAGCTTCGTTAGGCGCGGGCACTGCAATGTTGTTTCCCGTAAAAACGAGGCCAGGAGCGTGTGCTTCTCGTGGCGGGTTTATTTGTGGCATCAACATAGGATTATCCTACCCTCCACCACGACGAGGTACCTGATGTTGTCTCCTCAGCATTGTTCTAACTAGAATCTATATATTACTCACAAAAAAAGTATATACTGAATACAAAAACAAAACTAAATAATTAAATTCTAAGCAACATCTTAAAAACTAAATAACTAAATTCTAAACAAAACTAAATAACTAAATTCTAAACAAAACTACATAACTAAATTCTAAACAAAACTAAAAACTAAATAACTAAATTCTAAGCAACTAAAAACTAAATAACTCAAATTTCTCTACGTACAAAGAAATGAACAAAAAATACTAACTGGGGAAAGATTAGAGAATGAACAAGAAATACTAACCGTAAAAAACCTCGGCGCACTGAAATCTTAAAAACAAAAATCAGGAGCACACCTCCCTCCCTCTGACGGAGAATGAACAAAAAAACACAGAGTTGCAGCCGGCCGGCTATTTTATAGAGGATGGAGGCTTTTAGTCCCGATTGGAGGCTCCAACCGGGACTAAAAGCCCATTCATTTTTCAATTTGTTTTTTGTTTCAATTTGTTTCTTATTTCATTTACTAAAAAACATATTTCAATTAGTTTTTTCATTTACTATATGTGATAATAATATGATTGATGTTACGATTATTATTCTCAGACAAATATATATATATATTAGTATTTTAGTTCATGTGTGTTGAGAACATTTGTGCTAATATAAATATTTTATTTCATTTAATAGCTAGATGTGCTAATATGAACATGTGTGTTGAGAACAATTTGAATACAACTCCATCACAAAAGCATAAATTAATAATATAAGAGTGCATGCTCAATATCTTACATAATGGTTATAACAATACATTAAACATCACGATCTAGAACGGCAATTGTCTTCTTTTTCACGAATGTGCCTTGCTTATGATCACTACGTGCGTAAGGAGCATCCTCTTTAGCTAATAGAATGATTGGGTCAACATTCACGGCGAATGGAGGAATCTCGTCAAACTTATCATAATCTTCCGACATGTCTGTTTTGCCCTCGATGCCGACGATGTTTCTTTTTCCGGAAAGGACTATGTGTCTCTTGGGCTCATCATTTGACTTCTATGTTTGCTTTTTTGGTTTACTAGACATGTTCTTCACATAGAAAACCTGAGCCACATCCTTGGCTAGGACGAATGGTTCGTCTCTGTAACCAAGATTATTGAGGTCCACTGTTGTTATTCCATAATTGTCTTTTGACACCCTCCTCCACTGAGCTTCACCCATTTGCACCGAAACAGCGGAACTTTCAATAACGGGCCATAGTCCAGTTCCCATATCTCCTCTATGTAACCATAATATGTGTTCTTGTTCCCATCGCTGTCCAGGGCATCTACACGGACCCCACTATTTTGGTTGGTGCTCTTTTTATCTTGGGATACCGTGTAGTATGTATTCCCATTAATCTCATATCCTTGGAATGTCAAGACTGTAAAGGAGGGACCCCTGGCCAACCATGCTAGCTGTTCATGTATGTCCATATTGCGCATTAGATGTTTCCGCAACCAACCAGCGAAAGTATCAATGTGTTGACGTGTAATCCAGACCTCAGACTTCCCCGGGAATTCAGTGCGTAAAAGCTCCTTGTGTTCATCTATATAAGGACTAACCAAGGATGATTGTTGTAGAACAGTGTAGTATGCTTTGTTGAAAGAATCATCATCCCAAGTACAGACAACCTTCTTTCCTATTGTTCCCTTTCCACCGAGTCTTCCCTCATGCCGTGATTCAGGGACACCAATCGGTTTGAGATCATCGATGAAGTCAACACAAAACTCGATGACCTCCTCTGTTCCGTAGCCCTTTGATATGCATGCTTCTGGTCGAGCACGGTTACGAACATATTTCTTTAGCACTCCCATTAACCTCGCAAAAGGGAACATATTGTGCAAGAAGACAGGACCCAGAATTTCAATCTCTTTGACAAGATGAACTAGTAGATGTGTCATAATGTTGAAGAACGACGGTGGAAAAACCAATTCGAAGCTCACCAGGCATTGGGTCACATCAACCTGCAACTTCAGTAGATTGTCTGGATCGATTACCTTCTGAGAAATTGCGTTGAGGAATGCACATAGCTTTACGATAGCTAATCGTAGATTCTCTGGCAGAACTCCCCTCAATGCCACTGGAAGCAGCTGTGTCATGAGCACGTGGCAGTCGTGGGACTTCAGGTTTGTAAATTTCTTCTCTGGCACATTTATTATTCCCTTAATGTTCGAAGAGTATCCAGAGGGCACCTTGATACTATTGTGTCACACCTCAAAATTTCATATTTTGGGATGTGAATAGACTACACTAAACAATCTAAAGGATTTGAGAATTTCTAAAATTTTCTAAGATTTATATTTTTATTACAGGGAATTTAGAATATGAAAATTAGTGTGTCTTGAATAAATTAAAACAACATAGGCTTTAAGAGCGGTTGTTGTGTCCTTGCTTTTGTGTGTATTCAATGTTTAGTGTTTAGCGTTCCAAGTCCTCTCAGATATCAATTAGGTTCCTCTGGATTCTTTTCAGATCTTCTCTAGAATTTATTCCTATTCTTCCTAGAGCTAAATCCTTCATCTCCAAGCTGCTACAAATATCTTCATGAGCTCCAAATATTTTATTTGGATTCTTTAGGTCCAATATCATCTCCGAGATTTTTCTCATGAATTTTGGAATTTTTGGAATATTTTTCATGGTTTAAATATGAATTCTAGACTTTTCTAGAATTGTTTAATACCAAGAAATTAATTATTTCGAAAATATAAATATTTTTGGGCCAGCCTTGACCCATTATCCAGCCCGTGTTATCCTAAATCCATCCCACCTCCTTAATTGGGCCAAATTTCACAAGCCCATTAGTGGTAGTGGAAACTCTTAGGCCCCTTAGCATTAGAAGGGAGTTAAACATCTATTAGTCCCATATCGCTAACGGATGGAGAGATGGTGGGTTTTTCTCCCCATATATACAGAGTACCTCTCTCCCAGAAACGATGTACCATTGACTCCTTTACAGGGAGGCCCCAAGTTTGGGAATCCCTAAGGACTCCGTCTTTATTCACGTATCGCCTCTCGGTCGCCAGCGCGCCGCCACAGCTTCATCTACGGATCTACCTCGAGTCCGGCCAGGACCATTGCTGCCGGCGCCTGTGCTCGATTCGCTGGCCTTATGGTCTCCAGAAGCAAGTCGCCTCTACCACGGCGTTCTCCACGTCAGGCTGCGGCCCCGCCGCTAGCTGCTCCTCATCTACGTAGCGTGCTGCTGGAGGGAGCTATCCCCTACGCGCTCCGCTCCGCTGCCCGCGGGACAGAAGAGTTTCATCGCTGGGAGCTCCACGGCAAGCCGCACCAGCCCCGCAGATCAGAGCTGAACCGCCGCCGCGGTCGCCGTGTCGTCCAACCTCGCCGGAGCCGAGATAGCGGATCGCTACCGCTCGATCCTTCCATCTGCGGGCTACGGCCGAGCTGTTCGTTGTCGACATCCTCTTCCACCGTGGTGAGCATGCATACCGGTTCTCTTTCACGTACTTTTCCCTCCAATGCTCAGCCCCATCGCCATGCTGACGCTCGTGCATGTCGCGCTCCTCGCCGAGGTGAATACAGGATCGCCGCCGGAGCCGATCCCCGCCACTCCCCATTGCCTCTGCGTCATCAGAGGAGCCCCACCGGTTCAAGCTCCAGCCCGCTGTCGTCCTCTTCGTCTCTGGCCGATTCGACTGCCTCGAAGCCGCCGTCAAGAACTCGATCTGCTGCCGGAGGAACATGTCCCTGCGAACATCATCTGGTCTCCGCTGCTCGCTGTTTCCGCTGCCGTCAAGCCGGCGACACCGTCCAGTCTTCGCGCCGGTGAGCACACCCATGCACTCCCATATATATCTAGATTCTCTGATCGGACTCCTATCTTGAGTAGCTAGTTATATCTGGACACCTCAGTTGTCGTATGCTAATCTGGCCATGATCCATAAGTCATCGACCCTCCGTGCGTGCTGCAGCCCTGCCGGGGCCATGCAACATGACATGAGCCAGCGCCTGCCACCACAAGTCCACCAGCAAGTTAGGCTTCCATGTATCTCTATCTTCACGTTTGCAAGCCATGCAGGTCAAGCATACTTGCTAGCTCTCGTACCGAAACAAATCAGCCAAGGTGATGACCTCATGATGCCATCAGGTAACGGTCGGTGCAGCAAATGTAGGGGTCGAACGCTTGCAGCCGCAATTTAGCCGTGGAGAGAGGTAGCCCCAGATAGGTCTGCGGGAAACCCTCCTGGCGGCATCCCAGGGCGGTGATGCATTGTGGCAGAACCTCTGCAGACATCCACATTGGCACCGCAGTGCTCTTGTGAAAGTTGATGTGCAAACCAGTGGCGGCGGTGAACTGGTTCAGTTGGTCCTTCAACGCCTGGACATCCTCCAGCGTTCCCCGGAGGAGGATCAGCGTGTCGTCGGCATATTGCAGGACTGGACAAGTGCTACTTAGAGCATATATAGATGTACAATATAGACATGCTAAAAAGTCCAAAGTATTCTCACAACAATAGGATGACAAAAACGTAGTTCATTTGATAAACTTATGGAACATAAAAGAGTTTGGAACTATCTCCTTCTAGCATTGTTGAGTCCTACATAACTGGTTCAAAAATGTTTAGCAATGATAACTATTTGCAAAACCAGTAGGGGGGAATATCTCCTAAAGACAAACGAATGCCTATGATTGTTGTCTTCTGGGATCAGCATTTCTTTGTTGTTGTATTGTTATGGTGCGCTCAGCTACTAATCCTACTTAGAGTTGTACAGGTTTTATTGGGCTTCTTGTATAGTTGAACACTTGCCTCCATGGCTCCATAAGATGTTAATTTGCTCCATGTTATGTTAACCCTAAACCTGAATCATGTTTGGTTTGAGCCACAACACAATATGTAAGGGCTATACTCTATATCATACCTAGACACAATCATATTCAAGTAAAAAAAAAATGACTGGATTTCAATAGCACTATCCCTGAGGCCCTGACAACAATCCGACATCTGTGTATTTGTTTTGAAATGTAATAGTTTGGTAAGCTTTGATTTATTTCTTGAAAACCTCATATGTGGCAAGGAAATCTGAAGACTTGCCATGAATTTTATCAAGATCAAAGCCATTCTGCCTCAAGAATACCACTTTCGATTAACAACTTTTCTGAGACAAACAAAGGCCAGCATAAAATGGCCTTGAAGAAAATACATGAATTGAACTACCATCAATTGCAAGAATAATTGCTATCAGACCTAACAACTGGATTTGTAAATACTGAATGCGCATGTATATAATAGTTGGCAGAACAACATAGTTTGTTTGTTTGTTTACAAACTATTGTCTTTGCAGGCTGATAAAAAATGTCTGCCTAGTTGCTAATGAGTATGCACATGGTTGTAAGCAGAAACTACTCGTAGGTAATACGAACAGCAATAGATGAACCTCCATACAGAAAACTAGAAATCTTGTTCTTTCCTGGTATTATAATTTGTGAGCACAATTACAACTCTCTTAGTGGAAGGAGTTAAAACTATGCCAATGGAGAAATGTGACAAATAAAAAAAATCAAAACGGAGAACCCATAAATCTACTAAACTGACCAAAGGAAACGTGTGCACAAAACTTACCAAAATTATACTTACGACATGCAGGCGTAGTAGCCATAAATTAACTGTAACATCACGAGTAGAGCCATGTTGGAGCAAATTTCAGTAAGTTACAAGTAAGCGCGGCCAAAGAACAGCAGAAATAAACACAACTTGATGTAGCTTTAATAAATATTCTGAAGAACTAACTGGAAAAAAACTTTGTTAAAACCAAATAATCCTAACAAAAAATCTTACATGGAGACTTGCTTTAAAACTACTAATTTCATTCACTCACCATGGAGATGATTGGGCAGGTGCAAAATGGCGCAGGACAGCACAGAAGCTGCAAAGATGAGGAATCAAAGAACCATAATTCACCACTGCCCCATCATGGTTGGATGGCATCGGCACATCCCCCAACGGGTCATTGTTTCTTTAGAAAAGGAATTGCTTTTAAGCTCGAAGAAATTCAAGGGCTGATGCAGCCATGTACAGTGCAAAAAATGCAACTGTGTTCTTATTTCTCTCATACTTGAAAATTTACATAACGTCAACCAGCTCACATTGCCGGGAGGCAATTGATACTTACAAATTTTCAGGAGGCAATTGATCTTGGTAAGAAAATAAACACTTGGGAGAGCAACTTTAAGTAGGCAAGGATAGTCAAATAAGCTGTACATGTAAAGAACCATTAACATCAGCCTCAAACTATTAGTTAAAAGATTAATATACTCTTTACATAACAGGCTATGAAAATGAATGATGATTTTTTGTTTTAGTTTGATGACCAAGGAAAAGCTAAGCAAATTAACAAATTCATCGAGGTAAATAACTGGAACTCTCAAAGTACCTTGTGTTTTCAGGTTGTCTTTTACCACTGGAAATTTTTTGCAAGATCTTTATCCCTGAAGGCAGAAACATGCATTTGCATTATTGAGAAAACATGGAGTATAGTGAAAATATGGACCTGTCATAGCAGTAGGACCACATCAACTCGGAGGTTAGTACTTGTTTATATAAGTGAAGACAATAATAGACTGCATACATTGGAGGAAGGAGGTACAATTTTCCTTTGCAACCACTAAGAGTAATAGGTTATTGAACTCATTAAATAGTAGTTTGTCTACACTGTTCCTTCCACTAACCTAACTATGTAGCTCTATAGAGTTAGCAGCCCGATCATATTAGCTGATTTCCAAGCAACGTATGCTTGTTTCTCCTGATCTATTCACTCATGCGACAATGTCCTGACTCTTGAGCTTCCAAATAAAAGTTAATCAGATCTGTTGTAGACACTGGATACTTCGAAGCTTTTCTGTATCAAACTGATTACTGCAGCATATGTAGTGAAATTAATATGGCTATCCACATCAAACATCATGTAAAAATATTGGTAGTAGAGTTAGAAATTTACATACAGACATGATTCAAATAACAAGATAATCTGATTTATCCCTAATTTTGGACACTGATAATCCATCAGAGCTTCTAGCAATTGGGTTATTATGATCATGAGAGAAAACATCAGATAGCAGATTCTATGTAATCTTTAGTTGTACTATTAAGCATTTCGGCAAATAAAAGTTGTGCTATTAAGCATGAAATACTGAAACATGCTTAAAAGAAGCAGCACCAATTCGAAGCAACCACATATAGCCAAAATTTTGCTTCAAGACATTACAATTCAATAGACTTGGATCCTACACCTTGCTACAATTAAGGTTTTTTTTTACATATCAATTTAGCTCTTATGAAGAAATAAGGGTTGAAAAGTAGTTCATAGACGAATGGACCTGAATTACCTGTCAATGGAAATAAAAGACAATATCAAGATAATTGGCCTCCAGCAGGTGCTAATTGTAAGGGAATATCCTCCAACATATGGTAATTATTATCCATTACACCAACACAGGTATTCAAAGCATGCCAAGCAATGATTCATGAACTGGCATTTCCTGTCACAAATTAACCACAGTAAAAATCAAAGCAATATAGTTTTATATATAAATAGAGCATCGTGCTCGTGAAACTACCAAGAATTATTCAGGAACTGGCCAATTATCTCATGACATCAAAAAGTCAAATATTGAATGGGTTCAAAGTTGAAACAAAGCAACAAGTATACCCTATTTCCCCTAATATATCTACTAATATATCTAAACAGAATTAAGAACCAGTGCTGTCAACTGACCTTATAGGCATTTCATCAAGCAGCTAGGCATCCTCCATGGCCACTGCGGGTGCTGAGGTGCACCACTCACATTCTTCCTCAAGTGCACCGTGCACAGAATCGGCATGGACGCCCTGGCTTCTCCACGAGCCTGAGGGTGCTGAGTGACTTTTGGGATGGGTGTTATGATCTCTCAAGGAACTGGAGCAGAATCAGGGTTAGGAGAGGGAGAATTGGGTAAAGGGGAAGAAGAACTCGACGGTGTGAGAGGTTGAAGAAAGAGTTCGGGAGGGAGACGTTTCTGTTATTTCTCATAGGTTCTGTTACAAGGGTTGATTCGGTTTATATGTACCGATCAGAGCCTGACTCGTATCAAACACGACTCAGTAATAGCAAAGACATGTTTTAAGCCCACTACGGCCCAGCCCATTACACATCAGCCACTTCTTCCTCTCAGTCGCTGCTCCATTCGAATTAGCCGCTTAGCGCCCTTGCAAGTAGGGATGAAAACGGATCGGATACGAACGGATATGCACGAATACGAATACAGATATTTATTTTTTCTCAGATCGGATTCAGATACGGATAGTGTAAAATATATCGAATATGGAACGGATATTGATATATGTTACATATCTATAAGAAATATCCAAATTTGGTTACCCGGATCCGGATACCAATCGGATATTGAATCTCTGAATCCGAATATCGGACTATTCATTTAGTGTCTATACCCTCTCGGTCGGACGGACGAACGAAAAATATCCCTACCGTTTTCATCCCTACTTGCAAGTCATGACATTCTTCCCCTCTTGAAAACCAGCTTGACCCCAAGCTGGGGCATCAGGACATCGACGAAGCAGATCACACTTGTCTTCCCACGAGCAAAAACGAGAAGGAGTATCCCACTGGATAAGATGTTTGTTCTTCATCTTGCTCCCAACTTGAGTCAGTGCAGAGTCCAGAACCGCCACAGGTAAGGCAGGATCAGATGCATCAGTGCATGCTGATGTGAGATCAGTTTCAACTTCAGTCATAGGGGAAATATGTTTCTTAAGCTGAGAGACATGAATGACTGGGTGAATCTGAACTTGAGGTGGCGGATCAAGTTTGTAAGCCACAGCTCCCACTTTTTGCAAAACTTTGAATGGTCCATAGTATTTGAAGATGAGCTTATAATTGCTACGAGATGCTACAGAGGACTGTACATGAGGTTGTAGTTTCAAATATACCTGATCACCCACGTCAAATTCCCTTTCAAAGCGATGAGTATCAGCTTGAGATTTCATCCGTTGTTGAGCATGAAGCAACTGTTGCTGATTGAGTTTGGAGAGTTCTCTGTCTTCCAACCAGCAAGCCAAATCAGGAACTACAATATCATATGGATTAGTAATCCCAAAATGGCGAGGTGGATGGCCATATAGGACTTCAAATGGAGTAAGTCCCAGAGCTGAATGATAAGATGTATTGTACCAATACTCGGCCAGGGATATCCATTTACTCCATTGTTTGGGACAAGAATGGACTGTGCATCTCAAGAAAGCTTCCAAGCATTGATTAAGCCGCTCAGTCTGCCCATCAGTTTGAGGGTGGTATGAAGAACTCATAAGCAGTTGAGTATCAGTGAGATTGAACAGTTCTTTCCATAAGGCACTTGTAAAGATTCTATCTCTATCCGAGATTATGACTTGAGTTAGGCCATGCAGCTTGTAGACATTATGAAAGAACAGTTGAGCTACACTTAATGCATTATAGGGGTGAGACAATGGGAGAAAGTGTGCATACTTGGAGAACTTATCAATGATCACCAGAATAGCATCAAATCCTTGGGACTTGGACAAACCCTCAATGAAATCCATACTGACAACTTTCCAAGCTCTATCTGGAACTGGTAAGGGTTGTAGTAATCCAGGTGTCTTCACATGATCTACCTTTGCTTGTGAAAGTGCATCTAGGCCTCCTATGTGGGTTTTGGTGAATTGCATGACAAAACGATTAAAGGACTAACATATTTGTTAAAGATTATGAGCAGGAATTGAATTGTATATTGATGATTCACTATTGGTCATTAGTTGAATTCAATGTGGATGGCTCATGTTGACATGAATAAATAAGTGGTTGCTCCCATTATATATGAATATGAAAGATGGCAAGCTATGGTGCAATAAAGAAAGAGACATAATGACATGTGTGATATATTGGTCTCTAAATTGATAAAAGCTTGTTTAATATTGATATGGGATATCTTAGATCATGTTGGGTAAAAATGTTGTATAAATGCAAGTTTGGTTGAATTGACAAGAGACGTGGTGATATGGCTTATTCTTGGTCTATATGTAAAGAATGACTTGCAAACAAGACATGATGACTTTGATGAAAATAATGCAAGTTTGGTTGAATTGACAAGAGACATGGTGATATGGCTTATTCTTGGTATATATGTAAAAGAATGACTTGCAAACAAGACATGATGACTTTGATGGAAATGAAAGGTCAAAGTAAAGTGGATATATCGCATATCAAGAAATGGTGTTCATTGTTGATACAAACTAATGTGAAGCTGTATGCGATGCAAGGATGAAGAGGTGGAGTTCGGGATAGTGTTTCTAGGTACTAAGCAATGTGTGATCAAGTTGCGGACTTGGGTCATGTACCTTTGCTAGGGTGATGAAACTTTCTTTGGATTTCAACTTGATGATTCTTGGTCACATGTGGTGTTCATATTGGCAAGTATCAATCTCTAGAATTATGTTGTGAAAAGATGAATTGGACTAGAAGTGAATTTCATTCAAATACAAAAGTTCAAGTCACTAGCTCAAGGTTGAAGTGCTCAATTCAAAGAGACAAGTTGGATGCAACTCTCAAGCGGATACATTGAAGAAGTATGGTTTGGTTCAAAATGATGAAGCTCAGGTGAATAAATAGCGTTTGTATTTATATTTGATCTTGAGTATAGGTATGCCGTACTATCAAGAGGGATGCATCACAAGTAGTCTTGAAATTGTCTAAGTGCTTAAGGAACCCATGTGAATTGTTGAGAGACACAAAACCCTCACGTACACATTCATAGGTTTTGCCAGGGCAAAACTGGTGGCACCGGTTTTGGGAAACTGGTGACACCGGTTTTGTGTCAAGTTGGTCCAACGGCTAGTTGGTTTGAATCTCGGTGACACCGGTTTTAGGAACCGGTGGCACCAGTTTTCACTGGGTTCCTAACGGCTAGTTTTTGAGGAGTGGAGTATTTATACCCCACGATCTCCACTGTGCTTGGCTGCTATTCCTGAGGTTGCTTTAGTGCTTCCCTGCTCTTCCTTACTAAGCCAAAGCCATACTAGCTCTCCCCAACCCCTCTTTGTGAGGATTGCTTGACATTGTGAGATCTTTGTGTTGGGTAGTAGAGAGAGCAGCCATTGTGAGAAGTTTGAGAGCGCCAAAAGCACCTTGAGCACTGTTGGACTTCATCAAGCTTGTGTGATTCATTTGTTACTCTTGGAGCTTCGCTCCTAGACGGCTAGGTGTTGCCTGTGAGCTACCAAGGTGTGGTGAGCTGCGGAAAAGTTTGTGCAGGTCGTGCTTCGCCTCCAAAAGGGAAGAAGCAAGCTAGTGGAAGGAGGAGATAGCTTGACCTAGTGTGGTCGCATAAGCTTCCTCAACGGAGAGTAGGATTCACCGTGCCTTGGTGGCTGCTTAGTGCGAGCGGTGAATCCGAACTTCGGGAAAATAAATCTTGTGTCTCCCCGCTGGTTTTAAGCTTCTTTGTGCTTATATTGTTAATTAGTGAAATTGCTCGATATTGTTGTATATGTGCTTTTGAGTGCAGGGACTTGGAGATATACCTTAGAAAGACATTCCAATCATCATCTCCAAGTTTGGTTTGATTCCGAGCTCCATAGCATATTCAATCCAACTTGGGGGTTCACTGCCGGGGCAAAACCGGTGGCACCGGTTTTGCAAAACCGATGGCGCACCGGTTTTGGTGGCAGTGTGCTATATCCGCTGCGCTAGGCGTGCAATTCTTTTATTTGGAGATTCTAAAGATCCTTTTAGAAGTTCATTCATTGAATCTCTAAAGTGGTATTTGGAATATCCAATTGTCGCTAATAAATTTGTTTTAAGTGGCAATAATTTCAGGTCTCGCCTATTCACCCTTCTCTAGGTGACATCAAGGTCCTTTCAATTGGTATCAGAGCTTGGCTTCACATCTAAGCTTAACCGCCGTGAAGAAAAGAAGTCGATCGAGGTAAACTTTGAGCCCCTCGAGGTTGATTTCTCAAACTATGCCTCTTGGGCAGTTAGTGTTCACAATGCTCTTAGAAATGTAGATCCTGTTGTTGAACATATTTTAGTTGCAAGCATTCTACCTCCTAAGTTTGATATTGACAACTCTAGTGGGTCGAATATCACTCAAGAGGAATTAGCTTGCGTGCAACTCAATGCTTGTGTTACTAACTTCTTGCAAAGATCTATGTGTAAAGCTGTATGGAATGTCATCTCAAGAGAGGAAGAAATCCGAAGAGATGCACATCGCATTTGGACTCTCATCACGAATGCATATGAAGATATAGAAAGTGATGATGATGAGCAAGAAGACATGGAGTCACCCGAGGAGGGCTCAACATCACCTATGTGCTATGAGTCTCAAGTGACATCATCCGAGGAGCAAGAGAATCACAAGACTACCCTCACTAGTTCTGTTCAGGCAAAACCGGTGGTACCGGTTTTGGCAGGAGAAGGCTGATGAGTTTTCCTCGAGTGAAAATTCAGCAACTCATCAGCACAGTGAGGTATCTACTGCTCCCATTCATTCCTCTTTGAATGCTAACATTTCTTATTGTCATAAAGATGAAAGCAAAGAGAAGGTCAAGGAGCCAATTGAAACCTTGGCAAGATCATTGGAGGAAGAAAACCAAAAGCTCAAGGATCAGTTTGAGAAGCTCTCTAGTAAGTATGTGAACTTGCAGGTTACTCATAAGGAACTAGAGTGCTCTTATGGGAAGCTTGTAGATTCACACACAATTCTTGAAGTGAATCATGAAGTTATGCTTACTTCCATAAAATCATTAGAACCTCAAATTCATAGATGTTCATGTTCTCTAGCCAAAATTCATATATCTTGTGCTAACCCTTGCAGCTCGCAAGCAAAACCTTCATGGTATGATCAAGTTCTTGCAGAGTCACTTCATGATCACATTGCACAAGATAATGACAATCTGAAACTAGAGGTCGAGAGGCTTAAGATGGACTTGTCCAAGCTAAAAGGCAAGGGGCTTGCGCAACCTTCTTAAGATAACCGTGATTCCATGGTGAAAAATCTTGAGAAGGGATCAACGTCGCAAAGTACCTGCAAGAATTCTCTCAAGTCCATCCCAAAAGAGAAGCAAGACAACAAGAAGAAGAGACTTGATCATATCAAATGTCTCA
>CM014272.1:12178846-12190083 GCA_004135705.1 Alloteropsis semialata
GCCATGGCTTGATAACAGGGTTCATGGCCGATGCTGGAGCTCTTTGAATATTTCCATATCTTTGACACTCTTGGCACCCTTTATAATATTCAAAGCAGTCTTCTAGAATCGTCGGCCAATAATATCCATTTTTTCTGATCATCCATTTCATCTTGAACGCCGATTGATGAGCCCCGCAAACACCTTCATGAATTTCTCCCATTAAAACCTTGGCTTCTTCAGGTCCGATACATCTCAACAGGACTCCATCAATCGAGCGAAAATAAAGCACTTCTTCAACCAAGACATGCCTGATCGATTTATAACGTATCTTCCTAGAAGTCTTGACAGAAGAATCCCTCAAATATTCAATGATTTCTTTCCTCCAATCTCCTTCTGGTATCTCCTGCACCATCACATCGGACAAAGGCCGATAGCCAGACGCTTTTTGCGCCAGCCGATTTGCTTCTTCGTTATGATGTCTTGTAACATGCTTAAGAGTTACCAAGGCGAATTGACCAATCAAATCTCGGCACTTCTCAAAGTAAGATAACAAAGCATCCATCTTGCAATCATATTTGCCAAGTAATTGATTGATAATCAGCAAAGAATCTCCAAATACCTCAACAAACTGAGCGCCGATTTCTTTAAGAATCTGGAGACCCTTCATCAATGCTTCATATTCCGCCTGATTATTCGTGCATTTTTCAATTGGAAAAGCAAATTCAAACCTTGCCCCCCGAGGCGAAATAATAATCAGGCCGATTCCGCAACCATCATTGCAAGAAGAACCATCAAAGAATATAGTCCAAGGAACCGCGTCAACCACATCGGCCTTTTTCATCGGACCAGATACATCAAGCTCCATAGTGCATTGTTCAACAGCATCAATGTTAGGTCCACAATGATCAGCAACTAAATCAGCCATTATCTGCCCTTTTACCGCTTTGGCCGATTCGTATCTGAGATCAAACTCCGTCAGAGCAAAAACCCACTTGCCAATTCTTCCTTTCATGATTGGCATCGATAGCATATATTTGATCACATCCTCCCTACAGATCACAGTACACTCGGCCGATAACAAATAATGCCTTAATTTTGTACAAGAAAAATACAAACAAAGGCAAAGCTTCTCCACATATGAGTACCAAGTTTCAGGATCTAGTAATCTTCGGCTTAAATAGAATATAACTCGTTCCTTCCCATCAACCTCTTGAATCAAAACAGAGCCGATTGCATGATCAAAAGCCGATAAATAAAGCTTATACGGCTTACCCTTTTGTGGTGGAATAAGAACTGGCGGATATGCTAAATATTGCTTGATTTCATCCAATGCCTTTTGATGTTTAGGCTCCCAAACCAATTCTTCTTCATCTTTCAGCTTCAACAGAGGAGTAAACGCCTCCAATCGGACCGATAGATTTGATATGAATCTCCTCAGGAAATTGATTTTTCCAATCAAACTCTGCAATTCCTTCTTGTTTACTGGAGGTTCAATATCATCAATCGCTTTGCGGTTCCGATCATTCACCTCAATCCCTCTTTCATGTACCAAGAAACCGAGAAATTGGTCGGCCGATACGCCAAAAGCACATTTGAGCGGATTCATCTTCAATCCATGTTGCCTTGTGCACTCCAGCGTCTCCTTCAAATCAGCCAAATGATCTTGATAACCTTTTGATTTGACTACCACATCATCAATGTAGATTTCAACTATCTTGCCGATTAGCTTATGAAAAATATAATTCATAGCACGTTGATAAGTAGCACCGGCATTTTTCAAACCAAAAGTCATAACAACCCACTCATATAAACTGAGAGCACCTGGGCATTGGAATGCAGTCTTGGGAATATCTTCTTCTGCCATGAAAATCTGATTATAACCAGCATTACCATCCAGGAAACTCATCACTTTATGGCCTGATGCTGCATCAACAAGCATATCGGCCACCGGCATTGGATACTCATCCTTCGGGGTTGCCTTGTTTAAGTTCCTGTAATCAATGCAAACACGTAGCTTTCCATTTTTCTTATAAACAGGAACTATATTTGATACCCACTCAGCGTATCGACATGGCCTTATAAACTTAGCTTCAAACAGCTTCGTTATTTCGGCCTTAATTGGTTCATACATCTCAGTCTTGAACCTCCTTGCATACTGCTTGTGTGGTCGATATCCTGGTTTGATGGGTAGCCGATGTTCAACAATATTACGGCTCAAACCTGGCACTTCATAATATTCCCAAGCAAAACAATCAGAATATTCCTTCAAAAGTTTTATTAACTCTTGCTTATACTCGGGATCCAACTTAGCACTGATATACGTCGGCCTTGGCCTATCACCAGAACCTATGTCTATTTCTTCTAATTCATCGGCCGATGTAAATCCAAATCCTAACTTACCGAATTCACTTCGGTCTTCAAAATCTTCTATGCAATCATCCATTTAAAACAAAGTCTCAGAGCCGACTGCTTGGATCGGCTGTAGTCCTTGATCGGACACCTTGAGGAAGTCACCATCCCATGTTTTTCCTGACAGGCATTCAATTCCTTCAAACTCACAAATCGTTGACTCAGCTGTAGCAATGCTAACCGAATCATCAGCCGGGACGATCTCCACATTATTGCCCTGCCACTGGATCAAACACTGATGCATTGTGGATGGGATACAACAGTTGGCATGAATCCAATCTCGCCCAAGGAGCATGCTGTAAGAACCTTGGCCATCAATCACAAAGAAGGTGGTCGGCAATGTTTTGCTGCCGATGGTCAATTCAACATTAATTGCCCCCCGAGGCTCTGAAACGTTTCCAACAAAATGCTTGAGCGTCATATTGGTCTTGATCAGATCATCAATCCCTTTTCCCAATTTGTGGAACATGGAATAAGGCATGAGATTGACTGCAGCTCCTCCATCAACCAGCATCTTGGTCATCGGCTTCCCATCAACGTATCCCTTGATGTACAGAGGTTTCAGGTGCCGATATCCGTTTGCATTTGGCTTCTCAAAGATAGCCTTCTCTGAATCAAGAACCAAGCATGCGGCGGCTTCCTCCAGTTCATAATCGACCTCATCATCGTCCTGTTCATCAGGAGCAGCAAAATCAAAAGGCAACATCAAAACCATGTTTATTGCGGCCGATGTGCTTGCTTCATCATCATTGGCCATCTTAATGCGCCATGTCTTCTTTTCTTTTGCCAATTCCTGCTCTTGAATCTGCTCACGATAGCGCAACCTCTGAACACGTCTCTTTTTGGACCTAGAAATCCCGGATGGGCACCATTGTCCAGGCTTCATTTGAGGTTCTTTAGTCCGATTCCGAACTGGAGCCTTTTCTTCCATTTTTTCAGGGCCAAGAGCATCAATCTGGCCTTCGATATTTTTATGGCCATGAGCATCAACTCGGCCTTCATCTCCTTGATGATGATCATCAATCCTGACGCCGATCCATTCATGAACTGATCGTCGACCCCTTTTGAAAGCTCTGTATTCTTCATACTGGAGGCTGCATTCAGGACAATCTGCTTTGGATGGCAATCTGAGCTTCTCGTTCCAGCAGAATATGAAGAAAGGACATCTCCAGTGATCATCATCCTGATCGTACCGGTCATAAACTTGACGCCTGTCCATATGCCAATCAGACCCATAACCATACTGACGATGATCGTCGACTCTATCATCAAACCAGTGTCTGCCATCGGACCTGTCATCATATCGGCGCCGGCCATCAGACCTATCATTAAATCGGCGTCGGCCATCAAACTCTTTATCAAGCCGCCTTGCTTGATACTCGCGTCTCCGACGTCATCGTTCCTCGCGTTCTTCCCATGCTCGAGCTGCTGCTTGCTGCCTCTTGTACTTGTTAATCAACATCTGGGAAGTTACACGCGGCCGATATCCACCAGGAGCATTAGATTCTCGCCCAAACGCCTGATGATTCCTCCGCAGCTCTTCAACAGTAACTTGAACTGCAGGATCAACGGCACCAGAACTCTTGGCGTGGTCCGATGTAAGCACCTTAAACTTCCCCTTCTCATCAGCATCAACCATATTAATGGAAAAGGAGAAATCAGCAAAGTTATTCGGAAAAGGATGACCGTCGATCTTCATGGCTTTCTTGTTATCTTCAAACTTGATCTTGCCAGATTCTATAGCCAATTGGATCTCCCTTCTGAACACTTTACATTCATTGGTCTCATGAGAAGTCGAGTTATGCCATTTGCAATATTTGTGTTTCTTCAACTCATCAGCCGATGGAATAGAATGATTTGGAGAAAGCTGGATAAGCTTCTCACTGAGCAGTAAATCAAAAATCTTATCGGCCTTAGTTATATCAAATCCAAACTTCTCAGGGTTCTGCTTGACCCATGGGAGCGATACCGGCTTCTTGGATTTGGTCCATTCAGCTATGTTGACATCAGCCTCCCCTTCAGAATCAGAGAGATAAGATACTTGCTTGAAAAACTTTGTACGCTTCATCTCTTGATATCAGACCTCATGGGCTGACACCTTCTGAACCAGTTGTCCCAATGTCTCAAACTCCTGAGCAGAAAACTTTTCTTTGATCGGCGCGAGCAAACCCTGGAATGCAAGCTCGGCCAACTGCATATCAGATAGCTTCAAACTATAGCACCGATTCCTGGTATCACGGAACTGTTGAATATACTCCTTGACGGTCTCATCGTTTCTCTGCCTGACAGCAATCAAATCAGAAATCTTCATCTCATTGAGACCAGAAAAGAAGTATTTATGGAACTGCTTCTCCATATCGGACCATCCTGTTACTGATCCTGCTGGCAACGACGTAAACCAGGTAAACGCCGGCCCTGACAGTGACAGAGGGAAAAATCTGAGCCTGAGTCCCTCCTCTGAAGCAGCTTCACCACATTGAGCCAGGAATCGACTGACATGCTCAATAGTGGTCATATCATCCTGCCCGGAGAATTTGGAGAAATCCGGCACTCTGTAACGCGGAGGAAGTGGCACTGCATCAAAGTAAGACGGGTACGGGTGCCGATACAACCTCGCTTCATCTTTAGGCTTCAAGCCGAATTGATTTTGGATCACCTCGGCTATTTTCTGTGACCAATCGGACTGTTGACTTCCAGTTGGCATCCCATCAGCTATATCTATCATATAATTATTGTAATCACCGACCATACGCTGATGTGAAGGAATCTCTGTACGTAGCCTTGTAGCTGCAGGTTGTTTTCTTTGTTCGTTCAGAGTTCTAGCATATTTTTCACCATGTGGGCCGACAATAGTTCCATCGGCCATCAACAGAAAACCGTTGGCCAGTTCAACAGGAGGTGGTGGAGCAATCGGAATCTGTGGAGCAACGGTCATTACATTATCTTCAGTTTCTTTGCCTTTCCCTGATCCTGATGCCCCTGCAGAATCTACTATAAACACTGGACCTTTCAAGCAAATAGCATCATCCACCGCCTTCTTGATGAGATTATCTAATGAATTCACCAAAGTGCCTGACTGGTTAATCAATGCATGATGAACAGCTTGGTGAATCATATCTGTCATGTTGACCTGATACTCTCGAGCATCAGTTGTCTTCTTGATCAATTCTGGATCTGGGAGAGGACCTTTGAGTATAGGGCCTGAACGATTACGTCCAAATTGGCCAAGGCAGAGCTTCTCAAATGCATCAATTTGGGCCTGAACTGCATCCAATTGAGCTTTAGACAGATCGGCCTTTGTAATTGGAATGGCTGTCTCAGGCGTCTTGTTCTTGTCATTCTTGGCCTTCTCAGCAGCTTCTTTTTCAGCAGCAAGTCTTGCTGCAGTTTCTTGTTCAACATCAGACGACGACATCTTGGAATTTGCCTCTCGTGTCCCACTGGGCGTGCCAAAAATGTGTTGACGCGGAAAATCGGCGGTCGTATCCTCTGCGGTCAGCACACGAAGACCAGGGAGATCTGCTTCGCTCCAGTGCCAGCCCACACTCCAGTTTAGGTTCGCAGCGTGCCAGTCAATTTGACCTGAAATTGACAAGGAGATAAAATAGTTAAATTACTCTTTGATTGTGCCGGCTCTATTTCAGACGATGGAATAACGTCGAATTTTAGCCAAGACCCAATCAGGCACGTGTCGGCCGATACCAATCGGACCTCAAAATCGGACTTCATTGATGACGTCAATCAAACTGAGTAATCGGACCTCAATCAGACACCGAATCGGACCTCAGAATCGGACCAATTAGGATCGGACCTTGATTGATATAACAGATTAGCCTTTGAATAATAAAATAAAGCATAAAACAAGGCCAATATGTAAAGTAATGGATCAGCTGTGTCTTTAAACAAGATATCAAATAAACAAAGTGTAAGCCGATACATTGTCCATCTTGCCTAGTTGCTAGTTTGACTCATCTTATCGGACCATCTAACTAGCCTATCGGACCATAGCTTTTTCAGAGAAATCTAGCTCCGACGTAGGGAATCTAGATTTCTCCAGCTATGATCAAATCAGATAGCTAAATAGTCAAATTCAACTTACCAATCTGACAACTAAACAAGATGCTCGCACAGATGTTAATCAGATTAAGCAAATAAGCAGATAAAACATTAACAGGGTCGTTCTGATTCTAAGATATGCTACCAAATAATCAAGCAAGATCTAGCTCCGACGTAGGGAATCTAAACCACACTTAACATTCAAATAGCAATAAGGCATAACCAAAGCTTCCTTTGACTAATCAAGATGAATCTAGCTCCGACGTAGGGAATCTAGACCAAACATGACAATCAAAGATCAATCTAATCGTATTGCGAAGATCCAGCTCCGACGTAGGGAATCTACACCAGCGCAATACTCAAAGAACAACCAGATTAAACCACAAAGCATGGATCGGACCTAGAACGATGCTGTAAGATAAATATTGCTTAAATCGGACCAAGACCAATGCTCAAAGCCGTTGAAGAAGTAGAATTGATTCACATGGCGTAGATCTAAACCAATCTAGCAACTCCAAACAAACCGCAAAAACTGCCTTTAGTAACCAAGATGAGTCTAGCTCCGACGTAGGGAATCTAGACTAATCTTGATATCTAGCTCCGACGTAGGGAATCTAGATTTAAAGTGCAGTCCGATAAACGATAATCTGTTGGATAATCAATATTGATCTAGCTCCGACGTAGGGAATCTATATCAATCTTGCTTATCCAGAGATAAATCGGTTGAACAGTATAAACGAGAAAGGGCGATGCGCCTCAATTCAAAGCCTATACTAGTTCGATAAATTGACTAACTTACTGGTAAGCCGGAGATCAGAACTGATGCAGCCCGTCCACCAATGAGCTTCATCGGTAACTACTACTAGGGTTTTGGCGTGAAGCCGGGTTGTATTGATTGTGAGAATAGTTTTTACAATGGACGAGGGTTCATATTTATACCCTGGTCATGGAGAGTCCTGATCGGACCAGACTAACTTGCGAACAAAGAAAACTAAATCTAATATAGAATGGGACTTTCAATATGCCTTCAAAAAGGAAATAGTCCCTGTATCTGATACGCTTCCTTCTCAACCGACACGCCCTCCCTCTTGTACTCGTTATCGGGTCGGACTCCTGCTTCATCGGATCTTTTCTACATATTGGCTTCCTTCTCTGTCATCTTCGGCTTTGACCAGTCAATGGGTCCACTAGCCTTACCACGTCACCTCATGACTCAGCATATCTGGTGCGAAAATCTGGTGTCAACAGTTGTACGATGGGCCACTGCTTCCCCCGTGCATCAAGCCCTGGGTCGGGTCTCGCA
This sequence comes from Alloteropsis semialata, assembly GCA_004135705.1. Lineage (NCBI taxonomy): Eukaryota > Viridiplantae > Streptophyta > Magnoliopsida > Poales > Poaceae > Alloteropsis > Alloteropsis semialata. The sequence goes on from CM014272.1 coordinate 12,186,597, forward strand.
AGATCAGGCGAACCCTGATCGACAGTGAAAGCGCCCTCAACTTACTGTTCATCAATGCTTTCGACGAACTCGGAATCCCGAGGAGGTCTTTGTCCCCAATGGAGAAGACTTTCTACGGGGTCATACCAGGCATCCAAGCCTTTCCCTTAGGGAGGATCGATCTGCAGATAACCCTCATGGAGGGGAAAACATCCGATCAGAGTTCCTCACCTTTAAGGTTGCTGATATAACATCAGCCTACAACTGCATCTTGGGTAGGCCGTTCCTGAAGAAATTCATGGCGCCCGCCCACTTTGCTTACTCCATGATCAAAATCCCGGGGCCACTGGGCCCGATCACCGTCTGCAGGGATCGCAAGGACACAGTCCAGTGCGACATGAAGACCATGGACATGATCAAGGGACAAGAGCAGGAACCAGCCAAGGCTACCAAACCTGCCAAGAAAAAGATCAAGAACCTGCCGACCACTGCCGCGAAGATAGCAGTTGCAGAAACCTCCCGAGCAGCGGAGGCCCGATCAAAGGCCAAGGGAAAAGAAGTGCCCGTACCGGTGCCCGCGGGGGACAAAAAGACCGATGACGGCGTCGCCGAGAAGCAGACCGTGGTGGACCAGACCCCACTCAAGGGGACACCATCACAGGAAGCTGGCGAGTCGCCAGCTACCGCCTGACCAAGCCTGCCAGCGGCAAAACGCTCCGAGCCGGGCACGAAGTCGGTGGCCCTTGATGAGGCGGCCCCGAACAAGACCACCCAGGTGGGCTCTGGTCTGGGTGACAAATAGGAACTTGAGCTCATTGCTTTACTCTGGGCAAACAAAGATGTGTTCACTTGGGAACCGTCTGACATGCCCAGGATCCCCAGGGAGGTAATGGAGCACAAGCTTGGCATACGAACTGGTGTCCGACCAGTCAAGCAAAAGCAAAGGAGATATACCCCGCAGAAGCGAGACGCCATTAACGAAGAAATCAACCGACTACTTAAAGCCGGCTTCGTTCGAGAGGTCCCTTTCCCGGAGTGGCTGGCAAACCTAGTCATGGTGAAGAAGCCCAACGGAATGTGGAGGATGTGCGTGGACTACACCGATCTGAATAAAGCGTGCCCAAAGGACGAGTATCCATTACCTAGGATAGATCAAATTGTAGATTCAACCTCTGGATGCGAGCTGCTTTGTTTTCTAAATGCCTACTCGGGGTATTACCAAATCAGCATGTGCATTGACGATGAGGAGAAAACTGCATTTGTAACTCCCTTCGGTGTTTACTGTTATATAAAGATGCCTTTTGGTCTAAAAACGCAGGTTGCACTTATCAAAAATGTGTGCACATTGTTCTCAAAGGCCAGATCGGCCGTAATGTGGAAGCATACATAGATGATATCGTTGTAAAGAGTAGGTTAAAAGGCGACCTGATCGCTAATTTAACCAAAACATTCGACAACTTGTGTAAGAACAAGATGATGCTCAACCCCGCCAAATGCACCTTTGTTGTACCATCGGGAAAGCTCCTCGGTTACCTTGTTTTCCAGTGAGGTATAGAGGCAAATCCACACAAGATCAAGGCACTTGACAACATGAAGTCCCCACGCAGCAGCTACAAGGTCCAGAAGTTGGCAGGAATGATGGGGTCCCTGAGTTGATTCGTGTCCAAGTCAGGCGAACGAGGTATGCCATTTTATAAACTGTTGTGTAAAACTGATCGCTTTGAATGGTCGGAAGAAGCAGAAGAGGCGTTCCAGGCGTTCAAACAATGCCTACAGAAAATGCCCGTACTGGTCCCGCCGCAGCCAAAAGAAGAGATGCTGTTATACGTAACAACAACACCAACTGTTGTCAGTACTGTTCTGGTGGTCGAGAGACCAACAGAAAAGTCAACAACACAACACCCCGTTTACTTCTTGAGCGAGATGCTACATGATGCAAAAACAAGGTACCCTCAGATTCAGAAATTACTATATGCTGTGCTAATGACTTTCAGGAAACTCAAGCATTATTTTATGAGCCACAAGATCAAGGTCGTGTCAACTTATCCACTAGGTGCCATTTTGCATAATCGAGATGCCGTGGGTAGGATTGCACAATGGTCTGTGGAACTGAGGGCTTACGACATTAAATTCATACCCAGAATTGCCATCAAGTCGCAGGCTCTGGTAGATTTCATCGCAGAGTGAACTAATCCCGAACCCGAAGAGACTGCCTAAAATCCTGAACACTGGACCATGTTCTATGATGGAGCATTTTGCAGAGCAGGCGTGGGGGCTGGGGTGGTCCTGATCTCTCCACATAATGACATCATCAGGTACGAGCTACAAATCAATTTTGTTGATCCAACCCTACTAACACTGTTGCCGAGTATGAGGGGCTTTTAACAGGACTCCGCATAGCTGCATCTCTAGGCGTTAAGAGGCAGCTCGTGAAAGGGGATTCTGAGTTAGCTGCAAAGCAGGTCATGAAAGAGTATAGTGCTTGGAGCGATGTCATGGCTAAATACTTGGAAGCATATAGGAGGATGGAGAGCAAATTTGATGGGCTTGAAGTACGACACGTCGAAAGGGAATTCAACAGCGACGCAGATAAGCTAGCAAAGGCAGCTGCCAAGTGCACATGACTCCCAGGTAACATGTTACTTGAAGTTCTTACTAAACCATCTGTGTCGGTTTCACTACCGAACCAAAAAACTGTGCCCGCCAAGGGAACAGTTTCTACAACCAAGGAATCCGCCAAGGAATCTATGCTGGTCGATACAGCTTGAGCCGTCGCTCTAGTTGGAAACGAGAAGAACTGGATGGATCCAATCTGGGCGTACCTCACAAACCAAGCTATACCCGACGATGAAGCGACATTGGAGAAAATCCATCGTAAAGCCAAGAACTATCAATTGGTTGACGAGCGGTTATATAAGCTAACCGCAATGGAATGCTCCTCAAATGCATCACACGGGCCAAGGGCATTAGTTTGCTCCACGATATTCACGGAGGAATCTGTGGATCTCACGCTGCTCCCAGATATCTAGCAGGGAAAGCATTCCAACAGAGCTTCTACTGACCTACAACTCTTCAAGACCCTAAAGAGTTAGTTAAGAAGTGCGAAGCGTGCCAATTCTTCGCACGGAAACGAACTAAACCTGTGCAAGCTTTAAACACTATTCCCCTGTCATGGCCCTTCGCCACATGGGGAATAGATATCCTCGGGCCTTTTCCAAGGGCTGTCGGGGGGTATAGATTTCTGTTCGTCGGCATCGACACATTTACAAAATGGGTTGAGGCCGAGCCAGTTCAAAAAATCACAAAAGAGGCAGCTGTCAAATTCCTACGGAGTATTGTCGTGCGCTTCAGGGTCACGAACAGGATAATCTCTGATAATGGAACACAGTTTAAAAGCAAAAAGTTCTCTGATTTCTACTACAGCCACAGGATCAGGCATGATCGGTCATCAGTAAATCACCCGAAAACAAATGGGCAAGTAGAGCGTGCTAACGGTATCGTGCTCCAA